>CM051378.1:8486400-8507216 GCA_028015245.1 Cardamine occulta | reverse complement strand
TCAAAGTAAGAAACAAACATTATAGTTTATCCCACGGTTCCATTAGTTCTTTGAATCTCATAGGAGTTTCTATTGGTAAATTTGGGAGTTTTAGAAAGAATACACATATTGAAGCTGAACAACACCTATTGATGTGAATATGAAGAATCAATGCTTTCATTTCCATGGATTTGATCATATTGGCTGAGAATCCTAAAAGCAGAGTTATGACCTATCAAGATAGAAATGAGAGTGAATAGAAGTGTTGAAGTCTCAAAGTAGTTGAAGCATGCTATTAAGGGGAGAAGAAGTCAAAGTAAGAAACAAACATTATAGTTTATCCCGGTTCTGTTAGTTCTTTGAATCTCATAGGAGTTCCTATTAGGTAAATTTGGGAGTTTTAGAAAGAATACACATATTGAAGCTGAAACAACACCTATTGATGTGAATATGAAGAATCAATGCTTTCATTTCCATGGATTTGATCATATTGAATTGAGAATCCTAAAAACAAAGTTATGACCTATCAAGATAGAAATGAGAGTGAATAGAAGTGTTGAAGTCTAAAAGTAGTTGAAGCGTGCTATTAAGGGGAGAAAGAAGTCAAAGTAAAGAAACAAACATTATAGTTTATCCCGGGTCTTGTTAGTTCTTTGAATCTCATAGGAGTTTTATTGGTAAATTTGGGAGTTTTAGAAAGAATACACGTATTGAAGCTGAAACAACACCTATTGATGTGAATATGAAGAATCAATGCTTTCATTTCCATGGATTTGATCATATTAAGCTGAGAATCCTAAAACAGAGTTATGACCTATCAAGATAGAAATGAGAGTGAATAGAAGTGTTGAAGTCTCAAAGTAGTTGAAGCATGCTTATTAAGGGGAGAAGAAGTCAAAGTAATAAACAAACATTATAGTTTATCCCACGGTTCTGTTAGTTCTTTGAATCTCATAGGAGTTTCTATTGGTAAATTTGGGAGTTTTAGAAAGAATACACATATTGAAGCTGAAACAACACCTATTGATGTGAATATGAAGAATCAATGCTTTCATTTCCATGGATTTGATCATATAGAAGCTGAGAATCCTAAAAACAGAGTTATGACCTATCAAGATAGAAATGAGAGTGAATAGAAGTGTTGAAGTCTAAAAGTAGTTGAAGCATGCTATTAAGGGGGAGAAGAAGTCAAAGTAAGAAACAAACATTATAGTTTATCCCACGAGTCTGTTAGTTCTTTGAATCTCATAGGAGTTTCCATTGGTAAATTTGGGAGTTTTAGAAAGAATACACATATTGAAGCTGAAAGAACACCTATTGATGTGAATATGAAGAATCAATGCTTTCATTTCCATGGATTTGATCATATTCAAGCTGAGAATCCTAAAAACAGAGTTATGACCTATCAAGATAGAAATGAGAGTGAATAGAAGTGTTGAAGTTTCAAAGTAGTTGAAGCATGCTATTAAGGGGGAGAAGGATTCAACGTCAGCCACGATCTTTATAGTTTATCCCACGGTTCTGTTAGTTCTTTGAATCTCATAGGAGTTTCTATTGGTAAATTTGGGAGTTTTAGAAAGAATACACATATTGAAGCTGAAACAACACCTATTGATGTGAATATGAAGAATCAATGCTTTCATTTCCATGGATTTGATCATATTAAAGCTGAGAAACCTAAAAACAGAGTTATGACCTATCAAGATAGAAATGAGAGTGAATAGAAGTGTTGAAGTCTAAAAGTAGTTGAAGCATGCTATTAAGGGTGAGAAGAAGTCAAAGTAAGAAACAAACATTATAGTTTATCCCACGAGTCTGTTAGTATTTTGAATCTCATAGGAGTTTCTATTGGTAAATTTGGGAGTTTTAGAAAGAATACACATATTGAAGCGGAAACAACACCTATTGATGTGAATATGAAGAATCAATGCTTACATTTCCATGGATTTGATCATATTCAAGCTGAGAATCCTAAAAACAGAGTTATGACCTATCAAGATAGAAATGAGAGTGAAATGAAGTGTTGAAGTCTTAAAGTAGTTGAAGCATGCTATTAAGGGGGAGAAGAAGTCAAAGTAAGAAACAAACATTATAGTTTATCCCACGGTTCTGTTAGTTCTTTGAATCTCATAGGAGTTTCTATTGGTAAATTTGGGAGTTTTAGAAAGAATACACATATTGAAGCTGAAACAACACCTATTGATGTGAATATGAAGAATCAATGCTTTCATTGACAAGGATTTGGCCATTTTCAAGCTTAGAATCCTAGAAGCTGTGTTATGACCTATCAAGATAGAAATGAGAGTGAATAGAAGTGTTGAAGTCTCAAAGTAGTTGAAGCATGCTATTAGAGAGGGAAGAGAAGTAAACAAACATTATAGTTTATCCACGGTTCTGTTAGTTCTTTGAATCTCATAGGAGTTTCTATTGGTAAATTTGGGAGTTTTAGAAAGAATACACATATTGAAGCTGAAACAACACCTATTGATGTGAATATGAAGAATCAATGCTTTCATTTCTATGGATTTGATCATATTCAGTTGAGAATCCTAAAAAAGAGTTATGACCTATCAAGATAGAAATGAGAGTGAATAGAAGTGTTGAAGTCTCAAAGTAGTTGAAGCATGCTATTGGGGGGCAGCGGGATTCAAAGTATGAAACAAACCTTATCGCTTACGCCACGGGTCTGTTAGTTCTTTGAATCTCATAGGAGTTTCTATTGGTAAATTTGGGAGTTTTAGAAAGAATACACATATTGAAGCTGAAACAACACCTATTGATGTGAATATGAAGAATCAATGCTTTCATTTCCATGGATTTGATCATATTGAGCTGAGAATCCTAAAACAGAGTTATGACCTATCAAGATAGAAATGAGAGTGAATAGAAGTGTTGAAGTCTCAAAGTAGTTGAAGCATGCTTATTAAGGGGAGAAGAAGTCAAAGTAAGAAACAAACATTATAGTTTATCCACGGTTCTGTTAGTTCTTTGAATCTCATAGGAGTTTCTATTGGTAAATTTGGGAGTTTTAGAAAGAATCACATATTGAAGCTGAAACAACACCTATTGATGTGAATATGAAGAATCAATGCTTTCATTTCCATGGATTTGATCATATTAGCTGAGAATCCTAAAACAGAGTTATGACCTATCAAGATAGAAATGAGAGTGAATAGAAGTGTGGAAGTGTAGCCAAAGAAGTGGAAGCCTGCTATTAAGGGGAGAAGAAGTCAAAGTAAGAAACAAACATTATAGTTTATCCCACGGTTCTGTTAGTTCTTTGAATCTCATAGGAGTTTCTATTGGTAAATTTGGGAGTTTTAGAAAGAATACACATATTGAAGCTGAAACAACACCTATTGATGTGAATATGAAGAATCAATGCTTTCATTTCCATGGATTTGATCATATTCAAGCTGAGAATCCTAAAAACAGAGTTATGACCTATCAAGATAGAAATGAGAGTGAATAGAAGTGTTGAAGTCTCAAAGTAGTTGAAGCATGCTATTAAGGGGGAGAAGAAGTCAAAGTAAGAAACAAACATTATAGTTTATCCCCCGGTTCTGTTAGTTCTTTGAATCTCATAGGAGTTTCTATTGGTAAATTTGGGAGTTTTAGAAAGAATACACATATTGAAGCTGAAACAACACCTATTGATGTGAATATGAAGAATCAATGCTTTCATTTCCATGGATTTGATCATATTCAAGCTGAGAATCCTAAAAACAGAGTTATGACCTATCAAGATAGAAATGAGAGTGAATAGAAGTGTTGAAGTCTCAAAGTAGTTGAAGCATGCTATTAAGGGGGAGAAGAAGTCAAAGTAAAAAACAAACATTATAGTTTATCCCACGGTTCTGTTAGTTCTTTGAATCTCATAGGAGTTTCTATTGGTAAATTTGGGAGTTTTAGAAAGAATACACATATTGAAGCTGAAACAACACCTATTGATGTGAATATGAAGAATCAATGCTTTCATTTCCATGGATTTGATCATATTACAGCTGAGGATCCTAAAAAAGAGTTATGACCTATCAAGATAGAAATGAGAGTGAATAGAAGTGTTGAAGTCTCAAAGTAGTTGAAGCATCTTTATTAGGGGGAGAAGAAGTCAAAGTAAGAAACAAACATTATAGTTTATCCCACGGTTCTGTTAGTTCTTTGAATCTCATAGGAGTTTCTATTGGTAAATTTGGGAGTTTTAGAAAGAATACACATATTGAAGCTGAAACAACACCTATTGATGTGAATATGAAGAATGAATGCTTTGATTTGCAAGGGGGTGAGCATCTTGAAGGTGAGAAGCATAAAAACAGAGTTATGACCTATCAAGATAGAAATGAGAACGAAAAGAAGAGTTGACGTCTCAAAGTAGTTGAAGCATGCTTTATTAAGGGGGAGAAGAAGTCAAAGTAAGAAACAAACATTATAGTTTATCCCACGGTTCTGTTAGTTCTTTGAATCTCATAGGAGTTTCTATTGGTAAATTTGGGAGTTTTAGAAAGAATACACATATTGAAGCTGAAACAACACCTATTGATGTGAATATGAAGAATCAATGCTTTCATTTCCATGGATTTGATCATATTCAGCTGATATACCTAAAAACAGAGTTATGAACCTTCAAGATACAAATAAGAGTGAATAGAAGTGTTGAAGTCTCAAAGTAGTTGAAGCATGCTATTAAGGGGGAGAAGAAGTCAAAGTAAGAAACAAACATTATAGTTTATCCCACGGTTCTGTTAGTTATTTGAATCTCATAGGAGTTTCTATTGGTAAATTTGGGAGTTTTAGAAAGAATACACATATTGAAGCTGAAACAACACCTATTGATGTGAATATGAAGAATCAATGCTTTCATTTCCATGGATTTGATCATATTCAAGCTGAGAATCCTAAAACAAAGTTATGACCCTTCAAGATAGAAATGATAGTGAATAGAAGTGTTGAAGTTTCAAAGTAGTTGAAGCATGCTATTAAGGGGGAGAAGAAGTCAAAGTAAGAAACAAACATTATAGTTTATCCCACGGTTCTGTTAGTTCTTTGAATCTCATAGGAGTTTCTATTGGTAAATTTGGGAGTTTTAGAAAGAATACACATATTGAAGCTGAAACAACACCTATTGATGTGAATATGAAGAATCAATGCTTTCATTTCCATGGCATTGATCATATTAAGTTGAGAATCCTAAAAACAGAGTTATGACCTATCAAGATAGAAATGAGAGTGAATAGAAGTGTTGAAGTCTCAAAAGTAGTTGAAGCATGCTATTAAGGGGAGAAAGAAGTCAAAGTAAGAAACAAACATTATAGTTTATCCCGCGGTTCTGTTAGTTCTTTGAATCTCATAGGAGTTTCTATTGGTCAATTTGGGAGTTTTAGAAAGAATACACATATTGAAGCTGAAACAACACCTATTGATGTGAATATGAAGAATCAATGCTTTCATTTCCATGGATTTGATCATATTAAGTTGAGAATCCTAAAAAAAGAGTTATGACCTATCAAGATAGAAATGAGAGTGAATAGAAGTGTTGAAGTCTCAAAGTAGTTGAAGCATGCTTATTAAGGGGAGAAGAAGTCAAAGTAAGAAACAAACATTATAGTTTATCCCACGGTTCTGTTAGTTCTTTGAATCTCATAGGAGTTTCTATTGGTAAATTTGGGAGTTTTAGAAAGAATACACATATTGAAGCTGAAACAACACCTATTGATGTGAATATGAAGAATCAATGCTTTCATTTCCATGGATTGGATCAAATTTGGTCTGCGAATCATCATAACAGAGGTATGACCTATCATGATAGAAATGAGACTGAATAGAAGTGTTGAAGTCTCAAAGTAGTTGAAGCATGCTTTATTAAGGGGAAAGAAGTCAAAGTAAGAAACTAACATTATAGTTTATCCCACGGTTCTGTTAGTTCTTTGAATCTCATAGGAGTTTCTATTGGTAAATTTGGGAGTTTTAGAAAGAATACACATATTGAAGCTGAAACAACACCTATTGATGTGAATATGAAGAATCAATGCTTTCATTTCCATGGATTTGATCATATTCAAGCTGAAACTCCTAAAAACAGAGTTATGACCTATCAAGATAGAAATAAGAGCGAATAGAAGTGTTGACGTCTCAAAATAATTGAAGCATGCTTTATTAAGGGGAGAAGCAAGTCAAAGTAAGAAACAAACATTATAGTTTATGCAACGGTTCTGTTAGTTGTTTGAATCTGATAGGAGGTTTTATTGGTAAATTTGGGAGTTTTAGAAAGAATACACATATTGAAGCTGAAACAACACCTATTGATGTGAATATGAAGAATCAATGCTTTCATTTCCATGGATTTGATCATATTCAAGCTGAGAATCCTAAAAACAGAGTTATGACCTATCAAGATAGAAATGAGAGTGAATAGAAGTGTTGAAGTCTCAAAGTAGTTGAAGCATGCTTATTAAGGGGAGAAGTCAAAGTAAGAAACAAACATTATAGTGTATCGGCCAGTTCTGTTAGTTCTACGAATCTCATAGGAGTTTCTATTGGTAAATTTGGGAGTTTTAGAAAGAATACACATATTGAAGCTGAAACAACACCTATTGATGTGAATATGAAGAATCAATGCTTTCATTTCCATGGATTTGATCATATTCAAGCTGAGAATCCTAAAAACAGAGTTATGACCTATCAAGATAGAAATGAGAGTGAATAGAAGTGTTGAAGTTTCAAAGTAGTTGAAGCATGCTTATTAAGGGGAGAAGAAGTCAAAGTAAGAAACAAACATTATAGTTTATCCCGAGTTCTGTTAGTTCTTTGAATCTCATAGGAGTTTTATTGGTAAATTTGGGAGTTTTAGAAAGAATACACATATTGAAGCTGAAACAACACCTATTGATGTGAATATGAAGAATCAATGCTTTCATTTCCATGGATTTGATCATATTCAAGCTGAGAATCCTAAAAACAGAGTTATGACCTATCAAGATAGAAATGAGAGTGAATAGAAGTGTTGAAGTCTCAAAGTAGTTGAAGCATGCTTTATTAAGGGGAGAAGAAGTCAAAAGTAAGAAACAAACATTATAGTTTATCCCAGTTCTGTTAGTTCTTTGAATCTCATAGGAGTTTCTATTGGTAAATTTGGGAGTTTTAGAAAGAATACACATATTGAAGCTGAAACAACACCTATTGATGTGAATATGAAGAATCAATGCTTTCATTTCCATGGATTTGATCATATTCAAGCTGAGAATCCTAAAAGCAGAGTTATGACCTATCAAGATAGAAATGAGAGTGAATAGAAGTGTTGAAGTCTCAAAGTAGTTGAAGCATGCTTATTAAGGGGAGAAGAAGTCAAAGTAAGAAACAAACATTATAGTTTATCCCGGTTCTGTTAGTTCTTTGAATCTCATAGGAGTTTCTATTGGTAAATTTGGGAGTTTTAGAAAGAATACACATATTGAAGCTGAAACAACACCTATTGATGTGAATATGAAGAATCAATGCTTTCATTTCCATGGATTTGATCATATTCAAGCTGAGAATCCTAAAAACAGAGTTATGACCTATCAAGATAGAAATGAGAGTGAATAGAAGTGTTGAAGTCTCAAAGTAGTTGAAGCATGCTATTAAGGGGAGAAGAAGTCAAAGTAAAGAAACAAACATTATAGTTTATCCCGGTTCTGTTAGTTCTTTGAATCTCAAAGGAGTTTATACTGGTAAATTTGGGAGTTTTAGAAAGAATACACATATTGAAGCTGAAACAACACCTATTGATGTGAATATGAAGAATCAATGCTTTCATTTCCATGGATTTGATCATATTGAAGCTGAGAATCCTAAAAACAGAGTTATGACCTATCAAGATAGAAATGAGTGTGAATAGAAGTGTTGAAGTCTCAAAGTAGTTGAAGCATGCTATTAAGGGGGAGAAGAAGTCAAAGTAAGAAACAAACATTATAGTTTATCCCACGGTTCTGTTAGTTCTTTGAATCTCATAGGAGTTTCTATTGGTAAATTTGGGAGTTTTAGAAAGAATACACATATTGAAGCTGAAAGAACACCTATTGATGTGAATATGAAGAATCAATGCTTTCATTTCCATGGATTTGATCATATTCAGGTTGAGAATGCTACAAGCAGGGTTATGGTCTATCTAGATAGAGATGAGAGAGAATAGAAGAGTTGAAGTCTCAAAGTAGTTGAAGCATGCTTATTAAGGGGAGAAAGAAGTCAAAGTAAGACACAAACATTATAGTTTATCCCACGGTTCTGTTAGTTCTTTGAATCTCATAGGAGTTTCTATTGGTAAATTTGGGAGTTTTAGAAAGAATACACATATTGAAGCTGAAACAACACCTATTGATGTGAATATGAAGAATCAATGCTTTCATTTCCATGGATTTGATCATATTCAAGCTGAGAATCCGAAAAACGGAGAGATGACCTGTCAAGAGTGAAATGAGAGTGAATAGAAGTGTTGAAGTCTCAAAGTAGTTGAAGCATGCTTTATTAAGGGGAGAAGAAGTCAAAGTAAGAAACAAACATTATAGTTTATCCCCAGTTCTATTAGTTCTTTGAATCTCATAGGCGTTTCTATTGGTAAATTTGGGAGTTTTAGAACGAATCCACATATGTAAGCTGAAACCCCACCTATGGACGTGAATATGCAGAATCACTGCTTTCGTTTCCTTGGATTTGATCATATTCAAGCTGAGAATCCTAAAAAAGCGAGTTATGACCTATCAAGATAGAAATGAGAGTGAATAGAAGTGTTGAAGTCTCAAAGTAGTTGAAGCAAGCTATTAACGGGGAGAAGACGTCCAAGTAAGAAACAAACATTATAGTTTATCCCACGAGTCTGTTAGTTCTTTGAATCTCATAGGAGTTTCTATTGGTAAATTTGGGAGTTTTAGAAAGAATACACATAGTGAAGCTGAAACAATACCTATTGATGTGAATATGAAGAATCAATGCTTTCATTTCCATGGATTTGATCATATTCAAGCTGAGAATCCTAAAAACAGAGTTATGACCTATAAAGTTAGAAATGAGAGTGGATAGAAGTGTTGAAGTCTCAAAGTAGTTGGAGCATGCTGATTAGGGGGAGAAGAAGTCAAAGTAAGAAACAAACATTATAGTTTATCCCACGGTTCTGTTAGTTCTTTGAATCTCATAGGAGTTTCTATTGGTAAATTTGGGAGTTTTAGAAAGAATACACATATTGAAGCTGAAACAACACCTATTGATGTGAATATGAAGAATCAATGCTTTCATTTCCATGGATTTGATCATATTCAAGCTGAGAATCCTAAAAACAGAGTTATGACCTATCAAGATAGAAATGAGAGTGAATAGAAGTGTTGAAGTCTCAAAGTAGTTGAAGCATGCTATTAAGGGGGAGAAGAAGTCAAAGTAAGAAAAAAACATTATAGTTTATCCAACGGTTCTGTTAGTTCTTTGAATCTCATAGGAGTTTCTATTGGTAAATTTGGGAGTTTTAGAAAGAATACACATATTGAAGCTGAAACAACACCTATTGATGTGAATATGAAGAATCAATGCTTTCATTTCCATGGATTTGATCATATTCAAGCTGAGAATCCTAAAAACAGAGTTATGACCTATCAAGATAGAAATGAGAGTGAATAGAAGTGTTGAAGTCTCAAAGTAGTTGAAGCATGCTATTAAGGGGGAGAAGAAGTCAAAGTAAGAAACAAACATTATAGTTTATCCCACGGTTCTGTTAGTTCTTTGAATCTCATAGGAGTTTCTATTGGTAAATTTGGGAGTTTTAGAAAGAATACACATATTGAAGCTGAAACAACACCTATTGATGTGAATATGAAGAATCAATGCTTTCATTTCCATGGATTTGATCATATTCAAGCTGAGAATCCTAAAAACAGAGTTATGACCTATCAAGATAGAAATGAGAGTGAATAGAAGTGTTGAAGTCTCAAAGTAGTTGAAGCATGCTATTAAGGGGGAGAAGAAGTCAAAGTAAGAAACAAACATTATAGTTTATCCCCCGATTCTGTTAGTTCTTTGAATCTCATAGGAGTTTCTATTGGTAAATTTGGGAGTTTTAGAAAGAATACACATATTGAAGCTGAAACAACACCTATTGATGTGAATATGAAGAATCAATGCTTTCATTTCCATGGATTTGATCATATTCAAGCTGAGAATCCTAAAAACAGAGTTATGACCTATCAAGATAGAAATGAGTGTGAATAGAAGTGTTGAAGTTACAAAGTAATCGAACCTTGCACTGAAGGGGAGTAAGAAGTCAAAGTAGGAAACAAACATTATAGTTTATCCCCAGTTCTGTTAGTTCTTTGAATCTCATAGGAGTTTCTATTGGTAAATTTGGGAGTTTTAGAAAGAATACACATATTGAAGCTGAAACAACACCTATTGATGTGAATATGAAGAATCAATGCTTTCATTTCCATGGATTTGATCATATTCAAGCTGAGAATCCTAAAAACAGAGTTATGACCTATCAAGATAGAAATGAGAGTGAATAGAAGTGTTGAAGTTTCAAAGGAGTTGAAGCATGCTATTAAGGGGGAGAAGAAGGCAAAGTAAGAAACAAACATTATAGTTTATCCCACGGTTCTGTTAGTTCTTTGAATCTCATAGGAGTTTCTATTGGTAAATTTGGGAGTTTTAGAAAGAATACACATATTGAAGCTGAAACAACACCTATTGATGTGAATATGAAGAATCAATGCTTTCATTTCCATGGATTTGATCATATTCAAGCTGAGAATCCTAAAAACAGAGTTATGACCTATCAAGATAGAAATGAGAGTGAATAGAAGTGTTGAAGTCTCAAAGTAGTTGAAGCATGCTATTAAGGGGGAGAAGAAGTCAAAGTAAGAAACAAACATTATAGTTTATCCCACGGTTCTGTTAGTTCTTTGAATCTCATAGGAGTTTCTATTGGTAAATTTGGGAGTTTTAGAAAGAATACACATATTGAAGCTGAAACAACACCTATTGATGTGAATATGAAGAATCAATGCTTTCATTTCCATGGATTTGATCATATTCAAGCTGAGAATCCTAAAAACAGAGTTATGACCTATCAAGATAGAAATGAGAGTGAATAGAAGTGTTGAAGTCTCAAAGTAGTTGAAGCATGCTATTAAGGGGGAGAAGAAGTCAAAGTAAGAAACAAACATTATAGTTTATCCCACGAGTCTGTTAGTTCTTTGAATCTCATAGGAGTTTCTATTGGTAAATTTGGGAGTTTTAGAAAGAATAAACATATTGAAGCTGAAAGAACACCTATTAATGTGAATATGAAGAATCAATGCTTTCATTTCCATGGATTTGATCATATTCAAGCTGAGAATTCTAAAAAAAGAGTTATGACCTATCAAGATAGAAATGAGAGTGAATAGAAGTGTTGAAGTCTCACTGTAGTTAAAGCATGCTATTAAGGGGGAGAAGAAGTCAAAGTAAGAAACAAACATTATAGTTTATCCCACGGTTCTGTTAGTTCTTTGAATCTCATAGGAGTTTCTATTGGTAAATTTGGGAGTTTTAGAAAGAATACACATATTGAAGCTGAAACAACACCTATTGATGTGAATATGAAGAATCAATGCTTTCATTTCCATGGATTTGATCATATTCAAGCTGAGAATCCTAAAAACAGAGTTATGACCTATCAAGATAGAAATGAGAGTGAATAGAAGTGTTGAAGTCTAAAAGTAGTTGAAGCATGCTATTAAGGGGGAAAAGAAGTCAAAGTAAGAAACAAACATTATAGTTTATCCCACGGTTCTGTTAGTTCTTTGAATCTCATAGGAGTTTCTATTGGTAAATTTGGGAGTTTTAGAAAGAATACACATATTGAAGCTGAAACAACACCTATTGATGTGAATATGAAGAATCAATGCTTTCATTTCCATGGATTTGATCATATTCAAGCTGAGAATCCTAAAAACAGAGTTATGACCTATCAAGATAGAAATGAGAGTGAATAGAAGTGTTGAAGTCTCAAAGTAGTTGAAGCATGCTATTAAGGGGGAGAAGAAGTCAAAGTAAGAAACAAACATTATAGTTTATCCCACGGTTCTGTTAGTTCTTTGAATCTCATAGGAGTTTCTATTGGTAAATTTGGGAGTTTTAGAAAGAATACACATATTGAAGCTGAAACAACACCTATTGATGTGAATATGAAGAATCAATGCTTTCATTTCCATGGATTTGATCATATTCAAGCTGAGAATCCTAAAAACAGAGTTATGACCTATCAAGATAGAAATGAGAGTGAATAGAAGTGTTGAAGTCTCAAAGTAGTTGAAGCATGCTATTAATGGGGAGAAGAAGTCAAAGTAAGAAACAAACATTATAGTTTATCCCACGGTTCTGTTAGTTCTTTGAATCTCATAGGAGTTTCTATTGGTAAATTTGGGAGTTTTAGAAAGAATACACATATTGAAGCTGAAACAACACCTATTGATGTGAATATGAAGAATCAATGCTTTCATTTCCATGGATTTGATCATATTCAAGCTGAGAATCCTAAAAGCGAGTTTTGACCTATAAAGATGGAAATGAGAGTGAATAGCAGTGTTGAGGCCCCAAAGTAGTTGCAGCATGCTATTACCGGGGAGTAGAAGTCATAGTAAGAAACAAACATTATAGTTTATCCACAGTTCTATTAGTTCTTTGAATCTCATAGGAGTTTCTATTGGTAAATTTGGGAGTTTTAGAAAGAATCACATATTGAAGCTGAAACAACACCTATTGATGTGAATATGAAGAATCAATGCTTTCATTTCCATGGATTTGATCATATTAAGCTGAGAATCCTAAAAAGCAGAGTTATGACCTATCAAGATAGAAATGAGCGTGAACAGAAGTGTTGAAATCTCAAAGTAGTTGAAGCATCCTATTAAGGGGAGAAGAAGTCAAAGTAAGAAACAAACATTATAGTTTATCCCACGGTTTTGTTAGTTCTTTGAATCTCATAGGAGTTTCTATTGGTAAATTTGGGAGTTTTAGAAAGAATACACATATTGAAGCTGAAACAACACCTATTGATGTGAATATGAAGAATCAATGCTTTCATTTCCATGGATTTGATCATATTCAAGCTGAGAATCCTAAAAACAGAGTTATGACCTATCAAGATAGAAATGAGAGTGAATAGAAGTGTTGAAGTCTCAAAGTAGTTGAAGCATGCTATTAAGGGGGAGAAGAAGTCAAAGTAAGAAACAAACATTATAGTTTATCCCACGGTTCTGTTAGTTCTTTGAATCTCATAGGAGTTTCTATTGGTAAATTTGGGAGTTTTAGAAAGAATACACATATTGAAGCTGAAACAACACCTATTGATGTGAATATGAAGAATCAATGCTTTCATTTCCATGGATTTGATCATATTCAAGTGAGAATCCTAAAAACGAGTTATGACCTATCAAGATAGAAATGAGAGTGAATAGAAGTGTTGAAGTCTCAAAGTAGTTGAAGCATGCTTTATTAAGGGGAGAAGAAGTCAAAGTAAGAAACAAACATAATAGTTTATCCCTCGGCTGTGTTAGTTCTTTGAATCTCATAGGAGTTTCTATTGGTAAATTTGGGAGTTTTAGAAAGAATACACATATTGAAGCTGAAACAACACCTATTGATGTGAATATGAAGAATCAATGCTTTCATTTCCATGGATTTGATCATATTCAAGCTAAGACTCCTAAAAAGCAGTTATGACCTATCAAGATAGAAATGAGAGTGAATAGAAGTGTTGAAGTCTAAAAGTAGTTGAAGCATGCTATTAAGGGGGAGAAGAAGTCAAAGTAAGAAACAAGCATTATAGCTTATCCCATAGTTCTGTTAGTTCTAAGAATCTCATAGGAGTTTCCATTGGTAAATTTGGGAGTTTTAGAAAGAATACACATATTGAAGCTGAAAGAACACCTATTGATGTGAATATGAAGAAAAAATGCTTTCATTTCCATGGATTTGATCATATTCAGTTGAGAATCCTAAAAAGCAGAGTTATGACCTATCAAGATAGAAATGAGAGTGAATAGAAGTGTTGAAGTCTCAAAGTAGTTGAAGCATGCTATTAAGGGGAGAAAGAAGTCAAAGTAAGAAACAAACATTATAGTTTATCCCAGTTCTGTTAGTTCTTTGAATCTCATAGGAGTTTCTATTGGTAAATTTGGGAGTTTTAGAAAGAATACACATATTGAAGCTGAAACAACACCTATTGATGTGAATATGAAGAATCAATGCTTTCATTTCCATGGATTTGATCATATTCAAGCTGAGAATCCTAAAAACAGAGTTATGACCTATCAAGATAGAAATGAGAGTGAATAGAAGTGTTGAAGTCTCAAAGTAAGAAACAAGCATTATAGCTTATCTCACAGTTCATATAGTTCTTTGAATCTCATAGGAGTTTCTATTGGTAAATTTGGGAGTTTTAGAAAGAATACACATATTGAAGCTGAAACAACACCTATTGATGTGAATATGAAGAATCAATGCTTTCATTTCCATGGATTTGATCATATTCAAGCTGAGAATCCTAAAAACAGAGTTATGACCTATCAAGATAGAAATGAGAGTGAATAGAAGTGTTGAAGTCTCAAAGTAGTTGAAGCATGCTATTAAGGGGGAGAAGAAGTCAAAGTAAGAAACAAACATTATAGTTTATCCCACGGTTCTGTTAGTTCTTTGAATCTCATAGGAGTTTCTATTGGTAAATTTGGGAGTTTTAGAAAGAATACACATATTGAAGCTGAAACAACACCTATTGATGTGAATATGAAGAATCAATGCTTTCATTTCCATGGATTTGATCATATTCAAGCTGAGAATCCTAAAAACAGAGTTATGACCCTTGAAGATAAAAATGAGAGTGAATAGAAGTGTGGAAATCTCAAAGTAGTTAAAGCATGCTAATAAGGGGAGAAGAAGTCAAAGTAAGAAACAAACATTATAGTTTATCCCACGGGTTCTTTTATTTCTTTGAATCTCATAGGAGTTTCCATTGGTAAATTTGGGAGTTTTAGATAGAATACACGTATTGAAGCTGAAACATCCCCTATTGATGTGAATATGAAGAATCAATGCTTTCATTTCCATGGATTTGATCATATTAAGCTGAGAATCCTAAAAACGAGTTATGACCTATCAAGATAGAAATGAGAGTGAATAGAAGTGTTGAAGTCTCAAAGTAGTTGAAGCATGCTATTAAGGGGAGAGAAGTCAAAGTAAAGAAACAAACATTATAGTTTATCCCACGGTTCTGTTAGTTCTTTGAATCTCATAGGAGTTTCTATTGGTAAATTTGGGAGTTTTAGAAAGAATACACATATTGAAGCTGAAACAACACCTATTGATGTGAATATGAAGAATCAATGCTTTCATTTCCATGGATTTGATCATATTCAAGCTGAGAATCCTAAAAACAGAGTTATGACCTATCAAGATAGAAATGAGAGTGAATAGAAGTGTTGAAGTTTCAAAGTAGTTGAAGCATGCTATTAAGGGGGAGAAGAAGTCAAAGTAAGAAACAAACATTATAGTTTATCCCACGGTTCTGTTAGTTCTTTGAATCTCATAGGAGTTTCTATTGGTAAATTTGGGAGTTTTAGAAAGAATACACATATTGAAGCTGAAACAACACCTATTGATGTGAATATGAAGAATCAATGCTTTCATTTCCATGGATTTGATCATATTCAATCTGAGAATCCCAAAAATAGAGTTATGACCTATCAAGATAGAAATGAGAGTGAATAGAAGTGTTGAAGTCTAAAAGTAGTTGAAGCATGCTATTAAGGGGGAGAAGAAGTCAAAGTAAGAAACAAACATTATAGTTTATCCCACGGTTCTGTTAGTTCTTTGAATCTCATAGGAGTTTCTATTGGTAAATTTGGGAGTTTTAGAAAGAATACACATATTGAAGTTGAAACAACACCTATTGATGTGAATATGAAGAATCAATGCTTTCATTTCCATGGATTTGATCATATTCAAGCTGAGAATCCTAAAAACAGAGTTATGACCTATCAAGATAGAAATGAGCGTGAATAGAAGTGTTGAAGTTTCAAAGTAGTTGAAGCATGCTATTAAGAGGGAGAAGAAGTCAAAGTAAGAAACAAACATTATAGTTTATCCCACGGTTCTGTTAGTTCTTTGAATCTCATAGGAGTTTCTATTGGTAAATTTGGGAGTTTTAGAAAGAATACACATATTGAAGCTGAAACAACACCTATTGATGTGAATATGAAGAATCAATGCTTTCATTGCCATGGATTTGATCATATTCAATTGAGAATCCTAAAACAGAGTTATGACCTATCAAGATAGAAATGAGAGTGAATAGAAGTGTTGAAGTTTCAAAGTAGTTGAAGCAGGCTATTAAGGGGGAGAAGAAGGCAAAGTAAGAAACAAACATTATAGTTTATCCCACGGTTCTGTTAGTTCTTTGAATCTCATAGGAGTTTCTATTGGTAAATTTGGGAGTTTTAGAAAGAATACACATATTGAAGCTGAAACAACACCTATTGATGTGAATATGAAGAATCAATGCTTTCATTTCCATGGATTTGATCATATTCAAGCTGAGAATCCTAAAAACAGAGTTATGACCTATCAAGATAGAAATGAGAGTGAATAGAAGTGTTGAAGTCTCAAAGTAGTTGAAGCATGCTATTAAGGGGGAGAAGAAGTCAAAGTAATAAACAAACATTATAGTTTATCCCACGGTTCTGTTAGTTCTTTTAATCTCATAGGAGTTTCTATTGGTAAATTTGGGAGTTTTAGAAAGAATACACATATTGAAGCTGAAACAACACCTATTGATGTGAATATGAAGAATCAATGCTTTCATTTCCATGGATTTGATCATATTAAAGCTGAGAAACCTAAAAACAGAGTTATGACCTATCAAGATAGAAATGAGAGTGAATAGAAGTGTTGAAGTCTAAAAGTAGTTGAAGCATGCTATTAAGGGGGAGAAGAAGTCAAAGTAAGAAACAAACATTATAGTTTATCCCACGGTTCTGTTAGTTCTTTGAATCTCATAGGAGTTTCTATTGGTAAATTTGGGAGTTTTAGAAAGAATACACATATTGAAGCTGAAACAACACCTATTGATGTGAATATGAAGAATCAATGCTTTCATTTCCATGGATTTGATCATATTCAAGCTGAGAATCCTAAAAACAGAGTTATGACCTATCAAGATAGAAATGAGAGTGAATAGAAGTGTTGAAGTCTCAAAGTAGTTGAAGCATGCTATTAAGGGGGAGAAGAAGTCAAAGTAAGAAACAAACATTATAGTTTATCCCACGGTTCTGTTAGTTATTTGAATCTCATAGGAGTTTCTATTGGTAAATTTGGGAGTTTTAGAAAGAATACACATATTGAAGCTGAAACAACACCTATTGATGTTAATATGAAGAATCAATGCTTTCATTTCCATGGATTTGATCATATTCAAGCTGAGAATCCCAAAAACAGAGTTATGACCTATCAAGATAGAAATGAGAGTGAATAGAAGTGTTGAAGTCTCAAAGTAGTTGAAGCATGCTATTAAGGGAGAAGAAGTCAAAGTAAGAAACAAACATTATAGTTTATCCCGGTTCTGTTAGTTCTTTGAATCTCATAGGAGTTTCTATTGGTAAATTTGGGAGTTTTAGAAAGAATACACATATTGAAGCTGAAACAACACCTATTGATGTGAATATGAAGAATCAATGCTTTCATTTCCATGGATTTGATCATATTAACTGAGAATCCTAAAAGCAGAGTTATGACCTATCAAGATAGAAATGAGAGTGAATAGAAGTGTTGAAGTCTCAAAGTAGTTGAAGCATGCTTTATTAAGGGGAGAAGATGTCAAAGTGTGAAACACACATTATAGTTTATCCAACGGTTCTGTTAGTTCTTTGAATCTCATAGGGTTTCTATTGGTAAATTTGGGAGTTTTAGAAAAAATACGCCTCTTGACGCTGATACAACACCTATTGATGTGAATATGAAGAATCAATGCTTTCATTTCCATGGATTTGATCATATTAGTGAGAATCCTAAAAACAGAGTTATGACCTATCAAGATAGAAATGAGAGTGAATAGAAGTGTTGAAGTCTCAAAGTAGTTGAAGCATGCTATTAAGGGGGAGAAGAAGTCAAAGTAAGAAACAAACATTATAGTTTATCCCACGGTTCTGTTAGTTCTTTGAATCTCATAGGAGTTTCTATTAGTAAATTTGGGAGTTTTAGAAAAAATACACATATTGAAGCTGAAACAACACCTATTGATGTGAATATGAAGAATCAATGCTTTGATTTCCATGGATTTGATCATATTCAAGCTGAGAATCCTAAAAACAGAGTTATGACCAATCAAGATAGAAATGAGAGTGAATAGAAGTGTTGAAGTTTCAAAGTAGTTGAAGCATGCTATTAAGGGGGAGAAGAAGTCAAAGTAAGAAACAAACATTATAGTTTATCCCACGGTTCTGTTAGTTCTTTGAATATCATAGGAGTTTCTATTGGTAAATTTGGGAGTTTTAGAAAGAATACACATATTGAAGCTGAAACAACATCTATTGATGTGAATATGAAGAATCAATGCTTTCATTTCCAAGGATTTGATCATATTAATTGAGAATCCTAAAACAGAGTTATGACCTATCAAGATAGAAATGAGAGTGAATAGAAGTGTTGAAGTCTCAAAGTGGTTGAAGCATCTTATTAAGGGGAGAAGAAGTCAAAGTAAAAACAAACATTATAGTTTATCCACGGTTCTGTTAGTTCTTTGAATCTCATAGGAGTTTCTATTGGTAAATTTGGGAGTTTTAGAAAGAATACATATTGAAGCTGAACGACACCTATTGATGTGAATATGAAGAATCAATACTTTCATTTCCATGGATTTGATCATATTAAGTTGAGAATCCTAAAAGAGAGTTATGACCTATCAAGATAGAAATGAGAGTGAATAGAAGTGTTGAAGTCTCAAAGTAGTTGAGCGTCTTATTAAAGGAGAAGAAGTCAAGTAAAAACAAACATTATAGTTTATCCCGCAGTTCTGTTAGTTCTTTGAATCTCATAGGAGTTTCTATTGGTAAATTTGGGAGTTGTAGAGAGAATACACATATTGAAGCTGAATCAACACCTATGGATGTGAATATTAAGAATCAAAGCTTTCATTTCCAAGGATTTGATCATATTAATTTGAGAATCCTAAAAGAGAGTTATGACCTATCAAGATAGAAATGAGAGTGAATAGAAGTGTTGAAGTCTAAAGTAGTTGAAGCGTGCTTTATTAAGGGGAGAAGAAGTCAAAGTAAGAAACAAACATTATAGTTTATCCCCAGTTCTGTTAGTTCTTTGAATCTCATAGGAGTTTCTATTGGTAAATTTGGGAGTTTTAGAAAGAATACACATATTGAAGCTGAAACAACACCTATTGATGTGAATATGAAGAATCAATCTTTCATTTCCATGGATTTGATCATATTAAGTTGAGAATCCTAAAAACCAGAGTTATGACCTATCAAGATAGAAATGAGAGTGAATAGAAGTGTTGAAGTCTCAAAGTAGTTGAAGCATGCTATTAAGGGGAGAAGAAGTCAAAGTAAGAAACAAACATTATAGTTTATCCCAGTTACGTTAGTTCTTTGAATCTGCTAGGAGTTTCTATTGGTAAATTTGGGAGTTTTAGAAAGAATACACATATTGAAGCTGAAACAACACTTATTGATGCTGAATATGAAGAATCAATCTTTCATTTCCATGGATTTGATCATATTGAAGCTGAGAATCTAAAAACCGAGTTATGACTTATCAAGATAGAAATGAGAGTGAATAGAAGTGTTGAAGTCTAAAAGTAGTTGAAGCATGCTATTAAGGGGAGAAGAAGTCAAAGTAAGAAACAAACATTATAGTTTTATCCCAGTTCTGTTAGTTCTTTGAATCTCATAGGAGTTTCCATTAGTAAATTTGGGGAGTTTTAGAAAGAATACACATAGTGAAGCTGAAACAACACCTATTGATGTGAATATGAAGGATCAATGCTTTCATTTCCCTAGATTTGATCATATTAAGATAAGAATCCTAAAAAAGAGTTATGACCTATCGAAGATAGAAATGAGAGTGAATAGAAGTGTTGAAGTCTCAAAGTAGTTGAAGCATGCTGTTAAGGGGAGAAGGAGTCAAAGTAAGAAACAAACATTATAGTTTATCCACAGTTTCTATTGGTTCTTTACACGAATCTCATAGGAGTTTATTGGTAAATTTGGGGTTTTTAGAAAAGAATACGCATAGTGAAGCTGAAACAACACCTAATGATGTGAATATGAAGAATCAATGCTTTCATTTCCATGGATTTGATCATATTAGTGAAATCCTAAAGCTAAGTTATGACCTACTCCAGAGATAGAAATGAGAGTGAATAGAAGTGTTGAAATCTGAAAGTAGTTGAAGCATGCTTTAATAAGGGGAGAAGAAGTCATAAGAAGCAAGCATTTATAGTTTATCACGAGTTTTGTTAGTTCTTTGAATCTCATGGGAGTTCTATTGGTAAATTTAGAGTTTTAGAAAGAATACACATGTTGAGCCGGAAACCTTTTTATTGATGTGAATGTGAAGAATCAATGCTTTACAAAGATTTCCATGGTTGATCATATTGACTGAGAATCCTAAAAACAGAGTTATGACCTATCAAAGATAGAAATGAGAGTGAATAAAGAGTATTTGAAGTCTAAAGTAGTTGAAGCATGCTATTAAGGGGGAGAAGAAGTCAAAGTAAAACAAACATTATAGATTTATCCCACGGTTCTGTTAGTTCTTTGAATCTCATAGGA
>CM051378.1:8469104-8486300 GCA_028015245.1 Cardamine occulta | reverse complement strand
AAACATTATAGTTTATCCCGAAATTCCGCTAGTGCTTTGAACCTCATAGGAGTTTCTATTGGCAAATTTGGGAGTTTTAGAAATACATATATCGAGCTTAAACAACACCTATTGATGTGAATATGAAGAATCAATGCTTCATTTCCATGGATTTGATCATATTCAAGTTGAGAATCCCAAAAACAGAGCTATACCTCATCAAGATAGAAATGAGTTTGAATAGAGTGTTGAAGTCTCAAAGTAGTCGAAGCATGTTATTGGGGAGAAGAAGTTCAAAGTAAAAACAAACATTATAGTTTATCCCACTGTTCTGTTAGTTCTTTGAATCTCATAGGAGTTTTATTGGTAAATTTGGGAGTTTTAGAAAGAATACACATATGGAGGTTGAAACAACACCTATTGATGTGAATATGAAGAATCAATGCTTTCATTTCCATGGATTTGATCATATTCAAGCTGAGAATCCTAAAACAGAAGTTATGACCTATCAAGATAGAAATGAGAGTGAATAAGTGTTGAAGTCTCAAAGTAGTTGAAGCACGTTATTAAGGGGGGAAGAAGTCAAAGTAAGAAACAAACATTATAGTTTATCCCACGTTCTGCTAGTTCTTTGAATCTCATAGGAGTTTCTATTGGTAAATTTGGGAGTTTTAGAAAGAATACACATATTGAAGTGAAACAACACCTATTGATGTGAATATGAAGAATCAATGCTTTCATTTCCATGGATTTGATCCATATTATGAGAATCCTAAAAACAGAGTTATGACCTATCAAGATAGAAATGAGAGTGAATAGAAGTGTTGAAGTCTCAAAGTAGTTGAAGCATGCTATTAAGGGGGAGAAGCAAATCAAAGTAAGAAACAAGCATTATAGCTTATCCCATAGTTCTGTTAGTTCTAAGAATCTCATAGGAGTTTCTAATGGTGAATTTGGGAGTTTTAGAAAGAATACACATATTGAAGCTGAAACAACACCTATTGATGTGAATATGAAGAATCAATGCTTTCATTTCCATGGATTTGATCATATTCAAGCTGAGAATCCTAAAAACAGAGTTATGACCTATCAAGATAGAAATGAGAGTGAATAGAAGTGTTGAAGTCTCAAAGTAGTTAAAGCATGCTATTAAGGAAGAAGTCAAAAGTAAGAAACAAACATTATAGTTTATCCCAGTTCTGTTAGTTCTTTGAATCTCATAGGAGTTTCTATTGGTAAATTTGGGAGTTTTAGAAAGAATACACATATTGAGGTTTGAAACAACACCTATTGATGTGAATATGAAGAATCAATGCTTTCATTTCATGGATTTGATCATATTCAAGTGAGAATCCTAAAACAGAGTTATGACCTATCAAGATAGAAAATGAGAGTGAATAAAGTGTTGAAGTCTCAAAGTAGTTGAAGCATGTCTATTAAGGGGAGAAGAAGTCAAAGTAAAAACAAACATTATAGTTTATCCCACGATTACGTTAGTTCTTTGAATCTCATAGGAGGTTTTCTATTGGTAAATTTGGGAGTTTTAGAAAAGAAGACACATATGAGTGAAACAACATCTATTGATGTGAATATGAAGAATCAATGCTTTCATTTCCAAGGATTTGACCATTTTCAAGCTGAGAACACCAAAACAGAAATTTGACCCTTGAAGATAGAAATGAGAGTGAATAGAAGTGTTGAAGTCTCAAAGTAGTTGAAGCACGCTATTAAGGGGGAGAAGAAGTCAAAGTAAGAAACAAACATTATAGTTTATCCCACGGTTCTGTTAGTTCTTTGAATCTCATAGGAGTTTCTATTGGTAAATTTGGGAGTTTTAGAAAGAATACACATATTGAAGCTGAAACAACACCTATTGATGTGAATATGAAGAATCAATGCTTTCATTTCCATGGATTTGACCATATTCAAGTCGAGAATCCTAAAACCAGAGTTACGACCTATCAAGATAGAAATGAGAGTGAATAGAAGTGTTGAAGTTTCAAAGTAGTTGAAGCATGCTATTAAGGGAGAAGAAGTCAAAGTAAAACAAACATTATAGTTTATCCCACCGGTTCTGTTAGTTCTTTGAATATCATAGGAGTTTCTATTGGTAAATTTGGGAGTTTTAGAAAAGAATACACATATTGAAGCTGAAACAACACCTATTGATGTGAATATGAAGAATCAATCTTTCATTTCCATGGATTTGATCATATTCAAGCTCGAGAATCCCAAAAAACAGAAAGTTATGACCTATCAAGATAGAAATGAGAGTGAATAGAAGTGTTGAAGTCTCAAAGTAGTTGAAGCATGCTATTAAGGGGAGAAGAAGTCAAAGTAAGAAACAAACATTATAGTTTATCCCCAGTTCTGTAGTTCTTTGAATCTCATAGGGGTTTTATTGGTGAAATTGGGAGTTTTAGAAAGAATCACATATTGAAGCTGAAACAACACCTATTGATGTGAATATGAAGAATCAATGCTTTCATTTCCATGGATTTGATCATATTCAAGCTGAGAATCCCAAAACAGAGTTATGACCTATCAAGATAGAAAATGAGAGTGAATAGAAGTGTTGAAGTCTCAAAGTAGTTGAAAGCATGCTATTAAGGGGAGAAAGGTCAAAGTAAGAAACAAACATTATAGTTTATCCCACGGTTCTGTTAGTTCTTTGAATCTCATAGGAGTTTCTATTGGTAAATTTGGGAGTTTTAGAAAAGAATACACATATCGGTGAAACAACACCTATTGATGTGAATATGAAGAATCAATGCTTTCATTTCCATGGATTTGATCATATTCAAGCTGAGAATCCAAAAACAAAGTTATGACCTATCAAGATAGAAATGAGAGTGAATAGAAGTGTTGAAGTCTCAAAGTAGTTGAAGCATGCTATTAAGGGGAGAAGAAGTCAAAGTAAGAAACAAACATTATAGTTTATCCCACTTCTGTTAGTTCTTTTGAATCTCATAGGAGTTTCTATTGGTAAATTTGGGAGTTTTAGAAAGAATACACATATGAAGCTGAAACAACACCTATCGATGTGAATATGAAGAATCAATGCTTTCATTTCATGGATTTGATCGTATTCAAGCCGAGAATCCCAAAAACGGAGTTATGACCTATCAAGATAGTAATGAGAGTGAATAGAAGTGTGGGAGGCTCAAAGTGGTTGAAGCATGCTATTAAGGGGAGAAGAAGTCAAAGTAAAAACAAACATTATAGTTTATCCCACGGTTCTATTAGTTCTTTGAATCTCATAGGAGTTTTATTGGTGAATTTGGGAGTTTTTTAGAAAGAATACACATATGAGCTGAAACAACACCTATTGATGTGAATATGAAGAATCAATGCTTTCATTTCCATGGATTTGATCATATTCAAGCTGAGAATCCTAAAACAGAGTTATGACCTTATCAAGATAGAAATGAGAGTGAATAGAGTGTTGAAGTCTCAAAGTAGTTGAAGCATGCTATTGAGGAGAAGAAGTGAAAGTAAGAAACAAACATTCTAGTTTATCCCGCGAGTCTGTTAGTCCTTTGAATCTCATAGGAGGTTTTATTGGTGAATTTGGGAGTTGTAGAAAGAAGACACGTATGGAGGCTGAAACAACACCTATTGATGTGAATATAAAGAATCAATGCTTTCATTTCCATGGATTTGATCATATTCAAGCTGAGAATCTAACAAATAGAGTTATGACCTATCAAGATAGAAATGAGAGTGAATAGAAGTGTTGAAGTCTCAAAGTAGTTGAAGCATGCTATTAAGGGGGAGAAGAAGTCAAAGTAAGAAACAAACATTATAGTTTATCCCACGGTTCTGTTAGTTCTTTGAATCTCATAGGAGTTTCTATTGGTAAATTTGGGAGTTTTAGAAAGAATACACATATTGAAGCTGAAACAACACCTATTGATGTGAATATGAAGAATCAATGCTTTCATTTCCATGGATTTGATCATATTCAAGCTGAGAATCCTAAAAACAGAGTTATGACCTATCAAGATAGAAATGAGAGTGAATAGAAGTGTTGAAGTCTCAAAGTAGTTGAAGCATGCTATTAAGGGGGAGAAGGAGTCAAAGTAAGAAACGATCTATATTGTTTACCTCCCCGTTCTGTTAGTTCTTTGAATCTCATAGGAGTTTCTATTGGTAAATTTGGGAGTTTTAGAAAGAATACACATATTGAAGCTGAAACAACACCTATTGATGTGAATATGAAGAATCAATGCTTTCATTTCCATGGATTTGATCATATTCAAGCTGAGAATCCTAAAAACAAAGTTATGACCTATCAAGATAGAAATGAGAGTGAATAGAAGTGTTGAAGTCTAAAAGTAGTTGAAGCATGCTATTAAGGGGGAGAAGAAGTCAAAGTAAGAAACAAACATTATAGTTTATCCCACGAGTCTGTTAGTTCTTTGAATCGCAGAGGAGTTTCTATTGTTATATTTGGGAGCCTTAGAAAGAATACATATGAAGCTGAAACCACCCCTCTTGATGTGAATATGAAGAATCAATGCTTTCATTTCCATGGATTTGATCATATTCACGCTGAGAATCCTAAAAACAGCGTTATGACCTTTCAAGATAGAAATGAGAGTGAATAGAAGTGTTGAAGTCTCAAAGTAGTTAAAGCATGCTATTAAGGGGAGAAGAAGTCAAAGTAAGAAACAAACATTATAGTTTATCCCCACGTTCTGTTAGTTCTTTGAATCTCATAGAGTTTTATTGGTAAATTTGGGAGTTTTAGAAAAGAATACACATATGAAGATGAAACAACACCTATTGATGTGAATAGGAAGAATCAATGCTTTCATTTCCATGGATTTTATCATATTCAAGCTGAGAATCCCAAAACAGAAGTTACGACCCTATCAAGATAGAAATGAGAGTGAATAGAAGTGTTGAAGTCTCAAAGTAGTTGAAGCATGCTATTAAGGGGGGAAGAAGTCAAAGTAAAAACAAACATTATAGTTTATCCCACGTTCTGTTAGTTCTTTTGAATCTCATAGGAGTTTCTATTGGTAAATTTGGGAGTTTTAGAAAAGACACACATTGAAGCTGAAACAACACCTATTGATGTGAATATGAAGAATCAATGCTTTCCTTTCCATGGATTTGATCATATTCAATGAGAATCCTAAAAACAGAAAGTTATGACCTATCAAGATAGAAATGAGAGTGAATAGAAGTGTTGAAGTCTCAAAGTAGTTGAAGCATGCTATTAAGGGGAAAAGTCAAAGTAATAAACAAACATTATAGTTTATCCCACGGTTCTGTTAGTTCTTTTGAATCTCATAGGAGTTTCCATTGGTAAATTTGGGAGTTTTAGAAAGAATACATATTAAGAAGTGAAACAACACTTATTGATGTGAATATGAAGAATCAATGCTTTCATTTCCATGGATTTGATCATATTCAAGCTGAGAATCCTAAAAACAGAAGTTATGACCTATCAAGATAGAAATGAGAGTGAATAGAAGTGTTGAAGTCTCAAAGTAGTTGAAGCATGCTATTAAGGGGAGAAGAAGTCAAAGTAAACAAACATTATAGTTTATCCCATAATTCTGTTAGTTCTTTGAATCTCATAGGAGTTTCTATTGGTAAATTTGGGAGTTTTAGAAAGAATACACATATTGAAGCTGAAACAACACCTATTGATGTGAATATGAAGAATCAATGCTTTCATTTCCATGGATTTGATCATATTAAGAGTCGAGAATCCTAAAAAAACAGAAGTTATGACCTATCAAGATAGAAATGAGAGTGAATAGAAGTGTTGAAGTCTCAAAAGTAGTTAAAGCATGCTATTCAAGCGGAGAAGAAGTCAAAGTAAGAAACAAACATTATAGTTTATCCCACGAGTCTGTTAGTTCTTTGAATCTCATAGGAGTTTCTATTGGTAAATTTGGGAGTTTTAGAAAGAATAAACATATTGAAGCTGAAAGAACACCTATTGATGTGAATATGAAGAATCAATGCTTTCATTTCCATGGATTTGATCATATTCAAGCTTAGAATTCCAAAAACAGAGTTATGATCCTTCATGATAGAAATGAGAGTGAATAGAAGTGTTGAAGTCTCAAAGTAGTTGAAGCATGCTATTAAGGGGGAGAAGAAGTCAAAGTAAGAAACAAACATTATAGTTTATCCCACGGTTCTGTTAGTTCTTTGAATCTCATAGGAGTTTCTATTGGTAAATTTGGGAGTTTTAGAAAGAATACACATATTGAAGCTGAAACAACACCTATTGATGTGAATATGAAGAATCAATGCTTTCATTTCCATGTATTTGATCATATTCAAGCTGAGAATCCCAAAAACAGAGTTATGACCTATTAAGATAGAAATGAGAGTGAATAGAAGTGTTGAAGTCTCAAAGTAGTTGAAGCATGCTATTAAGGGGGAGAAGAAGTCAAAGTAAGAAACAAACATTATAGTTTATCCCACGAGTCTGTTAGTTCTTTGAATCTCATAGGAGTTTCTATTGGTAAATTTGAGAGTTTTAGAAAGAATACACATATTGAAGCTGAAACAACACCTATTGATATGAATATGAAGAATCAATGCTTTCATTTCCATGGATTTGATCATATTCAAGCTGAGAATCCTAAAAACAGAGTTATGACCTATCAAGATAGAAATGAGAGTGAATAGAAGTGTTGAAGTCTCAAAGTAGTTGAAGCATGCTATTAAGGGGGAGAAGAAGTCAAAGTAAGAAACAAACATTATAGTTTATCCCACGGTTCTGTTAGTTCTTTGAATCTCATAGGAGTTTCTATTGGTAAATTTGGGAGTTTTAGAAAGAATACACATATTGAAGCTGAAACAACACCTATTGATGTGAATATGAAGAATCAATGCTTTCATTTCCATGGATTTGATCATATTCAAGCTGAGAATCCTAAAAACAGAGTTATGACCTATCAAGATAGAAATGAGAGTGAATAGAAGTGTTGAAGTCTCAAAGTAGTTAAAGCATGCTATTAAGGGGGAGAAGAAGTCAAAGTAAAACAAACATTATAGTTTATCCCACAGTTCCGTTAGTTCTTTGAATCTCATAGGAGTTTTATTGGTAAATTTGGGGAGTTTTAGAAAGAATACACATATGAGCTGAAACAACACCTATTGATGTGAATATGAAGAATCAATGCTTTCATTTCCATGGATTTGATCATATTCAAGCTGAGAATCCTAAAAACAGAGTTATGACCTATCAAGATAGAAATGAGAGTGAATAGAAGTGTTGAAGTCTCAAAGTAGTTGAAGCATGCTATTAACGGGGAGAAGAAGTCAAAGTAAGAAACAAACATTATAGTTTATCCCACAGTTCTGTTAGTTCTTTGAATCTCATAGGAGTTTCTATTGGTAAATTTGGGAGTTTTAGAAAGAATACACATATTGAAGCTGAAACAACACCTATTGATGTGAATATGAAGAATCAATGCTTTCATTTCCATGGATTTGATCATATTCAAGCTGAGAATCCTAAAAACAGAGTTATGACCTATCAAGATAGAAATGAGAATGAATAGAAGTGTTGAAGTCTCAAAGTAGTTGAAGCATGCTATTAAGGGGGAGAAGAAGTCAAAGTAAGAAACAAACATTATAGTTTATCCCCGAGTTCTATTAGTTCTTTGAATCCCATAGGAGTTTCCATTGGTAAATTTGGGAGTTTTAGAAAGAATACACATATTGAAGCTTGAAACAACACCTATTGATGTGACTATGCAGAATCAATGCTTTGATTTCCATGGATTTGATCATATTCCAAGTCGAGAATCCTAAAAAAAGAGTTATGACCTATCAAGATAGAAATGAGAGTGACTAGAAGTGTTGAAGTCTCCAAGTAGTTGAAGCATGCTATTAAGGGGAGAAGAAGTCAAAGTAAGAAACAAACATTATAGTTTATCCCACAGTTCTGTTAGTTCTTTGAATCTCATAGGAGTTTCTATTGGTAAATTTGGGGAGTTTTAGAAAAGAATACACAGATCGAAGCTGAAACAACACCTATTGATGTGAATATGAAGAATCAATGCTTTCATTTCCATGGATTTGATCATATTCAAGCTGAGAATCCTAAAAACAGAGTTATGACCTATCAAGATAGAAATGAGAGTGAATAGAAGTGTTGAAGTCTCAAAGTAGTTGAAGCATGCTATTAAGGGGGAGAAAAAGTCAAAGTAAGAAACAAACATTATAGTTTATCCCACAGTTATAGTTCTTTGAATCTCACAGGAGTTTCTATTGGTAAATTTGGGAGTTTTAGAAAGAATACACATATTGAAACTGAAACAACACCTATTGATGTGAATATGAAGAATCAATGCTTTCATTTCCATGGATTTGATCATATTCAAGTGAGAATCCTAAAACAAAAGTTATGACCTATCAAGATAGAAATGAGAGTGAATAGAAGTGTGGAAGTGTCAAAGTAGTTGAAGGATGCTATTACGGGGGCGAAGCAGTCAAGGCAAGAAACAAACATTATAGTTTATCCCACGGTTCTGTTAGTTCTTTGAATCTCATAGGAGTTTCTATTGGTAAATTTGGGAGTTTTAGAAAGAATACACATATTATAGCTGAAAAAACACCTATTGATGTGAATATGAAGAATCAATGCTTTCATTTCCATGGATTTGATCATATTCAAGCTGAGAATCCTAAAAACAGAGTTATGACCTATCAAGATAGAAATGAGAATGAATAGAAGTGTTGAAGTCTCAAAGTAGTTGAAGCATGCTATTAAGGGGGAGAAGAAGTCAAAGTAAGAAACAAACATTATAGTTTATCCCACGGTTCTGTTAGTTCTTTGAATCTCATAGGAGTTTCTATTGGTGAATAAGGGGCGTTGTAGCAAGAAGACACATATGGAGGCTTAAACAACACCTATTGATGTGAATATGAAGAATCAATGCTTTCATTTCCATGGATTTGATCATATTCAAGCTGAGAATCCCAAAAACAGAGTTATGACCTATCAAGATAGAAATGAGAGTGAATAGAAGTGTTGAAGTCTCAAAGTAGTTGAAGCATGCTATTAACGGGGAGTAGAAGTCAAAGTAAGAAACAAACATTATAGTTTATCCCACAGTTCTGTTAGTTCTTAGAATCTCATAGGAGGTTTTATTGGTGAATTTGGGAGTTTTAGAAAGAATACACATATTGAAGCGGAAACAACACCTATTGATGTGAATATGAAGAATCAATGCTTTCATTTCCATGGATTTGATCATATTCAAGCTGAGAATCCTAAAAAGAGTTATGACCCAGCAAGAGAGAAGGGAGAGAGAATAGAAGTGTTGAAGTCTCAAAGTAGTTGAAGCATCTATTAGGGAGAAGAAGTCAAAGTAAAAACAAACATTATAGTTTATCCCACGGTTCTGTTAGTTCTTTGAATCTCATAGGAGTTTCTATTGGTAAATTTGGGGAGTTTTAGAAAGAATACACATATTGAAGCTGAAACAACACCTTATTGATGTGAATATGAAGAATCAATGCTTTCATTTCCATGGATTTGATCATATTAAAGCTGAGAATCCTAAAAAGCAAGTTATGACCTATCAAGATAGAAATGAGAGTGAATAGAAGTGTTGAAGTCTCAAAAGTAGTTGAAGCATGCTATTAAGGGGAGAAGAAGTCAAAAGTAAGAAAAACAAACATTATAGTTTATCCCACGGTTCTTTAGTTCTTTGAATCTCATAGGAGTTTCTATTAGGTAAATTTGGGAGTTTTAGAAAGAATACACATATTGAGCTGAAACAACACCTATTGATGTGAATATGAAGAATCAATGCTTTCATTTCCATGGATTTGATCATATTCAAGCTGAGAATCCAAAAAGCAGAGTTATGACCTGTTATGATAGAAATAAGAGTGTACAGAAGGGGTGAAGTCTCAAAAGTAGTTGAAGCATGCTATTAAGGGAGTAAAGAAGTCAAAGTAAGAAACAAACATTATAGTTTATCCCACGGTTCTGTTAGTTCTTTGAATCTCATAGGAGTTTCTATTGGTAAATTTGGGGGTTTTAGAAAGAATACACATATTGAAGCTGAAACAACACCTATTGATGTGAATATGAAGAATCAATGCTTTCATTTCCATGGATTTGATCATATTCAAGCTGAGAATCCTAAAAACAAAGTTATGACCTATCAAGATAGAAATGAGAGTGAATAGAAGTGTTGAAGTCTCAAAGTAGTTGAAGCATGCTATTAAGGGGGAGAAGAAGTCAAAGTAAGAAACAAACATTATAGTTTATCCCACAGTTCATATAGTTCTTTGAATCCCATAGGAGTTTCTATTGGTGAATTTGGGAGTTGTAGAAAAGAATACAATATTGAAGCCGAAACAACACCTATTGATGTGAATATGAAGAATCAATGCTTTCATTTCCATGGATTTGATCATATTAAGTTGAGAATCCAAAACAGAGTTATGACCTATCAAGATAGAAATGAGAGTGAATAAAGTGTTGAAGTCTCAAAGTAGTTGAAGCATGCTATTAAGGGGAGAAGAAGTCAAAGTAAGAAACAAACATTATAGTTTATCCCACAGTTCTGTTAGTTCTTTGAATCTCATAGGAGGTTCTGTTGGGAAATTTGGGGGTTTTAGAAAGAATAAACATATTGAAGCTGAAAGAACACCTATTGATGTGAATATGAAGAATCAATGCTTTCATTTCCATGGATTTGATCATATTCAAGCTGAGAATCCTAAAAACAGAGTTATGACCTATCAAGATAGAAATGAGAGTGAATAGAAGTGTTGAAGTCTCAAAGTAGTTAAAGCATGCTATTAAGGGGGAGAAGAAGTCAAAGTAAGAAACAAACATTATAGTTTATCCCACGGTTCTGTTAGTTCTTTGAATCTCATAGGAGTTTCTATTGGTAAATTTGGGAGTTTTAGAAAGAATACACATATTGAAGCTGAAACAACACCTATTGATGTGAATATGAAGAATCAATGCTTTCATTTCCATGGATTTGATCATATTCAAGCTGAGAATCCTAAAAACAGAGTTATGACCTATCAAGATAAATATGAGAGTGTCTTTGTAAGGGAGAAAGAAGTCAAAAGTAAGAAACAAACATTATAGTTTATCCCACCGTTCTGTTAGTTCTTTGAATCTCATAGGGAGTTTCTATTGGTAAATTTGGGAGTTTTAGAAAAGAATACATATATGAAGCTGAAACAACACCTATTGATGTGAATATGAAGAATCAATGCTTTCATTTCCATGGATTTGATTATATTCAAACTGAGAATCCCAAAAACAAGTTATGACCTATCAAGATAGAAATGAGAGTGAATAGAAGTGTTGAAGTCTCAAAGTAGTTGAAGCATGCTATTAAGGGGAAAGAAGTCAAAGTAAGAAACAAACATTATAGTTTATCCCACGGGTTCTGTTAGTTCTTTGAATCTCATAGGAGTTTCTATTGGTAAATTTGGGAGTTTTAAAAAAGAATACATATGGAGCTGAAACAACACCTATTGATGTGAATATGAAGAATCAATGCTTTCATTTCCATGGATTTGATCATATTCAAGCTGAGAACCTAAAAACAGAGTTATGACCTATCAAGATGAAAATGAGAGTGAATAGAAGGTTAAGTCTCAAAGTAGTTGAAGCATGCTATTAAGGGGGAGAAGAAGTCAAAGTAAAAAACAAACATTATAGTTTATCCCAGTTCTGTTAGTTCTTTGAATCTCATAGGAGTTTTATTGGTAAATTTGGGGAGTTTTAGAAAGAATACACATATTGAAGTTTGAAACAACACCTATTGATGTGAATATGAAGAATCAATGCTTTCATTTCCATGGATTTGATCATATTCAAGATGAGAACCTAAAAACAGAGTTATGACCTATCAAGATAGAAATGAGAGTGAATAGAAGTGTTGAAGTCTCAAAAAGTAGTTGAAGCATGCTATTAAGGGAGAAGAAGTCAAAGTAAGAAACAAACATTATAGTTTATCCCACTTAGTTCTGTTAGTTCTTTGAATCTCATAGGAGTTTCTATTGGAAATTGGGGAGTTTTAGAAAAGAATACACATATTGAAGCTGAAACAACACCTATTGATGTGAATATGAAGAATCAATGCTTTCATTTCCATGGATTTGATCATATTAAAGCTGAGAAACCTAAAAACAGAAAGTTATGACCTATCAAGATAGAAATGAGAGTGAATAGAAGTGTTGAAGTCTCAAAGTAGTTGAAGCATGCTATTAAGGGGGGAGAAGAAGTCAAAGTAAGAAACAAAACATTATAGTTTATCCCACGGTTCTGTTAGGTTCTTTGAATCTCAAAGGAGTTTCTATTGGTAAATTTGGGAGTTTTAGAAAAAATACACATATTGAAGTGAAACAACACCTATTGATGTGAATATGAAGAATCAATGCTTTCATTTCCATGGATTTGATCATATTCAAGCTGAGAATCCTAAAAAACAGAGTTATGACCTATCAAGATAGAAATGAGAGTGAATAGAAGTGTTGAAGTCTCAAAGTAATTAAGCATGCTATTAAGGGGAGAAGAAGTCAAAGTAAGACACAACCATTATAATTTTTCCCACAGTTCCGTTAGTTCTTTGAATCTCACAGGAGTTTCTATTGGTAAATTTGGGAGTTTTAGAAAAGAATACATATTGAAGCTGAAACAACACCTATTGAAGTGAATATGAAGAATCAAAGCTTTCATTTCCATGGATTTGATCTTATTCAAGCTTAGAATTCCAAAAACAGAAAGTTATGACCTATCAAGATAAAAATGAGAGTGAATAGAAGTGTTGAAGTCTCAAAGTAGTTGAAGCATGCTATTAAGGGGAGAAGAAGTCAAAGTAAGAAACAAACATTATAGTTTATCCCACTCTGTTAGTTCTTTGAATCTCATAGGTGTTTCTATTGGTAAATTTGGGAGTTTTAGAAAGAATACACATATCGAAGCTGAAACAACACCTATCGATGCGAATATGAAGAATCAATGCTTTCATTTCCATGGATTTGATCATATTCAAGCTGAGAATCCTAAAAACAGAAGTTATGACCTATCAAGATAGAAATGAGAGTGAATAAAAGTGTCAAAGTCTCAAAGTAGTTAAAGCATGCTATTAAGGGGAGAAGAAGTCAAAGTAAGAAACAAACATTATAGTTTATCTCACGAGTCTATTAGTTCTTTGAATCACATAGGAGTTTCTATTGGTAAATTTGGGAGTTTTAGAAAGAATACACATATTGGAGATTAAACAACACCGATTGATTGTAATATGAAGAATCAATGCTGTCATTTCGATGGGTTTGATCATAGTCAGGCTGAGAATCCCGAAAACAGAGTTATGACCTATCAAGATAGAAATGAGAGTGAATAGAAGTGTTGAAGTCTCAAAGTAGTTGAAGCATGCTATTAAGGGGGAGAAGAAGTCAAAGTAAGAAACAAACATTATAGTTTATCCCACGGTTCTGTTAGTTCTTTGAATTTCATAGGAGTTTCTATTGGTAAATTTGGGAGTTTTAGAAAGAATACACATATTGAAGCTGAAACAACACCTATTGATGTGAATATGAAGGATCAATGCTTTCATTTCTATGGATTTGATCATATTCAAGCTGAGAATCCTAAAAACAGAGTTATGACCTATCAAGATAGAAATGAGAGTGAATAGAAGTGTTGAAGTCTCAAAGTAGTTGAAGCATGCTATTAAGGGGGAGAAGAAGTCAAAGTAAGAAACAAACATTATAGTTTATCCCACAGTTCTGTTAGTTCTTTGAATCTCATAGGAGTTTCTATTGGTAAATTTGGGAGTTTTAGAAAGAATACACATATTGCAGCAGGAACAACACCTATTGATGGATATATGAAGAATCAACGCATTGATTTCCATGGATTTGACTCATATTCAAGCTGAGAATCCTAAAAAACAGAAGTTATGACCTATCAAGATAGAAATGAGAGTGAATAGAAGTGTTGAAGTTTCAAAGTAGTTAAGCATGCTATTAAGGGGAGAAGAAGTCAAAGTAAGAAACAAACATTATAGTTTATCCCACGTTCTGTTAGTTCTTTGAATCTCATAGGAGTTTCTATTGGTAAATTTGGGGAGTTTTAGAAAAAAACACATATCGAAGCTCGAAACAACACCTATTGATGTGAATATGAAGAATCAATGCTTTCATTTCCATGGATTTGATCATATTCAAGCCGAGAATCCCAAAACAGAGTTATGACCTATCAAGATAGAAATGAGAGTGAATAGAAGTGTTGAAGTCTCAAAGTAATTAAGCATGCTATTAAGGGGGAGAAGAAGTCAAAGTAAGAAACAAACATTATAGTTTATCCCACAGTTCTGTTAGTTCTTGAATCTCATAGGAGTTTCTATAGGTAAATGTGGGAGTTTCAGAACGAATACACATATTGAAGCTGAAACCACACCTATTGATGCGAATATGAAGAATCAATGCTTTCATTTCCATGGATTTGATCATATTCAAGCTGAGAACCCAAAAACAGAAGTTATGACCTATCAAGATAGAAATGAGAGTGAATAGAAGTGTTGAAGTCTCAAAAGTAGTTGAAGCATGCTATTAAGGGGAGAAGAAGTCAAAGTAAAGAAACAAAACATTATAGTTTATCCCACCGATCTGTTAGTTCTTTGAATCTCATAGGAGTTTCTATTGGTAAATTTGGGAGTTTTAGAAAGAATACATATTGAGGTGAAACAACACCTATTGATGTGAATATGAAGAATCAATGCTTTCCTGTCCATGGATTCGATCATATTCAAGCCGAGAATCCTAAAAACAGAGTTATGACCTATTAAGATAGAAATGAGAGTGAATAGAAGTGTTGAAGTCCCAAAGTAGTGAAGCATGCTATTAAGGGGAGAAGAAGTCAAAGTAAGAAACAAACATTATAGTTTATCCCAACGTTCCATTAGTTCTTTGAATCTCATAGGAGTTTCTATTGGTAAATTTGGGAGTTTTAGAAAGAATACATATTGAAGCTGAAACAACACCTATTGATGTGAATATGAAGAATCAATGCTTTCATTTCCATGGATTTGATCATATTCAAGTTGAGAATCCTAAAAACAGAGTTATGACCTATCAAGATAGAAATGAAGTGAATGAAGTGTTGAAGTCTCAAAGTAGTTGAAGCATGCTATTAAGGGAGAAGAAGTCAAAGTAAGAAACAAACATTATAGTTTATCCCATAGTTCTGTTAGTTCTTTGAATCTCATAGGAGTTTTATTGGTAAATTTGGGACTTTAGAAAAGAATACACAGATTGAAGGTGAAACAACACCTATTGATGTGAATATGAAGAATCAATGGTTTCATTTCATGGATTTGATCATATTCAAGTCGAGAATCCTAAAAACAGAAAGTTATGACCTTCAAGATAAAAATGAGATGAATAGAGTAAGCAAAGAAATTAAAGCATGCTATTATGGGGAAAGAAGCTCAAAGTAAGAAACAAACATTATAGTTTATCCCAGTTCGTTAGTTCTTTGAATCTCATAGGAGTTTCTATTGGTAAATTTGGGAGTTTTAGAAAGAATACACATATCGAAGCAAACAACACCTATCGATGTGAATATGGAAGAATCAATGCTTTCATTTCAATGGATTTGACCATATTCAAGCTGAAGAACCCAAAAACAGAAAATATGACCTATCAAGATAAAAATGAGAGTGAATAGAAGTGTTGAAGTCTCAAAGTAGTTAAGCATGCTATTATGTGGAGAAGGAATTCAAAGTAAGAAACAAAACATTATAGCTTATCCCACAGTTCTGTAAGTTCTTGAATCTCATAAGAGTTTCTATTGCAAATTTGGGAGTTTTAGAAAGAATACACATATCAAGTTGAAATAACACCTATCGATGTGAATACGAAGAATCAATGCTTTCATTTACATGGATTCACTTATATTCGGTTGAGAACCTTAAAACAGAGTTATGACCCTGAAGATAGAAACGAGAGTGAATAGAAGGTGGAAATCGCAAAGAATAAGGACGTTATTAAGGGGAGAAGCAAGGCCAAAGCAAGAAACAAACATTATAGACATCTCACGGCTCTCTTAGCTTTTTGAATCTCATAGGTGTTTCTATTGGTAAATTTAGGAGTTTTAGAAAGAATACATATATTGAAGCTGAAACAACACCTATTGATGTGAATATGAAGAATCAATGCTTAGATTGCCATGGATTTGATCATATTCAAGCCGAGAATCCTAAAAACAGAGTTATGACATATCAAGATGTAAATCCATTTTGAATGGCCGGGTTTGACGGGTTTGAAAGTAGTTGGGCATGCCATTAAGGGGGAGAAGAAGTCAAAGCAAGAAACAAACATTGTAGTTTATCCCACGGTTCAGTTAGGTTCTTTGACTCTCATAGGGTTTCTATTGGTAACCCAGGAGTCTGCAATATCACACATATAGGTTGACACAACACCTACCGATGGTATTATTAAGAACATTGCTTCCATTTCCATGGATTTGATCATATTCCCGTTTAGAATCCCAAAATGAGAGTTATGACCTATCAAGATAGAAATGAGACTGAAGTAGAGTGTCCCAGTTTCAAACTAAAGCATGCTATTAAGGGGAGTATAAGTCAAAGGAAGAATAAACATTATAGTTTATCCCACGTTCTGTTAGTTTCGAACTTTGGTGGTGCTCTATTGGGTAACGGGGGAGTTTAGAAGAATATACATATTTTAGCTTTTTTAAAACAACAATTTATTGATGTGAATATTAGTAATCATCGCTTATCACAAGATTTGATTATATTCCTGTTTTAGTAAATCCTAAAACAGAGTAAGGACCTATCAAGATAGAAATGAAGCTTAATTGTATGTCAAGTCTCAAAGGGAAAATGTATATGGCCAAGAGAAGTTTTTGTACAAGAAACAAACATTGTAGTTTATCCCATACCATAGTTCTTTAATCCCATAGTGAGCCATTTGAAATTTTGGAGTTTTAGGGGGTTAATACACATATCAAGCCATGAAACAACACCTATCGATGTGAATATGAAGAATCAATGTTTATCGCCGGGGATCTGACCAGCCCAAGCCTTAGAATCCTAAAACAGAGCACGACACTCATCAAGATAGAAACGAGATGGCTGTGGTTAGGGGTCGTGGGCTTCAAAGCTAGTCAAGGATGTTGTCAAGGGAGAAGAAGTCAAGCCAAGAAACAAACATTGGTAGTTTATC
>CM051378.1:8400004-8469004 GCA_028015245.1 Cardamine occulta | reverse complement strand
TTTTCGGATTAAATTAAAGAGAAAGTGTTAGGTTTTGTCGGTTAGTGAGTAGCCTCTCAGATTAGGGGCTAAGGGGTTCGAATGGGTTTTGGGTTTGAGTTTGGGAAAGAAAAGAAAGAAAAAGAGTTTGCAAAAAAAAAAAAAAATGTATACCTTTGGAGGGGGGTAGAAAAAATGAATAAGTCTAGTAAAAAGATTTGGAAGATAAGAGTTAGCTCGAAGTCAAGAAATGAAAGAAAAAAAATATATATAATAATACCACTGAGTAGGTTACTCTAACAAAGTGGTCGAAATCAAGTCTTAGAAAAAATAGAAAATTTTTCCCAAACCGCTTAGAAGTTAAAAGAAAAAATATGTAGAAACACCCTCTCCTTAGAAGAAAAATAGAAAGATCGATCCTTGGATTCATAGAGAAAAGAAAGAATGTCTTTAAAAAAACCAAAGGGTAGTGCTAGGTTCAGTTTCTGAGGTTTTAGAGTTAGGGAAGTCATTGGATGATCATGGGTAGATGATAGTCTCCTCAGTATGCATTAGTTGGCTTTTACCTTTAGCATTCTCTTAAAATTCAATCCTTTTCAATGAGAGATCCTTATACTTATGCTTAAACCAGAGGAAGAAGAGATCATTTTAATCTCTTAAAACTTGTCCCTTAACCAAATGAGTATTAGTTATTGCATATCATGATCCACCAGTTCGTGCTTAATAAATGTTAAAGGGATAGTTTACTTTGAATGCTTGCTTTGGCTGAGTCTTAGTGTAGAATTCTATGTGATGAGTATGGCTAAAGCTTTTAAGTAAAACTGTTGTGATTTGCATGCTAGAACTATTAACTATGGTATTGACTTCAGAGGTTTGCTAAGTTTGCTAGGTTCCGAGTCCTCACTTTCAACCTTACTCCTTTCATCTTATTTTTCTATTTGCTTGAGGGCAAGCAAAGGATAAGTTTGGGGGAGTTTGATAACATTGCATTTTGGCATGTTTTTACTATTGTCTTATTGCAACTTAGCATTAGTTTTAGGCATTATTCTTATCACTTATTGCATTTATTTAGCATATAGAATATTTAGTCTCTTTGCATTAGTTTGCATGCATTTTGCATACATGTGTTCATTTCAGGTACTCGGAGCTGCAAGGAGTCATCACTTATATGACCTCTCGTGCTGTGAAGCTATCGTGAGGATTTCTGAAGGAGTCATGACTCGAGTGACATAGAGCCTAGAGTTGAAGACTGCAAAAGAACCTCAAGTTACTCGAGGAGGCTACTCGATGACCCTTCAAGATAAAAATGAGAGTGAATAGAAGTGTAGAAGTCTCAAAATAGTTGAAGCATGCTATTAAGGTGGAGAACCAACTCAAAGTAAGAAACAAACATTATAGCTTATCCCACAATTCTGTTAGTTCTTTGAATCTCATAGGAGTTTCTATTGGTGAATTTGGGAGTTTTAGAAAGAAGACTCATATGGAAGCTGAAACAACACCTATTGATGTGAATATGAAGAATCAATACTTTCATTTCAAAGGATTTCACCAATTTAAAGCTGAGAACCCCAAAAACGGAGCTATGACCCTTCAAGATAGAAATGAGAGTGAATAAAAGTGTTGAAGTCTCAAAGTAGTTGAAGCATGCTATTAAGGTGGAGAAGCAAGTCAAAGTAAAAAACAAACATTATATCTTATCCCACAGTTCTGTTAGTTCTTTGAATCTCATACGAGTTTCTATTAGTGAATTTGGGAGTTTTAGAAAGAAGACACATATGGAAGCTGAAACAATACGTATTGATGTGAATATGAAGAATCAATGCTGTTATTTCCAAGGATTTGACCATATTCAAGCTGAGAATCCCAAAAATGAAGTTAGGACCCTTCAACATAAAAATGAGAGTGAATAGAAGTATCGAAGTCTCAAAATAGTTGAAGCATGCTATTAAGGTGGAGAAGCAACTCAAAGTAAGAAACAAAAATTATTGCTTATCCCACAATTCTGATAGTTCTTTGAATCTCATAGGAGTTTCTATTGGTGAATTTGGGAGTTTTAGAAAGAAGACACATATGGAAGCTGAAACAACACCTATTGATGTGAATATGAATAATCAATACTTTCATTTCAAAGGATTTCACCATTTTCAAGCTGAGAACCCCAAAAACGGAGCTATGACTCTTCAAGATAGAAATGAGAGTGAAAAGGAGTGTTGAAGTTTCAGAGTAGTTGAAGCATGCTACTAACGTGGAGAAGCAAGTCAAAGTAAAAAACAAACATTATATCTTATCCCACAGTTCTGTTAGTTCTTTGAATCTCATACGAGTTTCTATAGGTGAATTTGGGAGTTTTAGAAAGAAGACACATATGGAGGCTGAAACAACACCTATTGTTGTGAATATTAAGAATCAATGCTTTCATTTCCAAGGATTTGAGTATTTTCAAGCAGAGAAACACCAAAAACGGAGTTATGACCCTTCAAGATAAAAATGAGAGTGAATAGAAGTGTGGAAATCTCAAAGTAGTTGAAGCATGCTATTAAGGTGGAGAAGCAAGTCAAAGTAAAAAACAAACATTATATCTTATCCCACAGTTCTGTTAGTTCTTTGAATCTCATACGAGTTTCTATTGGTGAGTTTGGGAGTTTTAGAAAGAAGCCACATATGGAAGCTGAAACAATACGTATTGATGTGAATATGAAGAATCAATGCTGTTATTTCTAAGGATTTAACCATATTCAAGCTGAGAATCCCAAAAATGAAGTTAGGACCCTTCAAGATAAAAATGAGAGTGAATAGAAGTGTCGAAGTCTCAAAATAGTTGAAGCATGCTATTAAGGTGGAGGCCTGAACTCAAAGTAAGAAACAAACATTATAGCTTATCCCACAATTCTGTTAGTTCTTTGAATCTCATAGGAGTTTCTATTAGTGAAGTTGGGAGTTTTAGAAAGAAGGCACATATGGAAGCTGAAACAACACCTATTGATGTGAATATGAAGAATCAATACTTTCATTTCAAAGGATTTCACCATTTTAAAGCTGAGAACCCCAAAAACGGAGCTATGACCCTTCAAGATAGAAATGAGAGTGAATAAAAGTGTCGAAGTCTCAAAGTAGTTGAAGCATGCTATTAAGGTGGAGAAGCAAGTCAAAGTAAAAAACAAACATTATATCTTATCCCACAGTTCTGTTAGTTCTTTGAATCTCATACGAGTTTCTATTGGTGAATTTGGGAGTTTTAGAAAGAAGACACATATGGAAGCTGAAACAATACGTATTGATGTGAATATGAAGAATCAATGCTGTTATTTCCATGGATTTGATCATATTCAAGCTGAGAATCCCAAAAAATGAAGTTAGGACCCTTCAAGATAAAAATGAGAGTGAATAGAAGTGTCGAAGTCTCAAAATAGTTGAAGCATGCTATTAAGGTGGAGAAGCAACTAAAAGTAAGAAATAAACATTATAGCTTAACTTATCCTGTTAGTTCTTTGAATCTCATAGGAGTTTCTATTGGTGAATTTGGGAGTTTTAGAAAGAAGACACATATGGAAGCTGAAACAACACCTATTGATGTGAATATGAAGAATCAATACTTTCATTTCAAAGGATTTCACCATTTTCAAGCTGAGAACCCCAAAAAAGCAGAGCTATGACTCTTCAAGATAGAAATGAGAGTGAATAGGAGTGTTGAAGTCTCAAAGTAGTTGAAGCATGCTACTAAGGTGGAGAATCAAGTCAAACTAAAAAATAAATATTATATCTTATCCCACAGTTCTGTTAGTTCTTTGAATCTTATACGAGTTTCTATTGGTGAATTTGGTAGTTTTAGAAAGAAGACACATATGGAAGCTGAAACAATACGTATTGATGTGAATATGAAGAATCAATGCTTTTATTTCTAAGGATTTGACCATATTCAAGCTGAGAATCCCAAAAAACAGAGTTATTACCCATCAAGATAGAAATGAGAGTGAACAGAAGTGTTGAAGCATGCTATTATGGTGGAGAAGGAAGTCAAAGTAAGAAACAATCATTATTGCTTATCCCACAGTTCTGTTAGTTCTTTGAATCTCACAAGAGTTTATTTTCGTGAATTTGGTAGTTTTAGAAAGAAGACACAGTGGGAAGCTGAAACAACACCTATTGATGTGAATATGAAGAATCAATGCTTTCATTTCCAAGGATTTAACCGTATTCAAGCTGAGAATCCCAAAAATGAAGTTATGACCCTTCAAGATAGAAATAAGAGTGAATAGAAGTGTTGAAGTCTTAAAGTAGTTGAAGCATGCAATTTAGGTGGAGAAGCAAGTCAAAGTTAGAAACAAACATTATAGCTTATCCCACAGTTCTTTTAGTTCTTTGAATCTCATAGGAGTTTCTATTGGTGAATTTGGGAGTTATAGCAAGAAGAGACATCTGGAGTCTGAAACAACACCTATTGATGTGAATATGAATAATCAATGCTTTCATTACCAAGGATTTGACTATTTTCAAGTTGAGAATCCAAAAATGGATTTATGACCCTTCAAGATAGAAATAAGAGTAAATAGAATTGTTGAAGTCTCATAGTAGTTGAAGCATGCTACCAAGGTGGAGAAGCAAGTCAAAGTAAGAAACAAGCATTATAACTTATCCCACAGTTCGGTTAGTTCTTTGAATCTCATAAGAATTTCTATTGGTGAATTTGGGAGTTGTAGCAAGAAGACACATATGGAGGCTGCAATAACACCTATTGATGTGAATAAGAAGAAGCAATGCTTTCATTTCCAAGGATTTGACCGTTTTCAAGCTAAGAATCCCAAAAACATAGCTATGACCCTTTAAGTTAGAAATGACAGCGAATAGAAGTGTTGAAATCTCAAAGTAGTTGAAGCATACTACCAAGGTGGAGAAGCAAGTCAAAGTAAGAAATAAACATTATAGTTTATCCCATAATTCTGTTAGTTCTTTGAATCTCATAGGAGATTCTATTGGTAAATTTGGGAGTTTTAGAAAGAATACACGTATGGAAGCTGAAACAACACCTATTGATGTGAATATGAAGAATTAATGCTTTTATTTCCAAGGATTTGACCATATTCAAGCTGAGAATCTCAAAAATGAAGTTATGACCCTTCAAGATAAAAATGAGAGTGAATAGAAGTGTCGAAGTCTCAAAATAGTTGAAGCATGCTATTAAGGTGGAGAAGCAACTCAAAGTAAGAAACAAACATTATAGCTTATCCCACAATTCTGATAGTTCTTTGAATCTCATAGGAGTTTCTATTGGTGAATTTGGGAGTTTTAGAAAGAAGACACATATGGAAGCTGAAACAACACCTATTTATGTGAATATGAAGAATCAATACTTTCATTTCAAAGGATTTCACCATTTTAAATCTGAGAACCCCAAAAACGGAGCTATGACCCTTCAAGATAGAAATGAGAGTGAATAGAAGTGTTGAGGTCTCAAAGTAGTTGAAGCATGCTATTAAGGTGGAGAAGCAAGTCAAAGTAAAAAACAAACATTATATCTTATCCCACAGTTCTGTTAGTTCTTTGAATCTCATACGAGTTTCTATTGGTGAATTTGGGAGTTTTAGAAAGAAGACACATATGGAAGCTGAAACAATACGTATTGATGTGAATATGAAGAATCAATGCTGTTATTTCCAAGGATTTTACCATATTCAAGCTGAGAATCCCAAAAATGAAGTTAGGACCCTTCAAGATAAAAATGAGAGTGAATAGAAGTGTGGAAATCTCAAAGTAGTTGAAGCATGCTATTAAGGTGGAGAAGCAAGTCAAAGTAAGAAAAAACATAATAGTTTATCCCATAATTCTGTTAGTTCTTTGAATCTCATAGGAGATTCTATTGGTAAATTTGGGAGTTTTAGAAAGAATACACGTATGGAAGCTAAAACAACTCCTATTGATGTGAATATGAAGAATTAATGCTTTTATTTCCAAGGATTTGACCATATTCAAGCTGAGAATCCCAAAAATGAAGTTATGACCCTTCAAGATAGAAATGAGAGTGAATAGAAGTGTAGAAGTCTCAAAATAGTTGAAGCATGCTATTAAGGTGGAGAACCAACTCAAAGTAAGAAACAAACATTATAGCTTATCCCACAATTCTGTTAGTTCTTTGAATCTCATAGGAGTTTCTATTGGTGAATTTGGGAGTTTTAGAAAGAAGACACATATGGAAGCTGAAACAACACCTATTGATGTGAATATGAAGAATCAATACTTTCATTTCAAAGGATTTCACCAATTTAAAGCTGAGAACCCCAAAAACGGAGCTATGACCCTTCAAGATAGAAATGAGAGTGAATAAAAGTGTTGAAGTCTCAAAGTAGTTGAAGCATGCTATTAAGGTGGAGAAGCAAGTCAAAGTAAAAAACAAACATTATATCTTATCCCACAGTTCTGTTAGTTCTTTGAATCTCATACGAGTTTCTATTAGTGAATTTGGGAGTTTTAGAAAGAAGATATGGAAGCTGAAACAATACGTATTGATGTGAATATGAAGAATCAATGCTGTTATTTCCAAGGATTTGACCATATTCAAGCTGAGAATCCCAAAAATGAAGTTAGGACCCTTCAAGATAAAAATGAGAGTGAATAGAAGTATCGAAGTCTCAAAATAGTTGAAGCATGCTATTAAGGTGGAGAAGCAACTCAAAGTAAGAAACAAAAATTATAGCTTATCCCACAATTCTGATAGTTCTTTGAATCTCATAGGAGTTTCTATTGGTGAATTTGGGAGTTTTAGAAAGAAGACACATATGGAAGCTGAAACAACACCTATTGATGTGAATATGAATAATCAATACTTTCATTTCAAAGGATTTCACCATTTTCAAGCTGAGAACCCCAAAAACGGAGCTATGACTCTTCAAGATAGAAATGAGAGTGAAAAGGAGTGTTGAAGTTTCAGAGTAGTTGAAGCATGCTACTAAGGTGGAGAAGCAAGTCAAAGTAAAAAACAAACATTATATCTTATCCCACAGTTCTGTTAGTTCTTTGAATCTCATACGAGTTTCTATTGGTGAATTTGGGAGTTTTAGAAAGAAGCCACATATGGAAGCTGAAACAATACGTATTGATGTGAATATGAAGAATCAATGCTGTTATTTCCAAGGATTTAACCATATTCAAGCTGAGAATCCCAAAAATGAAGTTAGGACCCTTCAAGATAAAAATGAGAGTGAATAGAAGTGTCAAAGTCTCAAAATAGTTGAAGCATGCTATTAAGGTGGAGACGCAACTCAAAGTAAGAAACAAACATTATAGCTTATCCCACAATTCTGTTAGTTCTTTGAATCTCATAGGAGTTTCTATTAGTGAATTTGGGAGTTTTAGAAAGATGACACATATGGAAGCTGAAACAACACCTATTGATGTGAATATGAAGAATCAATACTTTCATTTCAAAGGATTTCACCATTTTAAAGCTGAGAACCCCAAAAACGGAGCTATGACCCTTCAAGATAGAAATGAGAGTGAATAGAAGTGTCGAAGTCTCAAAGTAGTTGAAGCATGCTATTAAGGTGGAGAAGCAAGTCAAAGTAAAAAACAAACATTATATCTTATCCCACAGTTCTGTTAGTTCTTTGAATCTCATACGAGTTTCTATTGGTGAATTTGGGAGTTTTAGAAAGAAGATACATATGGAAGCTGAAACAATACGTATTGATGTGAATATGAAGAATCAATGCTGTTATTTCCAAGGATTTTACCATATTCAAGCTGAGAATCCCAAAAATGAAGTTAGGACCCTTCAAGATAAAAATGAGAGTGAATAGAAGTGTCGAAGTCTCAAAATAGTTGAAGCATGCTATTAAGGGTGGAAGCAACTAAAAGTAAGAAATAAACATTATAGCTTATCCCACAATTCTGTTAGTTCTTTGAATCTCATAGGAGTTTCTATTGGTGAATTTGGGAGTTTTAGAAAGAAGACACATATGGAAGCTGAAACAACACCTATTGATGTGAATATGAAGAATCAATACTTTCATTTCAAAGGATTTCACCATTTTCAAGCTGAGAACCCCAAAAAAAGCAGACTATGACTCTTCAAGATAGAAATGAGAGTGAATAGGAGTGTTGAAGTCTCAAAGTAGTTGAAGCATGCTACTAAGGTGGAGAATCAAGTCAAAGTAAGAAATAAGTATTATAGCTTATCCCACAGTTGAGTTAGTTTTTTGAATCTTATTACGAGTTTCTATTGGTGAATTTGGTAGTTTTAGAAAGAAGACACATGGGGAAGCTGAAACAATACGTATTGATGTGAATATGAAGAATCAATGCTTTTATTTCTAAGGATTTGACCATATTCAAGCTGAGAATCCCAAAAAACAGAGTTATTACCCATCAAGATAGAAATGAGAGTGAACAGAAGTGTTGAAGCATGCTATTATGGTGGAGAAGGAAGTCAAAGTAAGAAACAATCATTATTGCTTATCCCACAGTTCTGTTAGTTCTTTGAATCTCACAAGAGTTTATTTTCGTGAATTTGGTAGTTTTAGAAAGAAGACACAGTGGGAAGCTGAAACAACACCTATTGATGTGAATATGAAGAATCAATGCTTTCATTTCCAAGGATTTAACCGTATTCAAGCTGAGAATCCCAAAAATGAAGTTATGACCCTTCAAGATAGAAATAAGAGTGAATAGAAGTGTTGAAGTCTTAAAGTAGTTGAAGCATGCAATTTAGGTGGAGAAGCAAGTCAAAGTTAGAAACAAACATTATAGCTTATCCCACAGTTCTTTTAGTTCTTTGAATCTCATAGGAGTTTCTATTGGTGAATTTGGGAGTTATAGCAAGAAGAGACATCTGGAGTCTGAAACAACACCTATTGATGTGAATATGAATAATCAATGCTTTCATTACCAAGGATTTGACTATTTTCAAGTTGAGAATCCAAAAATGGATTTATGACCCTTCAAGATAGAAATAAGAGTAAATAGAATTGTTGAAGTCTCATAGTAGTTGAAGCATGCTACCAAGGTGGAGAAGCAAGTCAAAGTAAGAAACAAGCATTATAACTTATCCCACAGTTCGGTTAGTTCTTTGAATCTCATAAGAATTTCTATTGGTGAATTTGGGAGTTGTAGCAAGAAGACACATATGGAGGCTGCAATAACACCTATTGATGTGAATAAGAAGAAGCAATGCTTTCATTTCCAAGGATTTGACTGTTTTCAAGCTAAGAATCCCAAAAACGGAGCTATGACTCTTTAAGTTAGAAATGACAGCGAATAGAAGTGTTGAAATCTCAAAGTAGTTGAAGCATACTACCAAGGTGGAGAAGCAGGTTTTTCTAAAAATCTCAACTTTTAATCTCAACCACTTTATTCATCTAACCGATCCTCTTTATTTCACTCGACCATCTGGGTCGAGTGGTCCACTCGAGTCAGACCCCAGACTTCAGCAGACTTCACCACTCGACCAACCTTGGTCGAGTGGTCTACTCGAGTCGCACGAGGGAGCTGAGTAGATGCAAGGAACCTCCCCAGTCATTCCACACTATACCCAGGAGAGCATACCAGCCAGCATTGGTGCCTACTTCACTCCACACCAATGAGGTACCACAACCTTCCCTTTGTATATCCCCTTGCATAACTCTTTTTGGTTTTTCGTGTTTAATCTCTTAGGCTTCCTTTGAATTTTTATTACACAAGGGACTGTGTAATTTAAGTTTGGGAGAGTGTCTAAGAGATGTATTTGACATGTTTTCTTTGTTTTCTTAATTCAAATTTTACATTCATCTATGTGCATCTAAAACCCTTAAAAATTTGAAATTTTTTAGAAAATGATTTCACAAAAAACAGAGTGTCATGTAGTTGCATTTGCTTAGGATTGTTGCATTTAGCATAGGGGATGATGGCGAGTTAACCATTTAAAGCTTAATAACAAAACATATGATTTCAGTGTCATAGTTATAAGTTGTCTTATGCATTCACCTTAGTTTGAAACATACGGCTGCACCTTGCTTGGAATTGAACTTAGCACTTTCACTTGGTTAAAAACTTGCTGTGACTTGTAAATCTATCCCTATGAATTTGAATCTTAAATTTGAAAACTTAATTATCATGATATGCTATAAAACTTAAAACTCATGGATACCTCAAAATACTTGGATTTTCTTTCACCCTTTACCACTCTTGCTAATCCAAGTAGCTGTCTCAATCATTGAGACAGTTCCACAAAACCAAACCAAAAAACTTCATTTCAGACCAATACATGAATTGTGAGAGAAGTGAGGCCTATTTTCGGATTAAATTAAAGAGAAAGTGTTAGGTTTTGCCGACAGGAGTAGCCTCTCAGATTAGGCTAAGGGGTTCGAATGGGTTTTGGGTTTGAGTTTGGGAAAGAAAAGAAAGAAAAGAGTTTGCAAAAAAAAAAAAAAATGTATACCTTTGGAGGGGGTAGTAAAAAATGAATAAGTCTAGTAAAAGATTTGGAAGATAAGAGTTAGCTCCGAGTCAAGAAATGAAAGAAAAAAAATATATATAATAATACCACTCGAGTAGGTTACTCGAACAAAGTGGTCGAGTCAAGTCTTAGAAAAAATAGAAAATTTTCCAAATCCGCTAGAAGTTAAAGAAAAAAATGTAGAAACACCCTCTCCTTAGAAGAAAAATAGAAAGATCGATCCTTGGATTCATAGAGAAAAGAAAGAATGTCTTTAAAAAAACCAAAGGGTAGTGCTAGGTTCAGTTTCTGAGGTTTTAGAGTTAGGGAAGTCATTGGATGATCATGGGTAGATGATAGTCTGCTCCTGTATGCATTAGTTGGCTTTACCTTTAGCATTCTCTTAAAATTCAATCCTTTTCAATGAGAGATCCTTATACTTGCGCTTAAACCAGAGGAAGAAGAGATCATTTTAATCTCTTAAAACTTGTCCCTTAACCAAATGAGTATTAGTTATTGCATATCATGATCCACCAGTTCGTGCTTAATAAATGTTAAAGGGATAGTTTACTTTGAATGCTTGCTTTGGCTGAGTCTTAGTGTAGAATTCTATGTGATGAGTATGGCTAAAGCTTTTAAGTAAAACTGTTGTGATTTGCATGCTAGAACTATTAACTATGGTATTGACTTCAGAGGTTTGCTAAGTTTGCTAGGTTCCGAGTCCTCACTTTCAACCTTACTCCTTTCATCTTATTCTTTCTATTTGCTTGAGGGCAAGCAAAGGATAAGTTTGGGGGAGTTTGATAACATTGCATTTTGGCATGTTTTTACTATTGTTTTATTGCAACTTAGCATTAGTTTTAGGCATTATTCTTATCACTTATTGCATTTATTTAACATATAGAATATTTAGTCTCTTTGCATTAGTTTGCATGCATTTTGCATACATGTGTTCATTTCAGGTACTCGGAGCTGCAAGGAGTCATCACTTATATGACCTCTCAGGCTGTGAAGCGACGTAGGGATTTCTGCAAGGAGTCATGACTCGAGTGACATAGAGCCATAGAGTTGAAGACTGCAAAAGAACCTCAAGTTACTCGAGGAGGCTACTCGGATGACGACTCGAGGAGGCTACTTGACCAGACCACTCGACTGCTGGGTCGAGTGGTGAGCACCGCTTCGAGAAGATCCACAAATTATGGTAAATTCTCATTATCCCTAAATTATTATGTATAAATACCGAGGTTAATGATAACTCGGTAGGCGCAATCTGACAATTATTATTCCGCGCTGTTTTCGCATAATTAGTTTATCTCTCTTAGTTTTCTCTCTCTAGTGTATCTTTAGATTTCGATTCGGAATTTTGCAACTCTTAGTAATTTTAATAAGATCGAGTCTTGAGCTACTGTTCCTTTTTCGAAATTTATTTCTCATCAGATCATCCTTCATCTATGACAAGTCTTAGCTTTTCTGGGCTTTTGGCTTTGATGATGATCTCGATGAGTGAGTAGTCATTTTAGGGGTTTTCGGGGATGGATTAGGTAGTCGCACTCTATCGCATGGGTTTTTGCTGATTTATGCTGATTCGGTTTAAAAATCCCTTCTGGGTTCTCGTTTTAAATGCTTGCACCTCTCTGATTTGTTAGAGTGTGACAGGCTCTGCATATCTAGTTTAAATGTCTGTATTTTAGGTTGTTAGTAAGAAAAACCCCTAAAATATATTGCTTGACTTGCTAGCTTAATCCACATGTTAAGTGATACAGACATGCTCTAGATTAGGTTCGACATTTCACCCTTTATACTATCAATCGATTGAAACCGACGAAAAACTCCTAGTTTCAAAGAGTTGAAGTCACAAAGTAGTTGAAGCATGTTATTAAGGTTTAGAAGCAAGTCAAAGTAAGACACAAACATTATAGCTTATCCCACAGTTCTGTTAGTTTTTTGAATCTCATAGGAGTTTCTATTGGTGAATTTGGGAGTTGTAGCAAGAAGAGTTATGTGGAGGGTGAAACGACACCTGTTGATGTGAAAATGAAGAATCAATGCTTCCATTTCCAAAGATTTGACCATATTCAAGCTGAAAATCCAAAAAACGGAGTTATGACCCTTTAAGATAGAAATGAGAGTGAATAGAAGTGTGGAAGTCTCAAAGTAGTTGAAGCATGCTATTAAGGTGAAGAAGCAAGTCAAAGTAAGAAACAAACATTATAGCTTATCTCACAGTTCTGTTAGTTCTTTGAATCTCATAGGAGTTTCTATTGGTGAATTTGGAAGTTTTAGAAAAAAGACATGAAACGCCCCGACCCATTTTTTTTTTTTTTTTAATATTCTCATAAATACTAAAAACCTGAAGCGGCGAAAAATCAATTAATTAACTCAACCAAAAACAACATTCAACGATTTATTATAACCAAATTAATTCGTAACGGCAATAACTAACGAGCTAACGGTTTACGACAATTCAATAATAACAAAATAAAGAGCAGTAAATAAATAAATCACAACCCTCCCGGTATGTCATCTTATCCCGCAGCCGCAGTCCCATGAGCTCCAGCTAGCAATCCTTGTCTTTTTCCTTACCTGCGCCATTACGAATAGACGCAGTCAGTATTTAATAAATACTGAGGATGCGATCAACCCGTCTACTAGGTAAATAACACACAGGCGACTACAGAAAACTTCCCAACATAATAATATGCTCGGGATTTGACAAGCAGCAAAAACAGCATTTAATTAAATGATTTTCACACTAAAATAATTAATTAAAATCAACAAAGCTGTAATTTAAATAAATTCAACGATTCAGCAATTAAATTATTTTTACACCAAAAATAATTAATTAAATTCAACAAAACCGCAATTTAATTACGGCAATTAAATTCAACAATTTCCAGGAATTAATCAACTCACAATTAATTTTTAACACCACATCAAACACCAAAAATCACGAAAATAAATCTTACGCATAAATTAAACCGGGAAACCTCCGTAAGTCCAGTCCGACCACAGTACTGCACTCACCTTAGCCAAAAACAGAATTTTCGCGACAATTTTCTGCAACTTTCCGGAATTCTCCGAGACGAATACACCCTAGATTTTTCCCCGAACGCAAAAACCTAAAATAATAATAATACAATTTAATATTAAAATATTAACTAACTACAACATGACTTAATAAGTCATCTTCTTCCTCCAACTCTGCAACAACATCACGTCACCACCTTCCTCGACGATCTCACAACGCCACGACGTCACCACCAACGCCGTGCACCGTCGAGTCACCAACTAACTCCACCACAATCACCGTCACGTCATCGTCGAACCCACCTCGACGCCACCACCTTTCGCGATCCCAGCCGCCACCAGTTATTCTCCATCAAAACCACACTGAAACTCGACAACATGAAACAGCTAAGGAGAAGGGGTTCTTACCATGACGAAGGATGAGATGGAGAGAGACTTAAAGCTTCTCCATCACGGCAACCCCAACGATGACAACCTCCGCTCTCTCTCTGATCAACACCGAAGCCTCTCATTCTTCTCCTGACTCTTATACCACACACCACACCCATCTCTCCTCTCCTTTCTACTCCACTCAAACCAACCCAACTATCTCTCCCTTTTCACGATGGAGGCGACCCACGTGAAGAAGAAATAGGGTTCTCGACCAAATTTGGTTAATACAGCGAACAGTCCTCCAATTTTCCCAAATTCACAATTGACCCCAAAACTCTGAATTCGATCAATTTAACCCATCCAAAAAAATTTCCAATTCGATCAATTTGATCCTTAACTTTCTGAAATCACAAATTGGCCCCAAACTTCCAAAATTATCAATTAAACTCGACTGCAACTCTTGGATTTAATCAAATCAACCCCTAACTTTCGAATTCAACAAATACACCCCCATTAATGGTTTGCAGATGTTACAATTCTCCCCCACTAACATAGATTCGTCCCCGAATCTAACAACTCCAATTCCCTAGTAACAAAGGATCCAACTAATAACCTTACATTGGTTTCTTTCTCTTGGCAAACATCAGCCAACACAGCTCAACAAATAGATCATCTCACCAATGCATTAATTTGTTCGTCTCCAAGCTACTCGGCTCACAATTCTACTCTTATTATTTATAACCACCTTTCCTTTGAATGATGGAGAGTCTACCTTCCAAGGGAACCATATATTCTCTTTCAGCATCCAAGAGCCATTTAGGCTCTCAAATTTCTCAACCACCTAACCTCGCAAGGTTACATAACCACAACTGATTCTACTCTTAAAAAAAACTTAGCACGCCATATTCTAATCTTTAGAATATCAAACACAACATATTCTTACCAAGAATAATAACCATAACCAACAACAGCTTTGGGTAGGTCGATCTTATTAGGATCGATCGTTGCCCTCTACTTAACACAATCTCAACTACTGCTCTGATCAACAGCTTATCACACTCCATAATTAACAAATCAGATCCGCGTAACTCCACAGCCACAACACGGCTAAGCGCAATATATGTCAACTTCACGGCTCAGCATAGACTACAACCCACAACACTGCTTAACCGTAACTCCACGGTTAAAAGCATAACTCAGCATAACCTTCACAGCTAACAACATAACACAACATAGCCTTTCAGCTATCTACTTAACACAACTTAACCTTTTGGCTATTTCCAACACCGCATAGCATTGCGGCCATCAACACCTCACGACATAGCCTTTCGGCTATCAACCCAACACAGCATAACCTTTCGATCGGCTATCAACACATCACTGTGTATCGCCTATCAACACAAAACAGCATAGCCTTTTGTCGACCTAACTCTGACATTGCCTTTCGGCTATCAGCTATACAACCTTAACCTTTTCGGCTATAAACCTGACAACATAGCCTTTCGGTTATCAGTATAACTACTAGCATAGCCTTCTATCAACCACAACCTGACATTGTCTTTCGGTTATCAGCACAACACATCATTATTTTTTGGCTTTCCACACAACACCTCATTGTCTATACTGAGTTCAAATACTCCATGAATCTTACACCATAAGACCCCCTACTTGGTTTGAATAAGCTACGCCTACCAGATCACGGGAGCAGCTCATCACAGCAAGAATAACAAGCATCTCGGAGTCCAGCGTGACCCGATCAGCAAGAACTACGCCTACCGGATCCCTAGAACAGCTCAGCGTAGTAAAAATGACAATCATCTCAAAGTCCAGCGTGACCCGATCAACAAGTCCAGCAAGATCCTAAGATCTCTAGTGGCTTACCGAGATAGCATCAAGAACCACACAGAAATCCGACCAGTAAACACCACCCATCGATGAGATTCCAAAGCATGGAACCCCATCAAACAGCATTAGGACAAGTCCTAATCAGCCAAACCAAGTGCTAGGATCAACACGGCACGATCCATACAGTCGAACTAAGTATAAACAACCCAACATCACAGCATTACGGGATGCAACAATCCCCACAACACAGCTCGATCCTTGATCGCAGCATCGATCCAAACTCTTTTACCCACTCAGATACACCAACAAACTACCTACAGCAAGGTCAACAACAAGACCTACAAAAAGATCAATCAGCAATGATCTACTACACCCTTACCACAAGTACCGAAACTCCCCTTGCACCCTGTCCCGAGACTCCCGCGGAAAATACTTGAGATTGAACTCCCTTCGGAACTTGTCCCAAGAAAACACTACCCCCACTCTCCTCGCAGCAACACCCTGCCACCTCTCATGTGCATCTTCCTCCAGATAATGCACCGCCAAGTCAATTTTATACTCCTCACGCACCTTATCGACTGGAAGTTCCTCTCCAACCTTGACCTCCACTCATCAGACTCGATCGGTCTAGCACCACCACTGAAAAACTTGGTGCCCAACGTCTGCATGCGTTCCATCACCCTTAGGTACGACGGAACCACTGGCTCAGCCTCATCAACCACTCCCAGCACTCCCGGAGCAATCCCCTACATAACAGTCTAGACCATCTCCTGATCTCTTCCTTTTTAGGCAATTTACCCCTTTTGGAAACCTTCTATTCTTAGCAGTTTTCCATTTCTGAAACTTACTATTTTGGGAAACTTTCCTTTTTAGGAAACTTACTATTTCGGGAAACTTTCATTTTTAGGAAACTCTCCTAATCGAGAGACTCCCCGAACCCTCCCGAAACTTCTCCAGAATCTCTTCGGATCCCTTCTACATCTTAACGACTTACTGACCTCACCGGTTCCCACATTTTTGCCTCCACGGCCCTCTTGGCTAAACCACCTTACGGACATGCTTCTAACTACAACCCACTTGGTCGCGTCAGAAGCTACAGCTCCTTAGTCCAAGTCATATGACTAAACACCGAACTCTCCAACACAGCTCCCTTCGGGATCTGGTCCACCCGGTCTTAGCGTCACCCTTTGTCGGCATAAAACCATGTCCGACCACATGCTCAGGCTGCCCGTCACTCTCTGGAAACTCAACCCCTGCATGCTCACAGCAACGCTCTGTACAACCATTTCAGCATAGCAAGAAATCTAACAGTCCTAGAAATAACTCCGCTCTGATACCAAATTGAAACGCCCCGACCCATTTTTTTTTTTTTTTTTAATATTCCCATAAATACTAAAAACCTGCAGCGACGACAAATCAATTAATTAACTCAACCAAAAACAGCATTCAATGATTTATTATAACCAAATAAATTCGTAACGGCAATAACTAATGACCTAACGGTTTACGACAATTCAATAATAACAAAATAAACAGCAGTAAATAAATAAATCACAACCCTCCCGGTATGTCATTTTATCCCGCAGCCGCAGTCCCACGAGCTCCAGCTAATAATCCTTGTCTTTTCACTTACCTGCTACTGAGGAGGTGATCAACCCGTCTACTAGGTCAATAACAGACAGGCGACTACAGAAAACTTCCCAGCATAATAATATGCTCGGGATTTGACAAGCAGCAAAAACAACATTTAATTAAATTTTTTTCACACTAAAATAATTAATTAATATCTACAAAGCAGCAATTTAAATAAATTTAACGATTCAGCAATTATATTATTTTCACACCAAAAATAATTAATTAAATTCAACGAAACCACAATTTAATTACGGCAAATAAATTCAGCAATTTCCAAGATTTAATCAACTCACAATTAATTTTTAACACCACATGAAACACCAAAAATCACGAAAATAAATCCTATGAATAAATTAAACCGGGAAACCTCCGTAAGTCCAGTCCGACCACGGTATTGCACTCACCTTAGCCAAAAACAGAACATTCGCGACAATTTTCTGCAACTTTCCGGAATTCTCTGGGACGAATACACCCTAGATTTTTCCCCGAACGCAAAAACCTAAAATAATAATAATACAATTTAATATTAAAATATTAACTAACTACAACATGACTTAATAAGTCATCTTCTTCCTCCAACTCTGCAACAACATCACGTCACCACCTTCCTCAAAGAACTCACCACGCCATGACGTCACCACCAACGCCGTGCACCATCGAGTCACCAACTAACTCCACCACAATCACCGTCACGTCATCGTCGAACCCACCTCGCCGCCACCACTTTTCGCGATCCCAGCCGCCACCTGTTATTCTCCATCAAAACCTCACCGAAACTTGACAACATGAAACAGCTAAGTAGAAGGGGTTCATACCGTGATGAAGGATGAGATGGAGAGAGACTTGAAGCTTCTCCCTCACGGCAACCCCAACGACGGCAATCTCCGCTCTCTCTCCGATCAACACCGAAGCCTCTCACTCTTCTCTTGACTCTTACACCACAGGCCACACCCATCTCTCCTCTCCTTTCTCCTCCACTCAAACCAACCCAACTATATCTCCGTTTTCATGATGGAGGTGACCCACGTGAAGAAGAAATAGGGTTCTCGACCAAATTTGATTAATACAGTGAACAAACCTCCAATTTTCCCAAATTCCTAATTGACCCCAAAACTCTGAATCTGATCAATTTAACCCATCCAAAAAAACTTCCAATTCGATCATTTTGATCCTTAACTTTCCGAAATCACAAATTGGCCCCGACTGCAACTCTTGGATTTAATCAAATCAACCCCTAACTTTTGAATTCAACAAATACACCCCCAGTAATTGTTTGCGGATGTTACAAGACACATATGGAAGCTGAAACAACACTTGTTGATGTGAAACTGAAGAAACAATGCTTAAAATCCAAAAAACAGAGTTATTACCCTTTAAGATAGAAATGAGAGTGAATAGAAGTGTTGAAGTCACAAAGTAATTGAAGGATGCTATTAAGGTGGAGAAGCAAGTCAAAGTAAGAAATAAAGATTATAGCTTATCCCACAGTTTTGTTAGTTCTTTGAATCTCATAGGAGTTTCAATTGGTGAATTTGGGAGTTGTTGCAAGAAGACACATATGGAAGCTGAAATAATATATATTGATATGAATATGAAGAATCAATGCTTTCATTACCAAGGATTTGCCAATTTTCAAGCTGAGAATCCTAAAAATGGATTTATGACCCTTCAAGATTGAAGTGAGAGTAAATAGAAGTGTTGAAGTCTCATAGTAGTTGATGAATGCAACCAAGGTGGAGAAGCAAATTAAAGTAAGAAACAAGCATTATAACTTATTCCACATTTCTGTCAGTTTTTTGAATCTCATAAGAGTTTCTATTGGTGAATTTGGGAGTTTTAGAAACAAGACACATGTGGAAGGTGAAACAACACCTATTAATGTGAATATGAAGAATCATTGCTTTCATTTCCAAGGATTTGACCATATTTAAGTTGAGAATTCTAAAAACACAGTTATGCCCCATCAAGATTGAAATGAGAGTGAATAGAAGTGTTAAAGTCTCAAAGTAGTTGAAGCATACTACCAAGGTTGAGAAGCAAGTCAAAGTACGAAACAAACATTATAGCTTATCCCATAGTTCTGTTAGTTCTTTGAATCTCATAAGAGTTTCTATTGGTGAATTTGGGAGTTGTAGAAAGAATACACATATGGAGGCTGAAACAACACCTATTGATGTGAATATGAAGAATCAATGATTTCATTTCCAAGGATTTGACCATTTCAAGCTGGAATCCCAAAAACAAAGTTATGACCTATCAAGATAGAAATGAAAGTGAATAGAAATGTTGAAGTCTCAAAATAGTTGAAGCATGCTATTAAGGTGGAGAAGCAAGTCAAAGTAAGAAACAAACATTATAGCTTATCCCACAGTTCTGTTAGTTCTTTGAATTGCATAGGAGTTTCTATTGGTAAATTTGGGAGTTTTAGAAAGAATACGCATATGGAAGCTGAAATAACACTTATTGATGTGAAAATGAGGAATCAATGCTTTCATTTCCAAGGATTTGACCATATTCAAGCTGAAAATCCAATAAACGAAGTTATAACCCATCAAGATAAAAATGAGAGTGAATAGAAGTGTTGAAGACTCAAAGTAGTTGAAGCATGCTATTAAGGTGGAGAAGCGAGTCAAAGTAAGAAACAAACATTATAGCTTATCCCACAGTTTTGTTTGTTCTTGAATCTCATAGGAGTTTCTATTGGTGAATTTGGGAGTTGTAGCAAGAAGAGAAATATGGAGTCTGAAACAACACCTATTGATGTGAATATGAAGAATCAATGCTTTCTTTACAAGGGATTTGACCATTTTCAAGCTGAGAATCCAATAAATGGATTTATGACCCTTCAAGATAGAAATAATAGTAAATAGAAGTGTTGAAGTCTCATAGTAATTGAAGCGTGCTACCAAGGTGGAGAAGCAAGTCAAAGTAAGAAACAAGCATTATAACTTATCCCACAGTTCTGTTAATTCTTGGAATCTTATAAGAATTTGTATTGGTGAATTTGGGAATTGTAGCAAGAAGACACATACGGAGGCTGCAATAATACCTATTGATGTGAATATGAAGAAGCAATGCTTTCATTACCAAGGATTTGACCATTTTCAAGCTGAGAATCCAAAACATGGATTTATGACCCTTCAAGATAGAAATAATAGTAAATAAAAGTGTTGAAGTCTCATAGTAATTGAAGTGTGCTACCAAGGTGGAGAAATAAGTCAAAGTAAGAAACAAGCATTATAACTTATCCCACAGTTCTGTTAATTCTTTGAATCTTATAAGAATTTGTATTGGTGAATTTGGGAATTGTAGCAAGAAGACACATATGGAGGCTGCAATAATACCTATTGATGTGAATATGAAGAAGCAATGCTTTCATTTCCAAGGATTTGACAATATTCAAGCTGAAAATCCCAAAAACAGAGTTATGACCTATCAAGATAGAAACGAGAGTGAATACAAGTGTTGAAGTCTCAAAGTAGTTGAAGCATGATATTAAGGTGGAGAAACAAGTCAAAGTAAAAAACAAACAATATAGCTTATCCCACAATTCTGTTAGTTCTTTGAATCTCATAGGAGTTTCTATTCGTGAATTTGGGAGTTTTAGAAAGAAGACACAGATGGAAGCTAAAACAACACCTATTAATGTGAATATGAAGAATCAATGCTTTCACTACCAAGGATTTGACCATTTTCAAGATTAAAGTGAGAGTAAATCAAAGTGTTGAAACCTCATAGTAGTTGAAGAATGCAACCAAGGTGGAGAAGAAAATCAACGTAAGAAACAAGCATTATAACGTATCCCACAGTTCTGTTAGTTCTTTGAATCTCATAAGAGTTTCTATTGGTGAATTTGGGAGTTGTAGCAAAGAGATTTATATGGAGGCTGAAACGACACCTATTGATGTGAAAATGAAGAATCAATGCTTTCATTTCCAAGGATTTGACCGTATTCAAGCTGAGAATCCCAAAAATGGAGTTATGAGCCTTTAAGTTAGAAATGACAGCGAATAGAAGTGTCAAAGTAAGAAACAAACATTATAGCTTTTCCCACAGTTCTGTTAGCTCTTTGAATCTTATAGGATTTTCTATTGGTGAATTTGGGAGTTTTAGAAAGAAGACACATATGGAAGCTGAAACAACACCCATTGATGTGAATATAAAGAATCATTGCTTTTATTTCCAAGGATTTGACCATATTCAAGCTGAAATCCAAAAAATGGAGTTATGACCCTTCAAGATAGAAATGAGAGGGAATATAAGAGTTGAAGTCACAAAGTAGATGAAGCATGCTATTAACGTTTAGAAGCAAGTCAAAGTAAGAAACAAACATTATAGCTTATCCCACAGTTATGTTAGTTCTTTGAATCTCATTGGAGTTTCTATTAGTGAATTTGGGAGTTGTAGCAAGAAGAGTTATATTGAGAGTGTACCGACACTCTTTAATCTGAAAATGAGGAATCAATGCTTTCATTTCCAAGGATTTGACCATATTCAAGCTGAAAATCCAAAAAACGAAGTTATAACCCACCAAGATAAAAATGAGACATATGGAGTCTGAAACAACACCTATTGATGTGAATATGAAGAATCAATGCTTTCATTACCAAGGATTTGACCACTTTCAAGCTGAAAATCCAAAAAATAGATTTATGACCCCTCAAAATAAAAATAATAGTAAATAGAAGTGTTGAAATCTCATAGTAATTGAAGCGTGCTACCAAGGTGGAGAAGCAAGTCAATGTAAGAAACAAGCATTATAACTTATCCCACAGTTCTTTTAGTTCTTTGAATCTCATAAGAATTTTTATTGGTGAATTTGGGAGTTGTAGCAAGAAGACACATATGGAGGCTGCAATAATACCTATTGATGTGAATATAAAGAAGCAATGCTTTCATTTCCAAGGATTTGACCATATTCAAGCTGAGAATCCCAAAAACAGAGTTATGACCCATCAAGACAGAAACGACAGTGAATAGAAGTGTTAAAGTCTCAAAGTAGTTGAAGCATGATATTAAGGTGGAGAAGCAAGTCAAAGTAGGAAACAAACAATATAGCTTATCCCACAGTTCTGTTAGTTCTTTGAATCTCATAGGAGTTTCTATTCGTGAATTTGGGAGTTTTAAAAAGAAGACACAGATGGAAGTTAAAACAACACCTATTGATGTGAATATGAAGAATCAATGCTTTCATTACCTAGGATTTGACCATTTTCAAGCTGAGAATCCAAAAAACGGATTTACGACCCTTCAAGATTGAAGTGATGAAACCTCATGGTAGTTGAAGAATGCAACCAAGGTGGAGAAGCAAATCAAAGTAAGAAACAAGCAGTATAACTTATTCCACAGTACTGTCAGTTCTTTAAATCTCATAAGAGTTTCGATTAGTGAATTTTGGAATTGCAGCAAGAAGAGACATATGGAGTTTGAAACTACACCTATTGATGTGAATATTAAGAATCAATGCTTTCATTACCTAGGATTTGACCATTTTCAAGTTTAGAATCCAAAAAATGGATTTATGACCCTTCAAGATAGAAATAAGAGTAAATATAAGTGTTGAAGTCTCATAGTAGTTAAAGCATGCTACCAAGGTGGAGAAGCAAGTCTAAGTAAGAAACAAACATTATAACGTATCCCACAGTTCTGTTAGTTCTTTGAATCTCATAAGAGTTTCTATTGGCGAATTTGGGATTTGTAGCAAGTAGATTTATATGGAGGCTAAAACGACACCTATTGATGTGAAAATGAAGAATCAATGCTTTCATTTCCAAGGATTTGACAGTATTCAAACTGAGAATCCCAAAAATGGAGGTATGACCCTTTAAGTTAGAAATGACAGTGAATAGAAACAAACATTATAGCTTTTCCCACAGTTCTGTTAGTTCTTTGAATCTTATAGGATTTTCTATTGGTGAATTTGGGAGTTTTAGAAAGAAGACACATATGGAAGCTGAAACAACACCTATTGATGTGAATATAAAGAATCAATGCTTTCATTTCCAAGGATTTGACCATATTCAAGCTGAAATCCAAAAAACAGAGTTGAAGTCACAAAGTAGATGAAGCATGCTATTAAGGTTTAGAAGCAAGTCAAAGTAAGAAACAAACATTATAGCTTATCCCACAGTTCTGTTAGTTCTTTGAATCTCATTGTAGTTTCTATTGGTGAATTTGGGAGTTGTAGCAAGAAGAGTTATATTAAGGGTGTAACGATACTCTTTAATCTGAAAATAAAGAAACAATGCTTTCGTTTCCAAGGATTTGACCATATTCAAGCTGAAAATCCAAAAACGGAGTTATGACCCATCAAGATAGAAATGAGAGTGAATAGAAGTGTTGAAGACTCAAAGTAGTTGAAGCATGCTATAAAGGTGGAGAAGCAAGTCAAAGTAAGAAACAAACATTATAGCTTATCCCACAGTTCTGTTAGTTCTTTGAGTCTCATAGGAGTTTCTATTGGTGAATTTGGGAGTTGTAGCAAGAAGAGACATATGGAGTTTGAAACAACACCTATTGATGTGAATATGAAGAAACAATGCTTTCATTACCAAGGATTTGACCATTTTCAAGCTCAGAATCCAAAAAACGGATTTATGACCCTTCAAGATAGAAATAAGAGTAAATAGAAGTGTTGAAGTCTCACCGTAGTTAAAGCATGCTACCAAGGTGGAGAAGCAAGTCAAAGTAAGAAACAAGCATTATAACTTATCCCACAGTTCTGTTAGTTCTTTGAATCTTATAGGATTTTCTATTGGTGAGATTGGGAGTTTTAGAAAGAAGACACATATGGAAGCTGAAACAACACCTATTGATGTGAGTATAAAGAATCACTGCTTTCATTTCCTAGGATTTGACCATATTCAAGCTGAAATCCAAAAAACAGAGTTATGACCCTTCAAGATAGAAATGAGAGTGAATAGAAGAGTTGAAGTCACAATGTAGATGAAGCATGCTATTAAGGTTTATAAGCAAGTCAAAGTAAGAAACAAACATTATAGCTTATCCCACAGTTTTGTTAGTTCTTTGAATCTCATAGGAGTTTCTTTTGGTGAATTTGGGAGTTGTAGCAAGAAGAGACATATGGAGTTTGAAACAACACCTATTGATGTGAATATGAAGAAACAATGCTTTCATTACCAAGGATTTGACCATTTTCAAGCTGAGAATCCAAAAAACGGATTTATGATCTTTCAAGATAGAAATAGGAGTAAATATAATTGTTGAAGTCTCATACTAGTTAAAGCAAGCTACCAAGGTGAAGAAGCAAGTCAAAGTAAAAAACAAGCATTATAACTTATCCCACAGTTCTGTTAGTTCTTTGAATCTCATAAGAGTTTCTATTCGTGTATTTGGGAGTTGTAGCAAGGAGATTTATATGGAGGCTGAAACGACACCTATTGATGTGAAAATGAAGAATCAATGCTTTCATTTCCAAGGATTTGACCGTATTCAAGCTGAGAATCCCAAAAATGGAGTTATGACGCTTTAAGTTAGAAATGACAGCGAATAGAAGTGTTGAAGTCTCATAGTAGTTGAAGCATACTACCAAGGTGGAGAAGCAAGTCAAAGTAAGAAACAAACATTATAGCTTATCCCACAGTTCTCTTAGTTCTTTTAATCTCATAGGAGTTTCTATTGGTGAATTTTGAAGTTGTAGAAAGAAGACACATATGGAGGTGGAAACAACACCTATTGATGCGAATGTGAAGAATCAATGCCTTCATTTCTAAGGATTAGACCTTTGTCAAGCTGAGAACACCAAAAATGGAGTTATGACACTTTAAGATAGAAATGAGAGAGAATAGAAGGATGGAAGTCTCAAAGTAGTTGAAGCATGCTATTAAGGTGGAGAAGCAAGTCAAAGTAAGAAACAAACATGATAACTTATCCCATAATTCTGTTAGTTCTTTGATTCTTATAGGAGTTTCTATTGGTGAATTTGGGAGTTTTAGAAAGAAGACACATATGTAAGCTGAAACAACACCTATTGATGTGAATATAAAGAATCAATGCTTTCATTTCCAAGGATTTGACCATATTCAAGCTGGAATCCCAAAAACAAAGTTATGACCCATCAAGATAAAAATGAAAGTGAATAAAAGTGTTGAATTCTCAAAACAGTTGAAGCATGCTATTAAGGTGGAGAAGCAAGTCAAAGTAACAAACAAACATTATAGTTTTTCCCACAGTTCTGTTAGTTCTTTGAATCTCATAGGATTTTCTATTGGTGAATTTGCGAGTTTTAGAATGAAAACACATATGGAAGAAGAAACAACACCTATTGATGTGAATATAAAGAATCAATGCTTTCATTTCCAATGATTTGACCATATTCAAGCTGAAAATCCAAAAAAACGGAGTTATGACCCTTCAAGATAGAAATGAGAGTGAATAGAAGAGTTGCAGTCACAAAGTAGTTGAAGCATGTTATTAAGGTTTAGAAGCAAATCAAAGTAAGAAACAAACATTATAGCTTATCCCACAGTTCTGTTAGTTCTTTGAATCTCATAGGAGTTTCTATTGGTGAATTTGGAAGTTGTAGAAAGAAGACACATATGGAGGCTGAAACAACACCTATTGATGTGAATGTGAAGAATCAACGCTTTCTTTTTTAAGGATTTGACCTTTGTCAAGCTGTAGCAAGAAGATTTATATGGAGTTTCTGTTGGTGAATTTTGGAGTTGTAGCAAGAAGAGTTATATGGAGGGTGAAACGACACCTATTAATGTGAAAATGAAGAATCAATCCTTTCATTTCCAAGGATTTGACCATATTCAAGCTGAAAACCGAAAAAACAGAGTTATAACCCTTCAAGATAGAAATGAGATTGAATAGAAGTGTTGAAGTCTCAAAATTGTTGAAGCATGCTTTTAAGGTGGAGAAGCAAGTCAAAGTAAGAAACAAACATTATAGCTTATCCCACAGTTCTGTTAGCTCTTTGAATCTTATAGGAGTTTTTATTGGTGAATTTGGGAGTTTTATAAAGAAGACACATATGGAAGCTGAAACAACACCTATTGATGTGAATATGAAGAATCAATGCTTTCATTTCCAAGGATTTGACCATTTTCAAGCTGAGAACACCAAAAATGGAGTTAAGACCCTTTAAGATAGAAATGAGAGTGAATAGAAGTGTTGAAATATCAAAATAGTTAGAGCATTCTATTAAGGTGGAGAAGCAAGTCAAAGTACGAAACAAACATTATAGCTTATCCCACAGTTCTGTTAGTTCTTTGAATCTCATAGGAGTTTCTATTGGTGAGTTTGGGAGTTTTAGAAAGCAGACACATATAGAGTGTGAAACAACACCTATTGATGTGAATATGAAGAATCAATGCTTTCATTACCAAGGATTTGACCATTTTCAAGCTGAGAATCCAAAAAACGGAGTTATGACCCTTCAAGATAGAAATGAGAGTGAATAGAAGAGTTGAAGTCACAAAGTAGTTGAAGCATGCTATTAAGGTTGAGAAGCAAGTCAAAGTAAGAAACAAACGTTATAGCTTATCCCACAGTTCTGTTAGTTCTTTGAATCTCATAGGAGTTTCTATTGGTAAATTTGGGAGTTTTAGAAAGAATACGCATATGGAAGCTGAAGCAACACTTATTGATGTGAAAATATAAAGAATCAATGCTTTCATTTCCAAGGATTTGACCATATTCAAGCTGAAAATCCAAAAAACGAAGTTATAACCCATCAAGATAAAAATGAGAGTGAATAGAAGGGTTGAAGACTCAAAGTAGTTGAAGCATGCTATTAAGGTGGAGAAGCAAGTCAAAGTAAGAAACAAACATTATAGCTTATCCCACAGTTCTTTTAGTTCTTTGAATCTCATAGGAGTTTCTATTAGTGAATTTGGGAGTTGTAGCAAGAAGAGACATATGGAGTCTGAAACAACACCTATTGATGAGAATATGAAGAATCAATGTTTTCATTACCAAGGATTTGACCATTTTCAAGCTGAGAATCCAATAAATGGATTTATGACCCTTTAAGATAGAAATATTAGTAAATAGAAGTGTTGAAGTCTCATAGTAATTGAAGCGTGCTACCAAGGTGGAGAAGCAAGTCAAAGTAAGAAACAAGCATTATAACTTATCCCACGGTTCTGTTAGTTCTTTGAATCTTATAAGAATTTGTATTGGTGAATTTGGGAGTTGTAGCAAGAAGACACATATGGAGGCTGCAATAATACCTATTGATGTGAATATGAAGAAGCAATACTTTCATTTCCAAGGATTTGACAATATTCAAGCTGAGAATCCCAAAAACAGAGTTATGACCCATCAAGATAGAAACGAGAGTGAATAGAAGTGTTGAAGTCTCAAAGTAGTTGAAGCATGATATTAAGGTGGAGAAGCAAGTCAAATTAAGAAGCAAACAATATAGCTTATCCCACAGTTCTGTTAGTTCTTTGAATCTCATAGGAGTTTCTATTCGTGAATTTGGGAGTTTTAGAAAGAAGACACAGATGGAAGTTAAAAAACCACCTATTGATGTGAATATGAAGAATCAATGCTTTCATTACCAAGGAATTGACCATTTTCAAGATTGAAAAGAGAGTAAATCAAAGTGTTGAAATCTCATAGTAGTTGTAGAATGCAACCAAGGTGGAGACGCAAATCAATGTAAGAAACAAGCATTATAATGTATCCCACAGTTCTGTTAGTTCTTTGAATCTCATAAGAGTTTCTATTGGTGAATTTGGGACTTGTAGCAAGGAGATTTATATGGAGGCTGAAACTACACCTATTGATGTGAAAATGAAGAATCAATGCTTTCATTACCAAGGATTTGCCAATTTTCAAGCTGAGAATCCAAAAAACGGATTTATGACCCTTCAAGATAGAGAGTAAATAGAAGTGTTGAAATCTCATAGTAGTTGAAGAATGCAACCAAGGTGGAGAAGCAAATTAAAGTAAGAAACAAGCATTATAACTTATTCCACAGTTCTGTCAGTTTTTTGAATCTCATAAGAGTTTCTATTGGTGAATTTGGGAGTTTTAGAAGCAAGACACATGTGGAAGCTGAAACAACACCTATTAATGTGAATATGAATAATCATTGCTTTCATTTCCAAGGATTTGACCATATTTAAGTTGAGAATTCTAAAAACACCGTTATGCCCCATCAAGATTGAAATGAGAGTGAATAGAAGTGTTAAAGTCTCAAAGTAGTTGAAGCATACTACCAAGGTTGAGAAGCAAGTCAAAGTACGAAACAAACATTATAGCTTATCCCATAGTTTTGTTAGTTCTTTGAATTTCATAAGAGTTTCTAATGGTGAATTTGGGAGTTGTAGAAAGAATACACATATGGAGGCTGAAACAACACCTATTGATGTGAATATGAAGAATCAATGATTTCATTTCCAAGGATTTGACCATTTCAAGCTAGAATCCCAAAAACAAAGTTATGACCCATCAAGATAGAAATGAAAGTGAATAGAAGTGTTGAAGTCTCAAAATAGTTGAAGCATGCTATTAAGGTGGAGAAGCAAGTCAAAGTAAGAAACAAACATTATAGCTTATCCCACAGTTCTGTTAGTTCTTTGAATCTCATAGGAGTTTCTATTGGTAAATTTGGGAGTTTTAGAAAGAATACGCATATAGAAGCTGAAACAACACTTATTGATGTGAAAATGAGGAATCAATGCTTTCATTTCCAAGGATTTGATCATATTCAAGCTGAAAATCCAAAAAACGAAGTTATAACACATCAAGATAAAAATAAGAGTGAATAGAAGTGTTGAAGACTCAAAGTAGTTGAAGCATGCTATCAAGGTGGAGAAGCAAGTCAAAGTAAGAAACAAACATTATAGCTTATCCCACAGTTCTGTTAATTCTTTGAATCTCATAGGAGTTTCTATTGGTGAATTTGGGAGTTGTAGCAAGAAGAGACATATGGAGTCTGAAACCACACCTGTTGATGTGAATATGAAGAATCAATGCTTTCATTACCAAGGATTTGACCATTTTCAAGCTGAGAATCCAATAAATGGATTTATGACCCTTCAAGATAGAAATATTAGTAAATACAAGTGTTGAAGTCTCATAGTAATTGAAGCGTGCTACGAAGGTGGAGAAGCAAGTCAAAGTAAAAAACAAGCATTATAACTTATCCTACAGTTCTGTTAGTTCTTTGAATCTTATAAGAATTTGTATTGGTGAATTTGGGAGTTGTAGCAAGAAGACACATATGGAGGCTGCAATAATACCTATTGATTTGAATATGAAGAAGCAATGCTTTCATTTCCAAGGATTTGACCATATTCAAGCTTAGAATCCCAAAAACAGAGTTATGACCCATCAAGATAGAAACGAGAGTGAATAGAAGTGTTGAAGTCTCAAAGTTGTTGAAGCATGATATTAAGGTGGAGAAGCAAGTCAAATTAAGAAACAAACAATATAGCTTATCCCACAATTCTGTTAGTTCTTTGAATCTCATAGGAGTTTCTATTCGTGAATTTGGGAGTTTTATAAAGAAGACACAGATGGAAGTTAAAAAACCACCTATTGATGTGAATATGAAGAATCAATGCTTTCATTACCAAGGATTTGACCATTTTCAAGATTGAAGTGATAGTAAATCAAAGTGTTGAAATCTCATAGTAGTTGAAGAATGCAACCAAGGTGGAGACGCAAATCAAAGTAAGAAACAAGCATTATAATATATCCCACAGTTCTGTTAGTTCTTTGAATCTCATAAGAGTTTCTATTGGTGAATTTGGGAGTTGTAGCAAGGAGATTTATATGGAGGCTGAAACGATACCTATTGATGTGAAAATGAAGAATCAATGCTTTCATTACCAAGGATTTGCCAATTTTCAAGCTGAGAATCCAAAAAACGGATTTATGACCCTTCAAGATAGAGAGTAAATAGAAGTGTTGAAATCTCATAGTAGTTGAAGAATGCAACCAAGGTGGAGAAGCAAATTAAAGTAAGAAACAAGCATTATAACTTATTCCACAGTTCTGTTAGTTTTTTGAATCTCATAAGAGTTTCTATTGGTGAATTTGGGAGTTTTAGAAGCAACACACATGTGGAAGCTGAAACAACACCTATTAATGTGAATATGAAGAATCATTGCTTTCATTTCCAAGGATTTGACCATATTTAAGTTGAGAATTCTAAAAACACCGTTATGCCCCATCAAGATTGAAATGAGAGTGAATAGAAGTGTCAAAGTCTCAAAGTAGTTGAAGCATACTACCAAGGTTGAGAAGCAAGTCAAAGTACGAAACAAACATTATAGCTTATCCCATAGTTTTGTTAGTTCTTTGAATTTCATAAGAGTTTCAAATGGTGAATTTAGGAGTTGTAGAAAGAATACACATATGGAGGCTGAAACAACACCTATTGATGTGAATATGAAGAATCAATGATTTCATTTCCAAGGATTTGACCATTTCAAGCTAGAATCCCAAAAACAAAGTTATGACCCATCAAGATAGAAATGAAAGTGAATAGAAGTGTTGAAGTCTCAAAATAGTTGAAGCATGCTATTAAGGTGGAGAAGCAAGTCAAAATAAGAAACAAACATTATAGCTTATCCCACAGTTCTGTTAGTTCTTTGAATCTCATAGGAGTTTCTATTGGTAAATTTGGGAGTTTTAGAAAGAATACGCATATAGAAGCTGAAACAACACTTATTGATGTGAAAATGAGGAATCAATGCTTTCATTTCCAAGGATTTGATCATATTCAAGCTGAAAATCCAAAAAACGAAGTTATAACACATCAAGATAAAAATGAGAGTGAATAGAAGTGTTGAAGACTCAAAGTAGTTGAAGCATGCTATTAAGGTGGAGAAGCAAGTCAAAGTAAGAAACAAACATTATAGCTTATCCCACAGTTCTGTTAATTCTTTGAATCTCATAGGAGTTTCTATTGGTGAATTTGGGAGTTGTAGCAAGAAGAGACATATGGAGTCTGAAACCACACCTGTTGATGTGAATATGAAGAATCAATGCTTTCATTACCAAGGATTTGACCATTTTCAAGCTGAGAATCCAATAAATGGATTTATGACCCTTCAAGATAGAAATATTAGTAAATAGACGTGTTGAGGTCTCATAGTAATTGAAGCGTGCTACCAAGGTGGAGAAGCAAGTCAAAGTAAGAAACAAGCATTATAACTTATCCCACAGTTCTGTTAGTTCTTTGAATCTTATAAGAATTTGTATTGGTGAGTTTGGGAATTGTAGCAAGAAGACACATATGGAGGCTGCAATAATACATATTGATGTGAATATGAAGAAGCAATACTTTCATTTCCAAGGATTTGACAATATTCAAGCTGAGAATCCCAAAAACAGAGTTATGACCCATCAAGATAGAAACGAGAGTGAATATAAGTGTTGAAGGATGATATTAAGGTGGAGAAGCAAGTCAAAGTAAGAAACAAACAATATAGCTTATCCCACAGTTCTGTTAGTTCTTTGAATCTCATAGGAGTTTTTATTCGTGAATTTGGGAGTTTTAGAAAGAAGACACAGATGGAAGCTAAAACAACACCTATTGATGTGAATATGAAGAATCAATGATTTCATTACCAAGGATTTGACCATTTTCAAGATTTAAGTGAGAGTAAATCAAAGTGTTGAAACCTCATAGTAGTTGAAGAATGCAACCAAGGTGGAGAAGCAAATCAAAGTAAGAAACAAGCATTATAACGTATCCCACAGTTCTGTTAGTTCTTTGAATCTCATAAGAGTTTCCAAAAAACGAAGTTATAACACATCAAGATAAAAATGAGAATGAATAGAAGTGTTGAAGACTCAAAGTAGTTGAAGCATGCTATTAAGGTGGAGAAGCAAGTCAAAGTAAGAAACAAACATTATAGCTTATCCCACAGTTCTGTTAATTCTTTGAATCTCATAGGAGTTTCTATTGGTGAATTTGGGAGTTGTAGCAAGAAGAGACATATGGAGTCTGAAACCACACCTGTTGATGTGAATATGAAGAATCAATGCTTTCATTACCAAGGATTTGACCATTTTCAAGCTGAGAATCCAATAAATGGATTTATGACCCTTCAAGATAGAAATATTAGTAAATAGACGTGTTGAGGTCTCATAGTAATTGAAGCGTGCTACCAAGGTGGAGAAGCAAGTCAAAGTAAGAAACAAGCATTATAACGTATCCCACAGTTCTGTTAGTTCTTTGAATCTCATAAGAGTTTCTATTGGTGAATTTGGGAGTTATAGCAAGGAGACACCTATTGATGTGAATATGAAGAATCAATGCTTTCATTTCCATGGATTTGATCATATTCAAGCTGAGAATCCTAAAAACAGAGTTATGACCCATCAAGACAGAAACGACAGTGAATAGAAGTGTTGAAGTCTCAAAGTAGTTGAAGCATGATATTAAGGTGGAGAAGCAAGTCAAAGTAGGAAACAAACAATATAGCTTATCCCACAGTTCTGTTAGTTCTTTGAAACTCATAGGAGTTTCTATTCGTGAATTTGGGAGTTTTAAAAAGAAGACACAGATGGAAGTTAAAACAACACCTATTGATGTGAATATGAAGAATCAATGCTTTCATTACCAAGGATTTGACCATTTTCAAGCTGAGAATCCAATAAATGGATTTATGACCCTTCAAGATAGAAATATTAGTAAATAGACGTGTTGAGGTCTCACAGTAACTGAAGCGTGCTACCATGCTGGGGAAGCAAGGCGAAGCAAGCAACAAGCAGTATAGCTTATCCCACAGTTCTGTTAGTTCTTTGAATCTTATAAGAATTTGTATTGGTGAGTTTGGGAATTGTAGCAAGAAGACACATATGGAGGCTGCAATAATACATATTGATGTGAATATGAAGAAGCAATACTTTCATTTCCAAGGATTTGACAATATTCAAGTTTGAGAATCCCAAAAAACAGAGTTATGACCCATCAAGATAGAAAGCGAGAGTGAATATAAGTGTTGAAGGATGATATTAAGGTGGAGAAGCAAGTCAAAGTAAGAAACAAACAATATAGCTTATCCCACAGTTCTGTTAGTTCTTTGAATCTCATAGGAGTTTTTATTCGTGAATTTGGGAGTTTTAGAAAGAAGACACGGATGGAAGCTAAAAACAACACCTATTGATGTGAATATGAAGAATCAATGATTTCATTACCAAGAGTTTGACCATTTTCAAGATTTAAGTGAGAGTAAATCAAAGTGTTGAAACGTCATAGTAGTTGAAGAATGCAACCAAGGTGGAGAAGCAAATCAAAGTAAGAAACAAGCATTATAAATATCCTCTGGTTCTGTTAGTTCTTTGAATCTCATAAGAGTTTCCAAAAACGAAGTTATAACACTTATCAAGATAAAAATGAGAGTGAATAGAAGTGTTGAAGACTCAAAGTAGTTGAAGCATGCTATTAAGGTGGAGAAGCAATTCAAAGTAAGAAACAAACATTATAGTTTATCCCACGGTTCTGTTAGTTCTTTGAATCTCATAGGAGTTTCTATTGGTGAATTTGGGAGTTGTAGCAAGAAGAGACATATGGAGCTGAAACCACACCTGTTGATGTGAATATGAAGAATCAATGCTTTCATTACCAAGGATTTGACCATTTTCAAGCTGAGAATCCAATAAATGGATTTATGACCCTTCAAGATAGAAATATTAGTAAATAGACGTGTTGAGGTCTCATAGTAATTGAAGCGTGCTACCAAGGTGGAGAAGCAAGTCAAAGTAAGAAACAAGCATTATAACGTATCCCACAGTTCTGTTAGTTCTTTGAATCTCATAAGAGTTTCTATTGGTGAATTTGGGAGTTATAGCAAGGAGACACCTATTGATGTGAATATGAAGAATCAATGCTTTCATTTCCATGGATTTGATCATATTCAAGCTGAGAATCCCTAAAAACAGAGTTATGACCTATCAAGATAGAAATGAAGAGTGAATAGAAGTGTTGAAGTCTCAAAGTAGTTGAAGCATGCTATTAAGGGGAGAAGAAGTCAAAAGTAAGAAACAAACATTATAGTTTATCCCACGGTTATGTTAGTTCTTTGAATCGTATAGGAGTTTCTATTGGTAAATTTGGGAGTTTTAGAAAGAATACATATAGAAGCTGAAACAACACCTATTGATGTGAATATGAAGAATCAATGCTTTAATTTCCAAGGATTTGACCATATTTCAAGTGAGTAAAATCCAAAAACAGAAGTTATAACCCATCAAGATAAAAATGAGAGTGAATAGAAGTGTTGAAAACTCAAAGTGTAGTTAAAGCATGCTATTAAGGTGGAGAAGCAAGTCAAAGTAAGAAACAAACATTATAGCTTATCCCACAGTTCTCTTAGTTATTAGAATCTCATAGGAGTTTCTAATGGTGAATCTGGGAGTTGTAGAAAGAAGAGACATATTGAAGGTCAAAACCACACTATTGATGTGAATATGAAGAAACAATGCTTTCATTACCAAGGATTTGACCATTTTCAAGCTCGAGAACTCCAATAAATGGATTTATGACCCTTCAAGATAGAAATATTAGTAAATAGAGCGGTGGAAGATATCAAAGTAATTGAAGCGTGCTACTCAAGGTGGAGAAGCAAGTCAAAGTAAGAAACAAACATTATAACTTATCCCACCGTTCTCTTTAGTTCTTTGAATCTCATAGAGAATTTCTATTGGTGAGTTTGGGAGTTGTAGCAAGAAGACACATATGGAGGCTGCAACAATACCTATTGATGTGAATATGAAGAATCAATACTTTCATTTCCAAGGATTTGATCAATATTAAAGCTGAGAATCCCAAAAACAGAGTTATGACCTATCAAGATAGAAATGCGAGTGAATATAAGTGTTGAAGGATGATATTAAGGTGTAGAAGCAAGTCAAAGTAAGAAACAAACAATATAGCTTATCCCACAGTTCTGTTAGTTCTTTGAATCTCATAGGAGGTTTTATTGGTGAATTTGGGAGTTGTAGATAGAAGACACATATGGAGGCTGAAACAACACCTATTGATGTGAATATGAGGAATCAATGATTTCATTACCAATGGGATTTGACCATTTCCAAGATTTAAGTGAGTAAATCAAAGTGTTGAAACCTTGTAGTTGAAGAATGCAACCAAGGTGGAAAGCAATCAAGTAGAAAAGATTTTCTTTGTTCTTTGAATCTCTAAGAGTTTCCAAAAAGCGAAGTTATAACCCATCAAGATAAGAAATGAGAATGAATAGAAGTGTTGAAGTCTCAAATTAGGTTAGAAGCATGCTATTAAGGTGGAGAAGCAAGTCAAAGTAAGAAACAAACATTATAGCTTATCCCACAGTTCCGTTAGTTCTTTGAATCTCATAGGAGTTTCTATTGGTGAATTTGGGAGTTGTAGAAAGAAGAGACATATGGAGACTAAAACCACACCTATTGATGTGAATATGAATAATCAATGCTTTCATTACCAAGGATTTGACCATTATTCAAGCTGAGAATCCTAAAAAATGGATTTATGACCCTTCAAGATAGAAATATTAGTAAATAGACGTGTTGAGGTCTCATAGTAGTTGAAGCGTGCTACCAAGGTGGAGAAGCAAGTCAAAGTAAGAAACAAACATTATAGCTTATCCCACAGTCTGTTAGTTCTTTGAATCTCATAAGAGTTTCTATTGGTGAATTTGGGAGTTATAGCAAGGAGACTGAAACCTAAATTTGATGTGAATATGAAGAATCAATGCTTTGATTTCCATGGATTTGATCATATTCAAGCTGAGAATCCTAAAACAGCAGTTATGACCTATCAAGATAGATACGAGAGTGAATAGAAGTGTTGAAGTCTCAAAGTAGTTGAAGCATGCTATTAAGGTGGAGAAGCAAGTCAAAGTAAGAAACAAGCAATATACCTTATCCCACAGTTCTGTTAGTTCTTTTGAAACTCATAGGAGTTTCTATTGGTAATTTTGGGAGTTTTAAGAAAGTACACAGATGGAAGTTAAAACAACACCTATTGATGTGAATATGAAGAATCAATGCTTTTATTACCAAGGATTTGACCATTTTCAAGCTGAGAATCCCAAAAAATGGATTTATGACCCTTCAAGATAGAAATATTAGTAAATAGGCGTGTTGAAGGTCTCATAGTAATTGAAGCGTGCTACCAAGGTGGAGAAGCAAGTCAAAGTAAGAAACAAGCATTATAACTTATCCCACAGTTCTGTTAGTTCTTTGAATCTTATAAGAATTTGTATTGGTGAGTTTGGGAATTGTAGCAAGAAGACACATATGGAGGCTGCAATAATACATATTGATGTGAATATGAAGAAGCAATACTTTCATTTCCAAGGATTTGACAATATTCAAGCTGAGAATCCCAAAAACAGAGTTATGACCCATCAAGATAGAAACGAGAGTGAATATAAGTGTTGAAGGATGATATTAAGGTGGAGAAGCAAGTCAAAGTAAGAAACAAACAATATAGCTTATCCCACAGTTCTGTTAGTTCTTTGAATCTCATAGGATTTTTTATTCGTGAATTTGGGAGTTTTAGAAAGAAGACACAGATGGAAGCTAAAACAACACCTATTGATGTGAATATGAAGAATCAATGATTTCATTACCAAGGATTTGACCATTTTCAAGATTTAAGTGAGAGTAAATCAAAGTGTTGAAACGTCATAGTAGTTGAAGAATGCAACCAAGGTGGAGAAGCAAATCAAAGTAAGAAACAAGCATTATAACGTATCCTACAGTTCTGTTAGTTCTTTGAATCTCATAAGAGTTTCCAAAAAACGAAGTTATAACACATCAAGATAAAAATGAGAGTGAATAGAAGTGTTGAAGACTCAAAGTAGTTGAAGCATGCTATTAAGGTGGAGAAGCAAGTCAAAGTAAGAAACAAACATTATAGCTTATCCCACAGTTCTGTTAATTCTTTGAATCTCATAGGAGTTTCTATTGGTGAATTTGGGAGTTGTAGCAAGAAGAGACATATGGAGTCTGAAACCACACCTGTTGATGTGAATATGAAGAATCAATGCTTTCATTACCAAGGATTTGACCATTTTCAAGCTGAGAATCCAATAAATGGATTTATGACCCTTCAAGATAGAAATATTAGTAAATAGACGTGTTGAGGTCTCATAGTAATTGAAGCGTGCTACCAAGGTGGAGAAGCAAGTCAAAGTAAGAAACAAGCATTATAACGTATCCCACAGTTCTGTTAGTTCTTTGAATCTCATAAGAGTTTCTATTGGTGAATTTGGGAGTTATAGCAAGGAGACACCTATTGATGTGAATATGAAGAATCAATGCTTTCATTTCCATGGATTTGATCATATTCAAGCTGAGAATCCTAAAAACAGAGTTATGACCTATCAAGATAGAAATGAGAGTGAATAGAAGTGTTGAAGTTTCAAAGTAGTTGAAGCATGCTATTAAGGGGGAGAAGAAGTCAAAGTAAGAAACAAACATTATAGTTTATCCCACGGTTCTGTTAGTTCTTTGAATATCATAGGAGTTTCTATTGGTAAATTTGGGAGTTTTAGAAAGAATACACATATTGAAGCTGAAACAACATCTATTGATGTGAATATGAAGAATCAATGCTTTCATTTCCAAGGATTTGACCATTTTCAAGCTGAGAACACCAAAACAGAAATTTGACCCTTGAAGATAAAAATGAGAGTGAATAGAAGTGTGGAAATCTCAAAGTAGTTAAAGCATGCTATTCAGGTGGAGAAGCAAGTCAAAGTAAGAAACAAACATTATAGCTTATCCCACAGTTCTCTTAGTTATTTGAATCTCATAGGAGTTTCTATTGGTAAATTTGGGAGTTTTAGAAAGAATACACATATTGAAGCTGAAACAACACCTATTGATGTGAATATGAAGAATCAATGCTTTCATTTCCAAGGATTTTACCATTTTCAAGCTGAGAACACCAAAAACAGAAATTTGACCCTTCAAGATAAAAATGAGAGTGAATAGAAGTATGGAAATATCAAAGAAGTTAAAGCATGCTATTAAGGTGGAGAAGCAAGTCAATGTAAGAAACAAACATTATAGCTTATCCCACAGTTCTCTTAGTTATTTGAATCTCATAGGAGTTTCTATTGGTAAATTTGAGAGTTTTAGAAAGAATACACATATTGAAGCTGAAACAACACCTATTGATGTGAATATGAAGAATGAATGCTTTCATTTCCATGGATTTGATCATATTCAAGCTGAGAATCCTAAAAACAGAGTTATGACCTATCAAGATAGAAATGAGAGTGAATAGAAGTGTTGAAGTCTCAAAGTAGTTGAAGCATGCTATTAAGGGGGAGTAGAAGTCAAAGTAAGAAACAAACATTATAGTTTATCCCACAGTTCTGTTAGTTCTTAGAATCTCATAGGAGGTTTTATTGATGAATTTAGGAGTTGTAGAAAGAAGACACATATGGAGGCTGAAACAACACCTATTGATGTGAATATGAAGAATCAATGCTTTCATTTCCATGGATTTGATCATATTCAAGCTGAGAATCCTAAAAACAGAGTTATGACCTATCAAGATAGAAATGAGAGTGAATAGAAGTGTTGAAGTCTCAAATTAGTTGAAGCATGCTATTAAGGGGGAGAAGAAGTCAAAGTAAGAAACAAACATTATAGTTTATCCCACTGTTCTGTTAGTTCTTAGAATCTCATAGGAGGTTTTATTGGTGAATTTGGGAGATGTAGAAAGAAGACACATATGGAGGCTGAAACAACACCTATTGATGTGAATATGAATAATCAATGCTTTCATTTCCATGGATTTGATCATATTCAAGCTGAGAATCCTAAAAACAGAGTTATGACCTATCAAGATAGAAATGAGAGTGAATAGAAGTGTTGAAGTCTCAAAGTAGTTGAAGCATGCTACCAAGGTGAAGAAGCAAGTCAAAGTAAGAAACAAACATTTTAGTTTATCCCACAGTTCTGTTAGTTCTTAGAATCTCATAGGAGGTTTTATTGGTGAATTTGGAAGTTGTAGAAAGAAGACATATATGGAGGCTGAAACAACATCTATTGATGTGAATATGAAGAATCAATGCTTTCATTTCCATGGATTTGATCATATTCAAGCTGAGAATCCTAAAAACAGAGTTATGATCTATTAAGATAGAAATGAGAGTGAATAGAAGTGTTGAAGTCTCAAAGTAGTTGAAGCATGCTATTAAGGGGGAGAAGAAGTCAAAGTAAGAAACAAACATTATAGTTTATCCCACGGTTCTGTTACTTCTTTGAATCTCATAGGAGTTTCTATTGGTAAATTTGGGAGTTTTAGAAAGAATACACATATTGAAGCTGAAACAACACCTATTGATGTGAATATGAAGAATCAATGCTTTTATTTCCATGGATTTGATCATATTCAAGTTGAGAATCCCAAAAACAGAGTTATGACCTATCAAGATAGAAATGAGAGTGAATAGAAGTGTTGAAGTCAAAAATTAGTTGAAGCATGCTATTAAGGGGGAGAAGAAGTCAAAGTAAGAAACAAACATTTTAGTTTATCCCACAGTTCTGTTAGTTCTTAGAATCTCATAGGAGGTTTTATTGGTGAATTTGGGAGTTGTAGAAAGAAGACACATATGGAGGCTAAAACAACACCTATTGATGTGAATATGAAGAATCAATGCTTTCATTTCCATTGATTTGATCATATTCAAGCTTAGAATCCTAAAAACAGAGTTATGACCTATCAAGATAGAAATGAGAGTGAATAGAAGTGTTGAAGTCTCAAATTAGTTTAAGCATGCTATTAAGGGGGAGTAGAAGTCAAAGTTGTTGAGCAGAAGATCAAGAGTGAAGACCAAGAGGTTATTATTGAAGCCCAAGAGTCCAAAAGTCCAAGAAGAGTGTGAATTGGGCTGGATGAACAGTACCTACGAAAATCTTTAATTAATTTGTGGTTAGAGTTTTAGTCACATGTTAATTATTTGTGGCCACATGTTTGGCTTTATTACTTGAGATATTTTTCTTCTTGTAAAGTTGAGGTAATCAGATTGGAAGAAAAAAAATATAGAGAGAAAAATTTCTCCATCATCTTCTTCTTGTTCCAAAATTTTCTCTTGGTGTTCCTACAAATTTCTTTGTGTTTTTCTACATGGTATCAGAGCAATAAGTTCCTTGTGACCTTATTTCTTCAAGTCTTTTCGTTGAATCAAGTCTTTGGTATGGAGAACCTCAAGTATTTTACTCTACCAGTTGTTCTCAAGGGGAACAACTATCTCTTGTGGTCTAGAACCACTAGGAAATCGACCTGAGGCGGGGAGTGTGGATCCCTTTGTCGACAGGTGAGGAGATGCTTCAGGGGTCCAAGGAGAAGGTGGCGCCACCTCAGGGAGGAGCTGAAGGAAGCAGTGGAAAAGCTAAGGAGGGGGAGGTAGAGTCTCCCACCCAAATTAGCTCAAGTAAAGGGGATTCCAAGTGGGTCCAAGAGGATCAGTGGTGCTAGCTTTGTGTGAGCTCTTTAGATCCGAGTATCTTAGCTTCCTACTCTTATGTAGAGACAGCTAAGGAGTTGTGGGATACACTCTTGGGAGTGTATGGAAATGAATCCAACCTTAGTAGGATTTACGAGATCAAGAAAGCTCTCGCCAATCTGCAACAAGAGGGGAAGGATTTCAAGGATTTCTTTGGTGAGTTTAGGGGGTTATGGGCTGAGCTGGAAGTGCTCAGACCTCCCACTATAGATATCAAAGAGATGATAGAGAGGAGAGAGCAAGACCAAGTGTTTGGTTTGCTTCTCGCTCTTGATGAGTCCTACTTTGGACTAGTTCATCATATCTTACGGTTTGAGAAGCTGCCTACTCTCAACCAAGTTTGCATGATGATTCAGAAGGAGGAAGGCTCCAAGGGTCTCTTTAAAGGGACAAGTGAAGTTGCTCATGTGAGCAAAGGAAAGGAGGTTGGATGGACTGCCGACAAGAAGAACCTTGTGTGTGATCACTGCAAGATGAAAGGGCACTCCAAGGACAAGTGTTGGACACTCTATCCACGTTTAAGGCCCAAGAATTTCAAGGGGACGGGTCAGACATCAAGGGGAGTGGCTGGAGTAGCTACTTCAAACTCAGACGACGTGGTAAGAAGATCAGATTTAGATGCTTTCTCATCAACATCACCCAAGCTTGCAGATTCCGGTAAGGGACTTTTTTCCTCTAGAGGCGGCAAACCGGTTATTGTAGACTCTGGTGCTTCTCATCGCATGATTAGTGATAGGGAATTGTTGTCTGAGGTTGAGCCGCATGGTGGAAAGGTTACAATTGCGAATGGACAGGATGTTGAGATTAAAGGAATTGGGAATTTAGAGTTGTTTAAGAAGAAATTGAAAGCTCTATACTTGCCAGATTTTTTCCAATAATTTGTTATCTGTTACAGAAGCTACTAAGGACCTTGATTGCTTGGTTGTGTTTAGTTCGAATGATGTAAAATTTCAGGACAATAAGTCGAGGGGAGACCATCGGGGAAGGTTGCTCCAAGGGTGGTCTCTATGTTTTGGATAAGGAACAACCAGATGTTGATAAGTCGGCTCTTAGCTCTTTTTGGCATGAAAGGTGGGACACCCTCATCTCAAAGCCCTTCAGCTTGCTCTTCCTAATCAGAAAGTTCAAGATCATCAAAAGTGTGAAGCTTGCATTTTAGGAAAACATTGTAGGAATGTGTTTCCGGAATCTTCAACTTTGTATGATGAGTGTTTTGATCTGGTACATTCGATGTATGGACACACCTTGTGCAACTTCGTGATCAATAGAAATATTTTGTGTCATTCATCGACGAGAAGTCAAAGTACTCATGGATTACGCTTTTTGCCTTCTAAGAGTCACGTTCTTGATGCATTCTCCAAGTTCTATAACTATGTATTAACTCGGTTTGGAACAAAGATCAAAAGCTAAGGAGTGAGAATGGGGGAGAGTACACGAGTAATGCCTTTAAGGAATTTGTTGGGAAGCTCGGAATTGTGCACCAGACCTCTTGCGCCTATACTCCACAGCAAAATGGAGTAGCTGAACGCAAGAATAGACATCTCATGGAAGTTGCGAGAACAATGTTGTTTGATAGAAATGTACCTAAACAATATTGGGGAGATCACGATAATGACAGCGTCTTATCTTATTAACCGACTACCAACTGTTTCTCTTGGAAGTGTCTCAGATTATGAGGTCCTGCACCAAACTTAACCGTCTCTTGATCATCTACGTGTTTTTGGTTGTACCAGATAATGTGTTTATTCCGGATGCTCGAGGAACAAGCTAGAGCAAAAGAGTGTCAAGTGTGTGTTCATTGGATACTCTACTACACAAAAGGGATATAAATGCTACAACCCCACTACTAAGAGGATGTATGTCTCAAGGGAGGTTAAGTTTGTTGAAGAGAAGGGTTACTTTGATAGGCGGGATTGGAACAACTTAGAAGACCTTGTCACGCCAGTTGAGAGTGCTTCGACTTTAAGGGTTATTTTGGAGGGGATAGCTCCATGGGTTGATCCTATGGAACATGCTTTGAGGCTGAAGTGAATGCGATGGTAACTCTGAAGCAGAAATAGTGGAGTAATATTGGGGATGAAGAATCACCAAGTGTTGCTCTGATCAAGATTCAAATGAACCGAGGCTGAAGAGGAATCGGTAGGATCAGATCAAGAAGAAGAAGCTGTACCCCCATTGAGGAGAAGTACAAGGATGAGATTTCCTCCTGAAAACTGGAAGAACACAAGGGTATATTACAATAACCAAGTGGTAGCTCATCCAATTCAGAATCATTGTACCATGGATCAGTTTCCACGAGCACCAGGCCTTTATCTCCAAGATTGATCAACATAGGATTCCAGAAAGTTATGAAGAGGCTTGTTTGGATGATGTGTGGGTTCAAGCTATGTTGGAAGAGATAGAATCTATGGTTAAGAATGGTACATGGGAAGAGATTGACAAGCCTGTCAAGAAAGAAGCTAGTGCTGTAAAGTGGGTTTATACCATCAAGTATACTAGCACCGGAGAAATAGAGAGATACAAAGCGAGGTTAGTGGCCAAAGGTTACACACGAAGTATGGTGTGGATTCACAGAAACTTTTGCTTGGTAGCCAAGCTCCATTCGATACGAGTTCTTCTCTCTATTGCTACTAATATGTTGGGACTTGTGGCAGATGGATGTGAAAAATGCATTTCTTCAAGGAGAGTTGAAAGAAGAAGTGTATATGGTTCCACCCAGAAGGGGTGAGCATTGGTAAGAACAGGGTTTGCAAGCTTAAGAAGGCAATCTATGGTCTTAAGCGGTCACCCTAGGGCTTGGTATCACAAGCTTAGTGGGTGTCTCCTTGAGAATGGATTTCGGAAATCTGAGGCAGATCATACATTGTTTACAAACTCGAGGAGAAAATGGAATCGTTCTTGGTGCTAGTTTATGTGGATGATATTATAATCACGGAGATGATGTTGAGGGAATCAAGAGAACCAAGAGTTTACTCAAGGCTACATTTGATATCAAAGACTTCGGTGAGCTCAAATATTTCCTTGGGATTGAGGTATGTAAGTTTGCTGATGGACTCTTCTTATCCCAAAGGAAGTACACTCTTGATTTGTTGAAAGAGACAGGGAAGCTAGGAGTAAAACCAGCTAAGACACCTATCGAAGATGGGTACAAGATATGGCCTCAGGGGGAGCCACTTGTGGAAGGGAAGCAGTATCCGAGACTTGTTGGGAGGCTGATCTACTTGACTATCACCGGACCTGACATCTCTTTTGCGGTGAATCAAGTAAGTCAGCACTGCAAACACCAAGTAAACATCACTGGGAATGGTGGATCGTATCCTCAGGATACTTGAAAGGCACACCATGCAAAGGTATTTGGATGGGTTGCAATAACTCAACCGATATAGTAGGGTATTGTGATTCTGATTGGGCGGGAGATAAGGGTGATCGGAAGTCAACCACAGGTTATTGCACTTTTGTTGGTGGAAATCTTGTTACTTGGAGGGCAAGAAAGACAGAAAGTAATATCTAGATCAAGTCAGCGGTGAGTATCGAGCTATGGCAAACTAGCAACGGGGAACTGGTTTGGATAAAGGCTCTCCTCAAGGATCTAGGTATTGAATCTTTCTGAACCTATTACTCTCCATTACGACAATCAAGCAGCGATTCACATTGCCTCTAACTCTGTATTCCACGAGAGGACAAAGCACATAGAAGTTGATTGTCACTATGTTGGGGAGAAAGTTGAAGCGGGATTATCCTTCCAACATTTGTTAGAAGCTTGGATCAGGTTAAATGATGTCTTCACCAAGGCTACATCATCCAGAGTGTGTAGTGATCTTCATGGCAAGATGGGTTTGATGGATCTCCACCAACCAATCTTGAGGGGGAGTGTTGAGCAGAAGATCAAGAGTGAAGACCAAGAGGTTATTATTGAAGCCCAAGAGTCCAAAAAGTCCAAGAAGAGTGTGAATTGGTTGGATGAGACGGTACTCCGAAAATCTTTAATTAATTTGTGGTTAGAGTTTTAGTCACATGTTAATTATTTGTGGCCACATGTTTGGCTTTATTAATTGACATATTTTTCTTCTTGTAAAGGAGAGGTAATCAGATTTGAAGAGAAAAAAATATAGAGAGAAAAATTTCTCCATCATCTTCTTCTTGTTCCAAAATTTTCTCTTGGTGTTCCTACAAATTTCTTTGTGTTTTTCTACAAAAGTAAGAAACAAACATTATAGTTTATCCCACGGTTCTGTTAGTTCTTTGAATCTCATAGGAGTTTCTATTGGTAAATTTGGGAGTTTTAGAAAGAAGACACATATGGAGGCTGAAACAACACATATTGATGTGAATATGAAGAATCAGTGCTTTCATTTCCATGGATTTGATCATATTCAAGCTGAGAATCCCAAAATCAGAGTTATGACCTATCAAGATAGAAATGAGAGTGAATAGAAGTGTTGAAGTCTCAAAGTAATTTAAGCATGCTATTAAGGGGGAGCAGAAGTCAAAGTAAGAAACAAACATTATAGTTTATCCCACAGTTCTGATAGTTCTTTGAATCTCATAGGAGTTTCTAATGGTAAATTTGGGAGTTTTAGAAAGAATACACATATTGAAGCTGAAACAACACATATTGATGTGAATATGAAGAATCAATTCTTTCATTTCCAAGGATTTGATCATTTATTCAAGACTGCGAATCATAAAAGTAGAGTTATGACCTATCAAGATAGAAACGAGAGTGAATAGAAGTGTTGAAGTCTCAAAGTAGTTGAAGCATGCTATTAAGGGGGAGAAGAAGTCAAAGTAAGAAACAAACATTATAGATTATCCCATGGTTCTGTTAGTTCTTTGAATCTCATAGGAGTTTCTAATGGTAAATTTGGGAGTTTTAGAAAGAATACACATATTGAAGTTGAAACAACACCTATTGATGTGAATATGAAGAATCAATGCTTTCATTTCCATGGATTTGATCATATTCAAGCTGAGAATCCTAAAAACAGAGTTATGACCTATCAAGATAGAAATGAGAGTGAATAGAAGTGTTGAAGTCTCAAAGTAGTTGAAGCATGCTATTAAAAGGGAGAAGAAGTCAAAGTAAGAAACAAACATTATAGTTTATCCCACGGTTCTGTTAGTTCTTTGAATCTCATAGGAGTTTTTATTGGTAAATTTGGGAGTTTTAGAAAGAATACACATATTGAAGCTGAAACAACACCTATTGATGTGAATATGAAGAATCAATGCTTTTATTTCCATGGATTTGATCATATTCAAGCTGAGAATCCCAAAAACAGAGTTATGACCTATCAAGATAGAAATGAGAGTGAATAGAAGTGTTGAAGTCAAAAATTAGTTGAAGCATGCTATTAAGGGGGAGAAGAAGTCAAAGTAAGAAACAAACATTTTAGTTTATCCCACAGTTCTGTTAGTTCTTAGAATCTCTTAGGAGGTTCTATTGGTGAATTTGGGAGTTGTAGAAAAAGACTCATATGGAGGCTGAAACAACACTTATTGATGTGAATATGAAGAATCAATGCTTTCATTTCCATGGATTTGATCATATTCAAGCTGAGAATCCTAAAAACAGAGTTATGACCTATTAAGATAGAAATGAGAGTGAATAGAAGTGTTGAAGTCTCAAAGTAGTTGAAGCATGCTATTAAGGGGGAGAAGAAGTCAAAGTAAGAAACAAACATTTTAGTTTATCCCACGGTTCTGTTAGTTCTTTGAATCTCATAGGAGTTTCTATTGGTAAATTTGGGAGTTTTAGAAAGAAGACACATATGGAGGCTGAAACAACACATATTGATGTGAATATGAAGAATCAGTGCTTTCATTTCCATGGATTTGATCATATTCAAGCTGAGAATCCCAAAATCAGAGTTATGACCTATCAAGATAGAAATGAGAGTGAATAGAAGTGTTGAAGTCTCAAAGTAGTTTAAGCATGCTATTAAGGGGGAGCAGAAGTCAAAGTAAGAAACAAACATTATAGTTTATCCCACAGTTCTGATAGTTCTTTGAATCTCATAGGAGTTTCTAATGGTAAATTTGGGAGTTTTAGAAAGAATACACATATTGAAGCTGAAACAACACATATTGATGTGAATATGAAGAATCAATTCTTTCATTTCCATGGATTTGATCATATTCAAGCTGAGAATCCTAAAAACAGAGTTATGACCTATCAAGATAGAAATGAGAGTCAATAGAAGTGTTGAAGTCTCAAAGTAGTTGAAGCATGCTATTAAGGGGGAGAAGAAGTCAAAGTAAGAAACAAACATTATAGATTATCCCATGGTTCTGTTAGTTCTTTGAATCTCATAGGAGTTTCTAATGGTAAATTTGGGAGTTTTAGAAAGAATACACATATTGAAGTTGAAACAACACCTATTGATGTGAATATGAAGAATCAATGCTTTCATTTCCATGGATTTGATCATATTCAAGCTGAGAATCCTAAAACAGAGTTATGACCTATCAAGATAGAAATGAGAGTGAATAGAAGTGTTGAAGTCTCAAAGTAGTTGAAGCATGCTATTAAGGGGGAGAAGAAGTCAAAGTAAAGAAACAAACATTATAGTTTATCCCACGGTTCTGTTAGTTCTTTGAATCTCATAGGAGTTTTATTGGTAAATTTGGGAGTTTTAGAAAGAATACACATATTGAAGCTGAAACAACACCTATTGATGTGAATATGAAGAATCAATGCTTTTATTTCCATGGATTTGATCATATTCAAGCTGAGAATCCCAAAAACAGAGTTATGACCTATTAAGATAGAAATGAGAGTGAATAGAAGTGTTGAAGTCAAAAATTAGTTGAAGCATGCTATTAAGGGGGAGAAGAAGTCAAAGTAAGAAACAAACATTTTAGTTTATCCCACAGTTCTGTTAGTTCTTAGAATCTCTTAGGAGGTTCTATTGGTGAATTTGGGAGTTGTAGAAAAAGACTCATATGGAGGCTGAAACAACACTTATTGATGTGAATATGAAGAATCAATGCTTTCATTTCCATGGATTTGATCATATTCAAGCTGAGAATCCTAAAAACAGAGTTATGACCTATTAAGATAGAAATGAGAGTGAATAGAAGTGTTGAAGTCTCAAAGTAGTTGAAGCATGCTATTAAGGGGGAGAAGAAGTCAAAGTAAGAAACAAACATTTTAGTTTATCCCACAGTTCTGTTAGTTCTTAGAATCTCTTAGGAGGTTCTATTGGTGAATTTGGGAGTTGTAGAAAAAGACTCATATGGAGGCTGAAACAACACTTATTGATGTGAATATGAAGAATCAATGCTTTCATTTCCATGGATTTGATCATATTCAAGCTGAGAATCCTAAAAACAGAGTTATGACCTATTAAGATAGAAATGAGAGTGAATAGAAGTGTTGAAGTCTCAAAGTAGTTGAAGCATGCTATTAAGGGGGAGAAGAAGTCAAAGTAAGAAACAAACATTTTAGTTTATCCCACGGTTCTGTTAGTTCTTTGAATCTCATAGGAGTTTCTATTGGTAAATTTGGGAGTTTTAGAAAGAAGACACATATGGAGGCTGAAACAACACATATTAATGTGAATATGAAGAATCAGTGCTTTCATTTCCATGGATTTGATCATATTCAAGCTGAGAATCCCAAAATCAGAGTTATGACCTATCAAGATAGAAATGAGAGTGAATAGAAGTGTTGAAGTCTCAAAGTAGTTTAAGCATGCTTATTAAGGGGGAGCAGAAGTCAAAGTAAGAAACAAACATTATAGTTTATCCCACAGTTCTGATAGTTCTTTGAATCTCATAGGAGTTTCTAATGGTAAATTTGGGAGTTTTAGAAAGAATACACATATTGAAGCTGAAACAACACATATTGATGTGAATATGAAGAATCAATTCTTTCATTTCCATGGATTTGATCATATTCAAGCTGAGAATCCTAAAAACAGAGTTATGACCTATCAAGATAGAAATGAGAGTCAATAGAAGTGTTGAAGTCTCAAAGTAGTTGAAGCATGCTATTAAGGGGGAGAAGAAGTCAAAGTAAGAAACAAACATTATAGATTATCCCATGGTTCTGTTAGTTCTTTGAATCTCATAGGAGTTTCTAATGGTAAATTTGGGAGTTTTAGAAAGAATACACATATTGAAGTTGAAACAACACCTATTGATGTGAATATGAAGAATCAATGCTTTCATTTCCATGGATTTGATCATATTCAAGCTGAGAATCCTAAAAACAGAGTTATGACCTATCAAGATAGAAATGAGAGTGAATAGAAGTGTTGAAGTCTCAAAGTAGTTGAAGCATGCTATTAAGGGGGAGAAGAAGTCAAAGTAAGAAACAAACATTATAGTTTATCCCACGGTTCTGTTAGTTCTTTGAATCTCATAGGAGTTTTTATTGGTAAATTTGGGAGTTTTAGAAAGAATACACATATTGAAGCTGAAACAACACCTATTGATGTGAATATGAAGAATCAATGCTTTTATTTCCATGGATTTGATCATATTCAAGCTGAGAATCCCAAAAACAGAGTTATGACCTATTAAGATAGAAATGAGAGTGAATAGAAGTGTTGAAGTCAAAAATTAGTTGAAGCATGCTATTAAGGGGGAGAAGCAAATCATAGTAAGAAACAAGCATTTTAGCTTATCCCACAGTTTTGTTAGTTATTTGAATCTCTTAGGAGTTTCTATTGGTGAATTTGGGAGTTGTAGAAAAAGACTCATATGGAGGCTGAAACAACACTTATTGATGTGAATATGAAGAATCAATGCTTTCATTTCCATGGATTTGATCATATTCAAGCTGAGAATCCTAAAAACAGAGTTATGACCTATTAAGATAGAAATGAGAGTGAATAGAAGTGTTGAAGTCTCAAAGTAGTTGAAGCATGCTATTAAGGGGGAGAAGAAGTCAAAGTAAGAAACAAACATTTTAGTTTATCCCACAGTTCTGTTAGTTCTTAGAATCTCATAGGAGGTTTTATTGGTGAATTTGGGAGTTGTAGAAAGAAGACATATATGGAGGCTGAAACAACATCTATTGATGTGAATATGAAGAATCAATGCTTTCATTTCCATGGATTTGATCATATTCAAGCTGAGAATCCTAAAAACAGAGTTATGATCTATTAAGATAGAAATGAGAGTGAATAGAAGTGTTGAAGTCTCAAAGTAGTTGAAGCATGCTATTAAGGGGGAGAAGAAGTCAAAGTAAGAAACAAACATTATAGTTTATCCCACGGTTCTGTTAGTTCTTTGAATCTCATAGGAGTTTCTATTGGTAAATTTGGGAGTTTTAGAAAGAATACACATATTGAAGCTGAAACAACACCTATTGATATGAATATGAAGAATCAATGCTTTCATTTCCATGGATTTGATCATATTTAAGCTGAGAATCCCAAAAACAGAGTTATGACCTATCAAGATAGAAATGAGAGTGAATAGAAGTGTTGAAGTCTCAAATTAGTTGAAGCATGCTATTAAGGGGGAGAAGAAGTCAAAGTAAGAAACAAACATTATAGTTTATCCCACTGTTCTGTTAGTTCTTAGAATCTCATAGGAGGTTTTATTGGTGAATTTGGGAGTTGTAGAAAGAAGACACATATGGAGGCTGAAACAACACCTATTGATGTGAATATGAATAATCAATGCTTTCATTTCCATGGATTTGATCATATTCAAGCTGAGAATCCTAAAAACAGAGTTATGACCTATCAAGATAGAAATGAGAGTGAATAGAAGTGTTGAAGTCTCAAAGTAGTTGAAGCATGCTATTAAGGGGGAGAAGAAGTCAAAGTAAGAAACAAACATTTTAGTTTATCCCACAGTTCTGTTAGTTCTTAGAATCTCATAGGAGGTTTTATTGGTGAATTTGGGAGTTGTAGAAAGCATTGATTCTTCCTCTTCACATCTATTGATGTGAATATGAAGAATCAATGCTTTCATTTCCATGGATTTGATCATATTCAAGCTGAGAATCCTAAAAACAGAGTTATGATCTATTAAGATAGAAATGAGAGTGAATAAAAGTGTTGAAGTCTCAAAGTAATTGAAGCATGCTATTAAGGGGGAGAAGAAGTCAAAGAAAGAAACAAACATTATAGTTTATCCCACGGTTCTGTTACTTCTTTGAATCTCATAGGAGTTTCTATTGGTAAATTTGGGAGTTTTAGAAAGAATACACATATTGAAGCTGAAACAACACCTATTGATGTGAATATGAAGAATCAATGCTTTTATTTCCATGGATTTGATCATATTCAAGCTGAGAATCCCAAAAACAGAGTTATGACCTATCAAGATAGAAATGAGAGTGAATAGAAGTGTTGAAGTCAAAAAGTAGTTGAAGCATGCTATTAAGGGGGAGAAGAAGTCAAAGTAAGAAACAAACATTTTAGTTTATCCCACAGTTTCTGTTAGTTCTTAGAATCTCATAGGAGGTTTTATTGGTGAATTTGGGAGTTTTGTAGAAAGAAGACACATATGGAGGCTAAAACAACACCTATTGATGTGAATATGAAGAATCAATGCTTTCATTTCCATGGATTTGATCATATTCAAGCTGAGAATCCTAAAAAGCAGAGTTATGACCTATCAAGATAGAAATGAGAGTGAATAGAAGTGTTGAAGTCTCAAAGTAGTTGAAGCATGCTATTAAGGGGAGAACAAGTCAAAGTAAGAAACAAACATTATAGTTTATCCCACGGTTCTGTTAGTTCTTTGAATCTCATAGGAGTTTCTATTGGTAAATTTGGGAGTTTTAGAAAGAATACACATATTGAAGCTCAAACAACACATATTGATGTGAATATGAAGAATCAATTCTTTCATTTCCATGGATTTGATCATATTCAAGCTTAGAATCCCAAAATCAGAGTTATGACCTATCAAGATAGAAATGAGAGTGAATAGAAGTGTTGAAGTCTCAAAGTAGTTTAAGCATGCTATTAAGGGGGAGAAGAAGTCAAAGTAAGAAACAAACATTATAAATTATCCCACAGTTCTGATAGTTCTTTGAATCTCAAAGGAGTTTCTAATGGTAAATTTGGGAGTTTTAGAAAGAATACACATATTGAAGCTGAAACAACACCTATTGATGTGAATATGAAGAATCAATGCTTTCATTTCCATGTATTTGATCATATTCAAGCTGAGAATCCCAAAATCAGAGTTATGACCTATCAAGATAGAAATGAGAGTGAATAGAAGTGTTGAAGTCTCAAAGTAGTTGAAGCATTCTATTAACGGGGAGTAGAAGTGAAAGTAAGAAACAAACATTATAGTTTATCCCACGAGTCTGTTAGTTCTTTGAATCTCATAGGAGTTTCTATTGGTAAATTTGAGAGTTTTAGAAAGAATACACATATTGAAGCTGAAACAACACCTATTGATGTGAATATGAAGAATCAATGCTTTCATTTCCATGGATTTGATCATATTCAAGCTGAGAATCCTAAAAACAGAGTTATGACCTATCAAGATAGAAATGAGAGTGAATAGAAGTGTTGAAGTCTCAAAGTAGTTGAAGCATGCGATTAAGGGGGGAAAGAGGTCAAAGTAAGAAACAAACATTATAGTTTATCCCACTGTTCTGTTAGTTCTTAGAATCTCATAGGAGGTTTTATTGGTGAATTTGGGAGTTGTAGAAAGAAGACACATATGGAGGCTGAAACAACACCTATTGATGTGAATATGAATAATCAATGCTTTCATTTCCATGGATTTGATCATATTCAAGCTGAGAATCCTAAAAACAGAGTTATAACCTATCAAGATAGAAATGAGAGTGAATAGAAGTGTTGAAGTCTCAAAGTAGTTGAAGCATGCTATTAAGGGGGAGAAGAAGTCAAAGTAAGAAACAAACATTTTAGTTTATCCCACAGTTCTGTTAGTTCTTACAATCTCATAGGAGGTTTTATTGGTGAATTTGGGAGTTGTAGAAAGAAGACATATATGGAGGCTGAAACAACATCTATTGATGTGAATATGAAGAATCAATGCTTTCATTTCCATGGATTTGATCATATTCAAGCTGAGAATCCTAAAAACAGAGTTATGATCTATTAAGATAGAAATGAGAGTGAATAGAAGTGTTGAAGTCTCAAAGTAGTGTAAGCATGCTATTAAGGGGGAGAAGAAGTCAAAGTAAGAAACAAACATTATAGTTTATCCCACGGTTCTGTTACTTCTTTGAATCTCATAGGAGTTTCTATTGGTAAATTTGGGAGTTTTAGAAAGAATACACATATTGAAGCTGAAACAACACCTATTGATGTGAATATGAAGAATCAATGCTTTCATTTCCATGGATTTGATCATATTTAAGCTGAGAATCCCAAAAACAGTGTTATGACCTATCAAGATAGAAATGAGAGTGAATAGAAGTGTTGAAGTCTCAAATTAGTTGAAGCATGCTATTAAGGGGGAGAAGAAGTCAAAGTAAGAAACAAACATTATAGTTTATCCCACTGTTCTGTTAGTTCTTAGAATCTCATAGGAGGTTTTATTGGTGAATTTGGGAGTTGTAGAAAAAGACTCATATGGAGGCTGAAACAACACTTATTGATGTGAATATGAAGAATCAATGCTTTCATTTCCATGGATTTGATCATATTCAAGCTGAGAATCCTAAAAACAGAGTTATGACCTATCAAGATAGAAATGAGAGTGAATAGAAGTGTTGAAGTCTCAAAGTAGTTGAAGCATGCTATTAAGGGGGAGAAGATGTCAAAGTAAGAAACAAACATTTTAGTTTATCCCACAGTTCTGTTAGTTCTTAGAATCTCATAGGAGGTTTTATTGGTGAATTTGGGAGTTGTAGAAAGAAGACATATATGGAGGCTGAAACAACATCTATTGATGTGAATATGAAGAATCAATGCTTTCATTTCCATGGATTTGATCATATTCAAGCTGAGAATCCTAAAAACAGAGTTATGACCTATTAAGATAGAAATAAGAGTGAATAGAAGTGTTGAAGTCTCAAAGTAGTTGAAGCATGCTATTAAGGGGGAGAAGAAGTCAAAGTAAGAAACAAACATTATAGTTTATCCCACGGTTTTGTTAGTTCTTTGAATCTCATAGGAGTTTCTATTGGTAAATTTGGGAGTTTTAGAAAGAATACACATATTGAAGCTGAAACAACACCTATTGATGTGAATATGAAGAATCAATGCTTTCATTTCCATGGATTTGATCATATTCAAGCTGAGAATCCCAAAAACAGAGTTATGACCTATCAAGATAGAAATGAGAGTGAATAGAAGTGTAGAAGTCAAAAAATTGGTTGAAGCATGCTATTAAGGGGAGAAGAAGTCAAAGTAAGAAACAAACATTTATAGTTTATCCCACAGTTCTGTTAGTTCTTAGAATCTCATAGGAGGTTTTATTGGTGAATTTGGGAGTTGTAGAAAGAAGACACATATGGAGGCTAAAACAACACCTATTGATGTGAATATGAAGAATCAATGCTTTCATTTCCATGGATTTGATCATATTCAAGCTGAGAATCCTAAAAACAGAGTTATGACCTATCAAGATAGAAATGAGAGTGAATAGAAGTGTTGAAGTCTCAAAGTAGTTGAAGCATGCTATTAAGGGGGAGAAGAAGTCAAAGTAAGAAACAAACATTATAGTTTATCCCATGGTTCTATTAGTTCTTTGAATCTCATAGGAGTTTCTATTGGTAAATTTGGGAGTTTTAGAAAGATTACACATATTGAAGCTGAAACAACACCTATTGATGTGAATATGAAGAATCAATTCTTTCATTTCCATGGATTTGATCATATTCAAGCTGAGAATCCCAAAATCAGAGTTATGACCTAACAAGATAGAAATGAGAGTGAATACAAGTGTTGAAGTCTCAAAGTAGTTGAAGCATGCTATTAAGGGGGAGAAGAAGTCAAAGTAAGAAACAAACATTATAGTTTATCCCACAGTTCTGTTAGTTCTTAGAATCTCATAGGAGGTTCTATTGGTGATTTTGGGAGTTGTAGAAAAAAGACTCATATGGAGGCTGAAACAACACTTATTGATGTGAATATAAAGAATCAATGCTTTCATTTCCAAGGATTTGACAATTTTCAAGCTAAAAACACCAAAAACAGAAATTTGACCCTTCAAGATAAAATTGAGAGTCAATAGAAGTGTGGAAATCTCAAAGTAGTTAAAGCATGCTATTAAGGTGGAAAAGCAAGTCAAAGTAAGAAACAAACATTATAGCTTATCCCACGGTTCTGTTAGTTCTTTGAATCTCATAGGAGTTTCTATTGGTAAATTTGGGAGTTTTAGAAAGAATACACATATTGAAGTTGAAACAACACCTATTGATGTGAATATGAAGAATCAATGCTTTCATTTCCATGGATTTGATCATATTCAAGCTGAGAATCCTAAAAACAGAGTTATGACCTATCAAGATAGAAATGAGAGTGAATAGAAGTGTTGAAGTCTCAAAGTAGTTGAAGCATGCTATTAAGGGTGAAAAGAAGTCAAAGTAAGAAACAAACATTATAGTTTATCCCATGGTTCTGTTAGTTCTTTGAATCTCATAGGAGTTTCTATTGGTAAATTTGGGAGTTTTAGAAAGATTACACATATTGAAGCTGAAACAACACCTATTGATGTGAATATGAAGAATCAATTCTTTCATTTCCATGGATTTGATCATATTCAAGCTGAGAATCCCAAAATCAGAGTTATGACCTATCAAGATAGAAATGAGAGTGAATACAAGTGTTGAAGTCTCAAAGTAGTTGAAGCATGCTATTAAGGGGGAGAAGAAGTCAAAGTAAGAAACAAACATTATAGTTTATCCCACAGTTGTGTTAGTTCTTAGAATCTCATAGGAGGTTCTATTGGTGAATTTGGGAGTTGTAGAAAAAGACTCATATGGAGGCTGAAACAACACTTATTGATGTGAATATGAAGAATCAATGCTTTCATTTCCAAGGATTTGACCATTTTCAAGCTGAAAACACCAAAAACAGAAATTTGACCCTTCAAGATAAAATTGAGAGTCAATAGAAGTGTGGAAATCTCAAAGTAGTTAAAGCATGCTATTAAGGTGGAAAAGCAAGTCAAAGTAAGAAACAAACATTATAGCTTATCCCACGGTTCTGTTAGTTCTTTGAATCTCATAGGAGTTTCTATTGGTAAATTTGGGAGTTTTAGAAAGAATACACATATTGAAGTTGAAACAACACCTATTGATGTGAATATGAAGAATCAATGCTTTCATTTCCATGGATTTGATCATATTCAAGCTGAGAATCCCAAAAACAGAGTTATGATCTATTAAGATAGAGATGAGAGTGAATAGAAGTGTTGAAGTCTCAAAGTAGTTGAAGCATGCTATTAAGGGGGAGAAGAAGTCAAAGTAAGAAACAAACATTATAGTTTATCCCACGGTTCTGTTACTTCTTTGAATCTCATAGGAGTTTCTATTGGTAAATTTGGGAGTTTTAGAAAGAATACACATATTGAAGCTGAAACAACACCTATTGATGTGAATATGAAGAATCAATGCTTTCATTTCCATGGATTTGATCATATTCAAGCTGAGAATCCTAAAAACAGAGTTATGACCTATCAAGATAGAAATGAGAGTGAATAGAATTGTTGAAGTCTCAAAGTAGTTGAAGCATGCTATTAAGGGGGAGAACAAGTCAAAGTAAGAAACAAACATTATAGTTTATCCCACGGTTCTGTTAGTTCTTTGAATCTCATAGGAGTTTCTATTGGTAAATTTGGGAGTTTTAGAAAGAATACACATATTGAAGCTCAAACAACACATATTGATGTGAATATGAAGAATCAATTCTTTCATTTCCATGGATTTGATCATATTCAAGCTGAGAATCCCAAAATCAGAGTCATTTCAGCTTCAAGATAGAAATGAGAGTGAATAGAAGTGTTGAAGTCTCAAAGTAGTTGAAGCTTGCTATTAAGGGGGAGAAGAAGTCAAAGTAAGAAACAAACATTTTAGTTTATCCCACAGTTCTGTTAGTTCTTAGAATCTCATAGGAGGTTTTATTGGTGAATTTGGGAGTTGTAGAAAGAAGACATATATGGAGGCTGAAACAACATCTATTGATGTGAATATGAAGAATCAATGCTTTCATTTCCATGGATTTGATCATATTCAAGCTGAGAATCCTAAAAACAGAGTTATGATCTATTAAGATAGAAATGAGAGTGAATAGAAGTGTTGAAGTCTCAAAGTAATTGAAGCATGCTATTAAGGGGGAGAAGAAGTCAAAGTAAGAAACAAACATTATAGTTTATCCCCACGGTTCTGTTACTTCTTTGAATCTCATAGGAGTTTCTATTGGTAAATTTGGGAGTTTTAGAAAGAATACACATATTGAAGCTGAAACAACACCTATTGATGTGAATATGAAGAATCAATGCTTTTATTTCCATGAATTTGATCATATTCAAGCTGAGAATCCCAAAAACAGAGTTATGACCTATCAAGATAGAAATGAGAGTGAATAGAAGTGTTGAAGTCAAAAATTAGTTGAAGCATGCTATTAAGGGGGAGAAGAAGTCAAAGTAAGAAACAAACATTTTAGTTTATCCCACAGTTCTGTTAGTTCTTAGAATCTCATAGGAGGTTTTATTGGTGAATTTGGGAGTTGTAGAAAGAAGACACATATGGAGGCTAAAACAACACCTATTGATGTGAATATGAAGAATCAATGCTTTCATTTCCATGGATTTGATCATATTCAAGCTGAGAATCCTAAAAACAGAGTTATGACCTATCAAGATAGAAATGAGAGTGAATAGAAGTGTTGAAGTCTCAAAGTAGTTGAAGCATGCTATTAAGGGGGAGAACAAGTCAAAGTAAGAAACAAACATTATAGTTTATCCCACGGTTCTGTTAGTTCTTTGAATCTCATAGGAGTTTCTATTGGTAAATTTGGGAGTTTTAGAAAGAATACACATATTGAAGCTCAAACAACACATATTGATGTGAATATGAAGAATCAATTCTTTCATTTCCATGGATTTGATCATATTCAAGCTTAGAATCCCAAAATCAGAGTTATGACCTATCAAGATAGAAATGAGAGTGAATAGAAGTGTTGAAGTCTCAAAGTAGTTTAAGCATGCTATTAAGGGGGAGAAGAAGTCAAAGTAAGAAACAAACATTATAAATTATCCCACAGTTCTGATAGTTCTTTGAATCTCATAGGAGTTTCTAATGGTAAATTTGGGAGTTTTAGAAAGAATACACATATTGAAGCTGAAACAACACATATTGATGTGAATATGAAGAATCAATTCTTTCATTTCCATGGATTTGATCATATTCAAGCTGAGAATCCCAAAATCAGAGTTATGACCTATCAAGATAGAAATGAGAGTGAATAGAAGTGTTGAAGTCTCAAAGTAGTTGAAGCATGCTATTAAGGGGGAGAAGAAGTCAAAGTAAGAAACAAACATTATAGTTTATCCCATGGTTCTGTTAGTTCTTTGAATCTCATAGGAGTTTCTATTGGTAAATTTGGGAGTTTTAGAAAGATTACACATATTGAAGCTGAAACAACACCTATTGATGTGAATATGAAAAATCAATTCTTTCATTTCCATGGATTTGATCATATTCAAGCTGAGAATCCCAAAATCAGAGTTATGACCTAACAAGATAGAAATGAGAGTGAATACAAGTGTTGAAGTCTCAAAGTAGTTGAAGCATGCTATTAAGGGGGAGAAGAAGTCAAAGTAAGAAACAAACATTATAGTTTATCCCACAGTTCTGTTAGTTCTTAGAATCTCATAGGAGGTTCTATTAATGAATTTGGGAGTTGTAGAAAAAAGACTCATATGGAGGCTGAAACAACACTTATTGATGTGAATATGAAGAATCAATGCTTTCATTTCCAAGGATTTGACAATTTTCAAGCTAAAAACACCAAAAACAGAAATTTGACCCTTCAAGATAAAATTGAGAGTCAATAGAAGTGTGGAAATCTCAAAGTAGTGAAAGCATGCTATTAAGGTGGAAAAGCAAGTCAAAGTAAGAAACAAACATTATAGCTTATCCCACGGTTCTGTTAGTTCTTTGAATCTCATAGGAGTTTCTATTGGTAAATTTGGGAGTTTTAGAAAGAATACACATATTGAAGTTGAGACAACACCTATTGATGTGAATATGAAGAATCAATGCTTTCATTTCCATGGATTTGATCATATTCAAGCTGAGAATCCTAAAAACAGAGTTATGACCTATCAAGATAGAAATGAGAGTGAATAGAAGTGTTGAAGTCTCAAAGTAGTTGAAGCATGCTATTAAGGGTGAGAAGAAGTCAAAGTAAGAAACAAACATTATAGTTTATCCCATGGTTCTGTTAGTTCTTTGAATCTCATAGGAGTTTCTATTGGTAAATTTGGGAGTTTTAGAAAGATTACACATATTGAAGCTGAAACAACACCTATTGATGTGAATATGAAGAATCAATTCTTTCATTTCCATGGATTTGATCATATTCAAGCTGAGAATCCCAAAATCAGAGTTATGACCTATCAAGATAGAAATGAGAGTGAATACAAGTGTTGAAGTCTCAAAGTAGTTGAAGCATGCTATTAAGGGGGAGAAGAAGTCAAAGTAAGAAACAAACATTATAGTTTATCCCACAGTTCTGTTAGTTCTTAGAATCTCATAGGAGGTTCTATTGGTGAATTTGGGAGTTGTAGAAAAAGACTCATATGGAGGCTGAAACAACACTTATTGATGTGAATATGAAGAATCAATGCTTTCATTTCCAAGGATTTGACCATTTTCAAGCTGAAAACACCAAAAACAGAAATTTGACCCTTCAAGATAAAATTGAGAGTCAATAGAAGTGTGGAAATCTCAAAGTAGTTAAAGCATGCTATTAAGGTGGAAAAGCAAGTCAAAGTAAGAAACAAACATTATAGCTTATCCCACGGTTCTGTTAGTTCTTTGAATCTCATAGGAGTTTCTATTGGTAAATTTGGGAGTTTTAGAAAGAATACACATATTGAAGTTGAAACAACACCTATTGATGTGAATATGAAGAATCAATGCTTTCATTTCCATGGATTTGATCATATTCAAGCTGAGAATCCCAAAAACAGAGTTATGATCTATTAAGATAGAGATGAGAGTGAATAGAAGTGTTGAAGTCTCAAAGTAGTTGAAGCATGCTATTAAGGGGGAGAAGAAGTCAAAGTAAGAAACAAACATTATAGTTTATCCCACGGTTCTGTTACTTCTTTGAATCTCATAGGAGTTTCTATTGGTAAATTTGGGAGTTTTAGAAAGAATACACATATTGAAGCTGAAACAACACCTATTGATGTGAATATGAAGAATCAATGCTTTCATTTCCATGGATTTGATCATATTCAAGCTGAGAATCCTAAAAAGCAGAGTTATGACCTATCAAGATAGAAAGGAGAGTGAATAGAGGTGCGGAGGTCTCAAAGTAGTAGAAGCATGCTATTAAGGGGGAGCTGAAGTCAAAGTAAGAAACAAACATTATAGTTTATCCAACAGTACTATTAGTTCTTAGAATCTCATAGGAGTTTCTAACAGTAAATTTGGGAGTTTTAGAAAGAATACACATATTGAAGCTCAAACAACACATATTGATGTGAATATGAAGAATCAATTCTTTCATTTCCATGGATTTGATCATATTCAAGCTGAGAATCCCAAAATCAGAGTCATTTCAGCTTCAAGATAGAAATGAGAGTGAATAGAAGTGTTGAAGTCTCAAAGTAGTTGAAGCTTGCTATTAAGGGGGAGAAGAAGTCAAAGTAAGAAACAAACATTTTAGTTTATCCCACAGTTCTGTTAGTTCTTAGAATCTCATAGGAGGTTTTATTGGTGAATTTGGGAGTTGTAGAAAGAAGACATATATGGAGGCTGAAACAACATCTATTGATGTGAATATGAAGAATCAATGCTTTCATTTCCATGGATTTGATCATATTCAAGCTGAGAATCCTAAAAACAGAGTTATGATCTATTAAGATAGAAATGAGAGTGAATAGAAGTGTTGAAGTCTCAAAGTAATTGAAGCATGCTATTAAGGGGGAGAAGAAGTCAAAGTAAGAAACAAACATTATAGTTTATCCCACGGTTCTGTTACTTCTTTGAATCTCATAGAGGAGTTTCTATTGGTAAATTTGGGAGTTTTAGAAAGAATACACATATTGAAGCTGAAACAACACCTATTGATGTGAATATGAAGAATCAATGCTTTTATTTCCATGAATTTGATCATATTCAAGCTGAGAATCCCCAAAACAGAGTTATGACCTATCAAGATAGAAATGAGAGTGAATAGAAGTGTTGAAGTCAAAAATTAGTTGAAGCATGCTATTAAGGGGGAGAAGAAGTCAAAGTAAGAAACAAACATTATAGTTTATCCCACAGTTCTGTTAGTTCTTAGAATCTCATAGGAGGTTTTATTGGTGAATTTGGGAGTTGTAGAAAGAAGACACGTATGGAGGCTGAAACAACACCTATTGATGTGAATATGAAGAATCAATGCTTTCATTTCCATGGATTTGATCATATTCAAGCTGAGAATCCTAAAAACAGAGTTATGACCTATCAAGATAGAAATGAGAGTGAATAGAAGTGTTGAAGTCTCAAAGTAGTTGAAGCATGCTATTAAGGGGGAGAACAAGTCAAAGTAAGAAACAAACATTATAGTTTATCCCACGGTTCTGTTAGTTCTTTGAATCTCATAGGAGTTTCTATTGGTAAATTTGGGAGTTTTAGAAAGAATACACATATTGAAGCTCAAACAACACATATTGATGTGAATATGAAGAATCAATTCTTTCATTTCCATGGATTTGATCATATTCAAGCTTAGAATCCCAAAATCAGAGTTATGACCTATCAAGATAGAAATGAGAGTGAATAGAAGTGTTGAAGTCTCAAAGTAGTTTAAGCATGCTATTAAGGGGGAGAAGAAGTCAAAGTAAGAAACAAACATTATAAATTATCCCACAGTTCTGATAGTTCTTTGAATCTCATAGGAGTTTCTAATGGTAAATTTGGGGAGTTTTTAGAAAGCATACACATCTTGAAGCTGAAACAACACATATTGATGTGAATATGAAGAATCAATTCTTTCATTTCCATGGATTTGATCATATTCAAGCTGAGAATCCCAAAATCAGAGTTATGACCTATCAAGATAGAAATGAGAGTGAATAGAAGTGTTGAAGTCTCAAAGTAGTTGAAGCATGCTATTAAGGGGGAGAAGAAGTCAAAGTAAGAAACAAACATTATAGTTTATCCCATGGTTCTGTTAGTTCTTTGAATCTCATAGGAGTTTCTATTGGTAAATTTGGGAGTTTTAGAAAGATTACACATATTGAAGCTGAAACAACACCTATTGATGTGAATATGAAGAATCAATTCTTTCATTTCCATGGATTTGATCATATTCAAGCTGAGAATCCCAAAATCAAAGTTATGACCTAACAAGATAGAAATGAGAGTGAATACAAGTGTTGAAGTCTCAAAGTAGTTGAAGCATGCTATTAAGGGGGAGAAGAAGTCAAAGTAAGAAACAAACATTATAGTTTATCCCACAGTTCTGTTAGTTCTTAGAATCTCATAGGAGGTTCTATTGGTGAATTTGGGAGTTGTAGAAAAAAGACTCATATGGAGGCTGAAACAACACTTATTGATGTGAATATGAAGAATCAATGCTTTCATTTCCAAGGATTTGACAATTTTCAAGCTAAAAACACCAAAAACAGAAATTTGACCCTTCAAGATAAAATTGAGAGTCAATAGAAGTGTGGAAATCTCAAAGTAGTGAAAGCATGCTATTAAGGTGGAAAAGCAAGTCAAAGTAAGAAACAAACATTATAGCTTATCCCACGGTTCTGTTAGTTCTTTGAATCTCATAGGAGTTTCTATTGGTAAATTTGGGAGTTTTAGAAAGAATACACATATTGAAGTTGAGACAACACCTATTGATGTGAATATGAAGAATCAATGCTTTCATTTCCATGGATTTGATCATATTCAAGCTGAGAATCCTAAAAACAGAGTTATGACCTATCAAGATAGAAATGAGAGTGAATAGAAGTGTTGAAGTCTTAAAGTAGTTGAAGTATGCTACCAAGGTGGAGAAGCAAGTCAAAGTAAGAAACAAACATTATAGTTTATCCCATGGTTCTGTTAGTTCTTTGAATCTCATAGGAGTTTCTATTGGTAAATTTGGGAGTTTTAGAAAGATTACACATATTGAAGCTGAAACAACACCTATTGATGTGAATATGAAGAATCAATTCTTTCATTTCCATGGATTTGATCATATTCAAGCTGAGAATCCCAAAATCAGAGTTATGACCTATCAAGATAGAAATGAGAGTGAATACAAGTGTTGAAGTCTCAAAGTAGTTGAAGCATGCTATTAAGGGGAGAAGAAGTAAAAGTAAGAAACAAACATTATAGTTTATCCCACAGTTCTGTTAGTTCTTAGAATCTCATAGGAGGTTCTATTGGTGAATTTGGGAGTTGTGAAAAAAGACTCTATATGGAGGCTGAAACAACACTTATTGATGTGAATATGAAGAATCAATGCTTTCATTTCCAAGGATTTGACCATTTTCAAGCTGAAAACACCAAAAAACAAGAAATTTGACCCTTCAAGATAAAATTGAGAGTCAATAGAAGTGTGGAAATCTCAAAGTAGTTAAAGCATGCTATTAAGGTGGAAAAGCAAGTCAAAGTAAGAAACAAACATTATAGCTTATCCCACGGTTCTGTTAGGTTCTTTGAATCTCACAGGAGTTTCTATTGGTAAATTTGGGAGTTTTAGAAAGAATACACATATTGAAGTTGAAACAACACCTATTGATGTGAATATGAAGAATCAATGCTTTCATTTCCATGGATTTGATCATATTAAAGCTGAGAATACCAAAAACCGAGTTATGAACTATTAAGATCGAGATGAGAGTGAATAGAAGTGTTGAAGTCTCAAAATAGTTGAAGCATGCTATTAAGGGGAGAAGAAGTCAAAGTAAGAAACAAACATTATAGTTTATCCCACGGTTCTGTTACTTCTTTGAATCTCATAGGAGTTTCTATTGGTAAATTTGGGAGTTTTAGAAAGAATACACATATTGAAGCTGAAACAACACCTATTGATGTGAATATGAAGAATCAATGCTTTCATTTCCATGGATTTGATCATATTCAAGCTGAGAATCCTAAAAACAGAGTTATGACCTATCAAGATAGAAATGAGAGTGAATAGAAGTGTTGAAGTCTCAAAGTAGTTGAAGCATGCTATTAAGGGGGAGAACAAGTCAAAGTAAGAAACAAACATTATAGTTTATCCCACGGTTCTGTTAGTTCTTTGAATCTCATAGGAGTTTCTATTGGTAAATTTGGGAGTTTTAGAAAGAATACACATATTGAAGCTCAAACAACACATATTGATGTGAATATGAAGAATCAATTCTTTCATTTCCATGGATTTGATCATATTCAAGCTGAGAATCCCAAAATCAGAGTCATTTCAGCTTCAAGATAGAAATGAGAGTGAATAGAAGTGTTGAAGTCTCAAAGTAGTTGAAGCTTGCTATTAAGGGGGAGAAGAAGTCAAAGTAAGAAACAAACATTTTAGTTTATCCCACAGTTCTGTTAGTTCTTAGAATCTCATAGGAGGTTTTATTGGTGAATTTGGGAGTTGTAGAAAGAAGACATATATGGAGGCTGAAACAACATCTATTGATGTGAATATGAAGAATCAATGCTTTCATTTCCATGGATTTGATCATATTCAAGCTGAGAATCCTAAAAACAGAGTTATGATCTATTAAGATAGAAATGAGAGTGAATAGAAGTGTTGAAGTCTCAAAGTAATTGAAGCATGCTATTAAGGGGGAGAAGAAGTCAAAGTAAGAAACAAACATTATAGTTTATCCCACGGTTCTGTTACTTCTTTGAATCTCATAGGAGTTTCTATTGGTAAATTTGGGAGTTTTAGAAAGAATACACATATTGAAGCTGAAACAACACCTATTGATGTGAATATGAAGAATCAATGCTTTTATTTCCATGAATTTGATCATATTCAAGCTGAGAATCCCAAAAACAGAGTTATGACCTATCAAGATAGAAATGAGAGTGAATAGAAGTGTTGAAGTCAAAAATTAGTTGAAGCATGCTATTAAGGGGGAGAAGAAGTCAAAGTAAGAAACAAACATTTTAGTTTATCCCACAGTTCTGTTAGTTCTTAGAATCTCATAGGAGGTTTTATTGGTGAATTTGGGAGTTGTAGAAAGAAGACACATATGGAGGCTAAAACAACACCTATTGATGTGAATATGAAGAATCAATGCTTTCATTTCCATGGATTTGATCATATTCAAGCTGAGAATCCTAAAAACAGAGTTATGACCTATCAAGATAGAAATGAGAGTGAATAGAAGTGTTGAAGTCTCAAAGTAGTTGAAGCATGCTATTAAGGGGGAGAACAAGTCAAAGTAAGAAACAAACATTATAGTTTATCCCACGGTTCTGTTAGTTCTTTGAATCTCATAGGAGTTTCTATTGGTAAATTTGGGAGTTTTAGAAAGAATACACATATTGAAGCTCAAACAACACATATTGATGTGAATATGAAGAATCAATTCTTTCATTTCCATGGATTTGATCATATTCAAGCTTAGAATCCCAAAATCAGAGTTATGACCTATCAAGATAGAAATGAGAGTGAATAGAAGTGTTGAAGTCTCAAAGTAGTTTAAGCATGCTATTAAGGGGGAGAAGAAGTCAAAGTAAGAAACAAACATTATAAATTATCCCACAGTTCTGATAGTTCTTTGAATCTCATAGGAGTTTCTAATGGTAAATTTGGGAGTTTTAGAAAGAATACACATATTGAAGCTGAAACAACACATATTGATGTGAATATGAAGAATCAATTCTTTCATTTCCATGGATTTGATCATATTCAAGCTGAGAATCCCAAAATCAGAGTTATGACCTATCAAGATAGAAATGAGAGTGAATAGAAGTGTTGAAGTCTCAAAGTAGTTGAAGCATGCTATTAAGGGGGAGAAGAAGTCAAAGTAAGAAACAAACATTATAGTTTATCCCATGGTTCTGTTAGTTCTTTGAATCTCATAGGAGTTTCTATTGGTAAATTTGGGAGTTTTAGAAAGATTACACATATTGAAGCTGAAACAACACCTATTGATGTGAATATGAAGAATCAATTCTTTCATTTCCATGGATTTGATCATATTCAAGCTGAGAATCCCAAAATCAAAGTTATGACCTAACAAGATAGAAATGATAGTGAATAAAAGTGTTGAAGTCTCAAAGTAGTTGAAGCATGCTACCAAGGTGGAGAAGCAAGTCAAAGTAAGAAACAAACATTATAGTTTATCCCACAGTTCTGTTAGTTCTTAGAATCTCATAGGAGGTTCTATTGGTGAATTTGGGAGTTGTAGAAAAAAGACTCATATGGAGGCTGAAACAACACTTATTGATGTGAATATGAAGAATCAATGCTTTCATTTCCAAGGATTTGACAATTTTCAAGCTAAAAACACCAAAAACAGAAATTTGACCCTTCAAGATAAAATTGAGAGTCAATAGAAGTGTGGAAATCTCAAAGTAGTGAAAGCATGCTATTAAGGTGGAAAAGCAAGTCAAAGTAAGAAACAAACATTATAGCTTATCCCACGGTTCTGTTAGTTCTTTGAATCTCATAGGAGTTTCTATTGGTAAATTTGGGAGTTTTAGAAAGAATACACATATTGAAGTTGAGACAACACCTATTGATGTGAATATGAAGAATCAATGCTTTCATTTCCATGGATTTGATCATATTCAAGCTGAGAATCCTAAAAACAGAGTTATGACCTATCAAGATAGAAATGAGAGTGAATAGAAGTGTTGAAGTCTCAAAGTAGTTGAAGCATGCTATTAAGGGTGAGAAGAAGTCAAAGTAAGAAACAAACATTATAGTTTATCCCATGGTTCTGTTAGTTCTTTGAATCTCATAGGAGTTTCTATTGGTAAATTTGGGAGTTTTAGAAAGATTACACAAATTGAAGCTGAAACAACACCTATTGATGTGAATATGAAGAATCAATTCTTTCATTTCCATGGATTTGATCATATTCAAGCTGAGAATCCCAAAATCAGAGTTATGACCTATCAAGATAGAAATGAGAGTGAATACAAGTGTTGAAGTCTCAAAGTAGTTGTAGCATGCTATTAACGGGGAGTAGAAGTCAAAGTAAGAAACAAACATTATAGTTTATCCCACAGTTCTGTTAGTTCTTAATATCTCATAGGAGGTTCTATTGGTGAATTTGGGAGTTGTAGAAAAAAGACTCATATGGAGGCTGAAACAACACTTATTGATGTGAATATGAAGAATCAATGCTTTCATTTCCAAGGATTTGACCATTTTCAAGCTGAAAACACCAAAAACAGAAATTTGACCCTTCAAGATAAAATTGAGAGTGAATAGAAGTGTGGAAATCTCAAAGTAGTTAAAGCATGCTATTAAGGTGGAGAAGCAAGTAAAAGTAAGAAACAAACATTATAGCTTATCCCACGGTTCTGTTAGTTCTTTGAATCTCATAGGAGTTTCTATTGGTAAATTTCGGAGTTTTAGAAAGAATACACATATTGAAGCTGAAACAACACCTATTGATGTGAGTTTTAGAATACACATATTGAATGAAACAACCTATTGATGTGAATATGAAGAATCAATGCTTTCATTTCCATGGATTTGATCATATTCAAGCTGAGAATCCTAAAAACAAAGTTATGACCTATCAAGATAGAAATGAGAGTGAATAGAAGTGTTGAAGTCTCAAAGTAGTTGAAGCATGCTATTAAGGGGGAGAACAAGTCAAAGTAAGAAACAAACATTATAGTTTATCCCACGGTTCTGTTAGTTCTTTGAATCTCATAGGAGTTTCTATTGGTAAATTTGGGAGTTTTAGAAAGAATACACATATTGAAGCTCAAACAACACATATTGATGTGAATATGAAGAATCAATGCTTTCATTTCCAAGGATTTGACCATATTCAAGCTGAGAATCTCAAAAAAAGAGTCATGACCCATCAAGATAGAAATGAGCGTGAATAAAAGTGTTGAAGTCTCAAAGTAGTTGAAGCTTGCTATTAAGGTGGAGAAGAAGTCAAAATAAGAAACAAACATTATAGCTTATCTCACAGTTCTGTTAGTTCTTTGAAGCTCATAGGAGGTTTTATTGGTGAATTTGGGAGTTTGTAGAAAGAAGACATATATGGAAGCTCAAACAACATCTATTGATGTGAATATGAAGAATCAATGCTTTCATTTCCATGGATTTGATCATATTCAAGCTGAGAATCCTAAAAACAGAGTTATGATCTATTAAGATAGAAATGAGAGTGAATAGGAGTGTTGAAGTCTCAAAGTGATTGAAGCATGCTATTAAGGGGGAGAAGAAGTCAAAGTAAAGAAACAAACATTATAGTTTATCCGCAGTTCTGTTACTTTTTTTGAATCTCATAGGAGTTTCTAATGGTGAATTTGGGAGTTGTAGCAAGAAGAGACATATTGAAGCTGAAACAACACCTATTGATGTGAATATGAAGAATCAATGCTTTCATTTCCATGGATTTGATCATATTCAAGCTGAGAATCCTAAAAACAGAGTTATGACCTATCAAGATAGAAATGAGAGTGAATAGAAGTGTTGAAGTCAAACAATAGTTAAAGCATGCTATTAAGGGGGAGAAGCAAGTCAAAGTAAGAAACAAGCAATATAGCTTATCCCATTACTGTTAGTTCTTAGAATCTCATAGGAGGTTTTATTGGTGAATTTGGGAGTTTTAGTAGAAAGAAGACACACTTGGAGGCTAAAACAACACCTATTGATGTAAATATGAAGAATCAATGCTTTCATTTCCATGGATTTGATCATATTCAAGCTGAGAATCCTAAAAAAAAAAGCAAGTTATGACCCATCAAGATAGAAATGAGAGTGAATAGAAGAGAAGAAGTCTTATAGTAGTTGACGCATGCTATTAATGTGGCCAACAAGTCAAAGTAAGAAACAAACATTATAGTTTGTCCCACAGTTCTGTTAGTTCTTATGAATCTCATAGGAGTTTCTATTGGTAAATTTGGGAGTTTTAGAAAAGAATACACATATTGAAGCTCAAACAACACATATTGATGTGAATATGAAGAATCAATTCTTTCATTTCCATGGATTTGATCATATTCAAGCTTAGAATCCCAAAATCAGA
>CM051378.1:8035056-8398056 GCA_028015245.1 Cardamine occulta | reverse complement strand
CTCCAGCTACCATCTTTCTTCGGAACAAGCAAAACGGGTACGGCACATGGACTCATGCTTTCGCGGATATGTCCTTTCTCCATGAGCTCGGTGACTTGTCGTTGAAGCTCCTTAGTTTCTGTAGGGTTGGTTCGGTAGGCTGGTTTATTGGGAAGAGACGCTCCGGGTAGGAAATCGATTTGGTGTTCGATGCCACGGATTGGCGGCAAACCTTGGGGAGGTTCTTCCGGAAAAACATCTTTGAATTCCTGTAAAAGATATTGAATTTTGCTAGGAATTTCCTGCACCGTTTGGTTAATATTAAAACATTCTTTAAACACAAAAAGGAGAGGAAGAGGGTAACTCCCTTTGTCGAGGTGTGATCATAAGGTTGGCGGTTCTTTCAGCTTGGCCGGAGTGGGCTTACTTTTCTTCAAGGCCATTTGATCTAGATGAACTTCTTGAGGAGTTAAAGGTACAAGGATGTTCTTTCTGCCCTTAAACTCGAACGAATATCTATTAGTAAATCCATCGTGCATGACTCTTCGATCAGATTGCCAAGGTCTTCCAAGCAAGATATGTCCAGCATCCATTGGTAAAATATCACATAGGACCTCATCTTCATATTTCCCTATAGACAAAGGAACTATGACCTGGTTTTTGACTTCCAATTCTCCCTCATCATTAAGCCATTGCAGCTTATACGGCTTAGCTCTCTTAGTGATTGTAAGTCCGAGCTTATCAACCATGGACTGGCTCGCAACGTTGGTACAGCTACCTCCATCAATCACTAGGTTGCAGACTTTCTTTTGAACTAGGCAACGAGTGTGGAAGAGGTTTTCTCTTTGCTCATTTTTCTCGGCCTGAATGTGTAGGCTAAGGGTTCTTCTAGTGACCAAGAGTTGTCCGAACTCCGGCAATCTAAGTGGTTCCTCTAAAGGTTCAGTTTCCGAGTGATCTTCCTCTGAATCTATCTCGCCGTTGTTCCTAATAACTATGGTTCTCTGATTGGAGCATGAACGGGAGTAGTGGCCGAAACCTTTGCACTTAAAACACTGAATTTCTCTAGCCTTGGTGCTTGATCCTTGATAATTCCTTTGAGCGGGGGCTCATCTATCTTAGGCTTGGCAAGCGGTTTGTAATCCTTAGGCTTGTAGTCTTTGCTGAACTTGGTAGAGTTGTATCCGGGCCTAGAGCTCTTCCTCTTGAGTTGTTTTTCAAACATGATAGCTTTGTGGAGAAGCTCTTCTAGCTCGACGTAATGGTGTACCTCCAGCCTCTCAATGATGTCTTTGTCAAGACCTCCCATGAATCTGGCCATAGTAGCTTCATTGTCTTCTTGAATATCGGTCGAGGAGTAACAAGGTTTCCATTTCCGTGAAATAGTCTTCAACGGACCTACTGCCTTGAGACAAGTTGCGAAGCTTAAGGCGAAGCTCCCTGTGGTAGTGACTTAGTACAAACCTTTTCCTCATAATGATCTTTAGTTGAGTCCAAGTTTCAACCGGTATATCTCCAGCTCTTCTTCTAGTCGTTACCAGCTGATCCCACCAGCTTAGAGCATAATCCTTGAATGCGGTTGGGGCGCTTCCGACCTTAACCCCTTGAGTAAACTCCCGGCAATCAAAGATAATCTCTACCCTCTTTTCCCACTCAAGATATTCTTCAGGTTTACTGGTTCCATGAAAAGACGGAATTTCTATCTTCACACCGGATAGTGGATCTCGAGTAGCGGTTTGGTGATTTCTATCGGTGTGATCTTCTCTTGGCTGTCTTCTTCGAGGACGATTTGATCTAGAAGTTTGACTGTAGTAATGCTCAGCATCAGAAGATCGTGGGTGCCTCCTAAGTTGTTCTTCCATAACAGGTTGTTGATGTTCTCGGAATCGGTTGTTGATGGACCTCTCTAAATCTGCTTTCATATTGGCCATACTCTCAACCATCATTGCTTTGAAGGACTCCATAAGTTGTTTGTTGGAGTTAGAAGACTCTTGCTCATCATGGCTAGTCCCCGCCATGGTACCTGTTCAGAATCCAACAAATAAACTAGTGAAAAGTTCAAACACCACAAGAACAACAAAACTTATTTGACAAGTAACCCTAATCGACAGTTTGACTTGATCAATCAGAATAAAATGTCAAATTACGTTCAAAAATTCCAGAAATAATTTTAACAAATACTAGACTTAATCATGGTTTCAATGCAACAAGTTTCACGATTTTAGGATTAACCAATGATTTTAAACAATTCTAGCAAGTTACACGAAAATAACTGTTCAGATTCTGATAACCTCTAAATGTGACTGTTCGACTAAATCAGGTTCGGAAAATTATCAAAACATGCTCAAAAATTCTAGAATCATTTTTAACAAATACTAGACTCTTTTTTGAAGCATATTCAACAGATCTCACGATTTTATCAGACAAGACGAATTTATGAAAATTCCAACAGTCAACAGATAATACAGATCGGGATATGAAAAGGTATATCAGATCAAAAGAGATACAACCTGGCGTGGAGTCAGATCTGATACCACTTGATATGATCCTAGGTGAGGATCAAGTCCCTGAATGCTTCTCCAAGAGGTTGTGAGGATTGGTGACAAGGTGAGTGATGCGGAAGAGATGAAAGGTGAAGAACTAGGAGTGATCGGATGAGTCTTGGGGGGATTGATGCGAAACTTCCAAAGGAGATGGAGATCCTCTGGACTTTCAGGCTTGCTCTGGACGTGGGTGAAGACCCTAGACGAGGTGAGCAAGGGGTGGATCGAGATGAAACTTCCTAGGAGTGTGAAAGATCCTAAGACTTTCGACTTACTTGGTGTGAAGGATGAAGATCCGAACACTTTAAGCAAGGATGAACAAACAAATTTCAGAGAGTTTTAGAAGTTGAAAAGATGTTTGATCCTTAGAAAATGAAGCCTTACATGAGTTTAAATCAACAAGAGAGTAAAGGAGAAATCTCAAAAATTACAAACATTAAAGACCAAAGTTGACAAGAAAATAACTCTTCATGTTCTTCAAGATTTAGCTGAACTCTTGTTGGACTTGGGCTGTGCTTCACTTGGATAGTAGATAGAAATGGGCTTAAGCTTTATCAAGAGGCTGATGAGTGAGTGATATCGCTTACCTCATTAAAAACCTTATTTGGAAAACCCATTGGGACAAAACCAAATGAAGGGAAAAAGAGTATAAGTCATATCACCTCTCTTGATAAATGTTTAGGTGGCTTGTATCACAACCAATGTGGCTGGATTAGCACACACCAAACTGCCCGAGATGGTGTTGAGGAGATGTTGCAAAGTGGTCTTGAGCTTCTTTTGTTTAGACCGAGTGATAGGACCCGGAGAAATGCATAAATCTTCAGCTCCTTGTAGCTCCGGTTCAAGCTGCTGCCTTTGCTCCTCTTTGGCGTCTCCATGTTGCATAGGTTCCTCTTCCTTGCTGGCCATAATCATATCAGGTTAATTTGGGAGTTGTAGCAAGAAGACATATATAGAGGCTAAAACAACATCTATTCATGTGAATATGAAGAATCAATGCTTTTATTTCCAAGGATTTTACCGTATTCAAGCTGAGAATCCTAAAAACAGAGTTATGACCCTTCAAAATAGAAATGAGAGGGAATAGAAGTGTTGAATTTTTAAAGTAATTGAAGCATGCTACCAAAGTGGATAAGCAAGTTAAAGTAAGAAACAAACATTATAGCTTATCCCACAGTTTTGTTAGTTCTTTGAATCTCATAGGAGTTTCTATTGGTGAATTTGGGAGTTGAAGCAAGAAGACTCATATGGAGGCTGAAACAACACCTATTCATGTGAATATGAAGAATGAATGCTTTTATTTCCAAGGATTTGACCGTATTCAAGCTGAAAATAAAAAAAACAGAGTTATGACCCTTCAAGAGACAAATGAGAGGGAATATAATTATTGAAGTCTTAAAGTAATTGAAGCTTGCTACCAAGTTGGATAAGCAAGTTAAAGTAAAAAACAAACATTATAGCTTATCCCACAGTTTTGTTAGTTCTTTGAATCTCATAGGAATTTCTATTGGTGAATTTGGGAGTTGTATAAAGAAGACACATATGTAGGCTGAAACAACACCTATTGATGTGAATATGAAAAATCAATGCTTTTATTACCAAGTATTTGACCATTTTCAAGCTGAGAATCCCAAAAATAGAGTTATGACCCTTCAAGATATAAATGAGAGTGAATATAATTATTGAAGTCTCAAAGTAGTTGAACCATGCTACCAAGTTGGAGAAGCAAGTCAAAGTAAGAAACAAACATTATAGCTTATCCCACGGTTCTATAGTTCTTTGAATCTCATAGGAGTTTCAATTGGGGAAATTAGGAGTTGTAGCAAGAAGACACATATGTAGGCTGAAACAATATCTATTGATGTGAATATGAAGAATCAATGCTTTCATTACCAAGGATTTAACCATTTTCAAGCTGAGAATCCCAAAAACAGAGTTATGACCCTTCAAGATAAAAACAAGAGTAAGTAGAAGTGTTGAAGTCTCATAGTAGTTAAAGAATGCTACCAAGGTGGAGAAGCAAGTCAAAGTAAGAAACAAGCATTATAACTTATCTCACAGTTCTGTCAGTTCTTTGAATCTCAGAGGAGATTCTATTGGTTATGATATGATCCTAGGTGAGGATCAAGTCCCTGAATGCTTCTCCAAGAGGTTGTGAGGATTGGTGACAAGGTGAGTGATGCGGAAGAGATGAAAGGTGAAAAACTAGGAGTGATCCGATGAGTCTTGGGGGGATTGATGCGAAACTTCCAAAGGAGATGGAGATCCTCTGGACTTTCAGGCTTGCTCTGGACGTGGGTGAAGACCCTAGACGAGGTGAACAAGGGGTGGATCGAGATGAAACTTCCTAGGAGTGTGAAAGATCCTAAGACTTTCGACTTACTTGGTGTGAAGGATGAAGATCCGAACACTTTAAGCAAGGATGAACAAACAAATTTCAGAGAGTTTTAGAAGTTGAAAAGATGCTTGATCCTTAGAAAATGAAGCCTTACATGAGTTTAAATCAACAAGAGAGTAAAGGAGAAATCTCGAAAATTACAAACATTAAAGACCAAAGTTGATAAGAAAATAACTCTTCATGTTCTTCAAGATTTCGGCTGAACTCTTGTTGGACTTGGGCTGTGCTTCACTTGGATAGTAGATAGAAATGGGCTTAAGCTTTATCAAGAGGCTGATGAGTGAGTGATATGGCTTACCTCATTAAAAACCTTATTTGGAAAACCCATTGGGACAAAACCAAATGAAGGGAAAAAGAGTATAAGTCATATCACCTCTCTTGATAAATGTTTAGGTGGCTTGTATCACAACCAATGTGGCTGGATTAGCACACACCAAACTGCCCGAGATGGTGTTGAGGAGATGTTGCAAAGTGGTCTTGAGCTTCTTTTGTTTAGACCGAGTGATAGGACCCGGAGAAATGCATAAATCTTCAGCTCCTTGTAGCTCCGGTTCAAGCTGCCTTTGCTCCTCTTTAGGCGTCTCCATGTTGCATAGGTTCCTCTTCCTTGCGCCATAATCATATCAGGTTAATTTGGGAGTTGTAGCAAGAAGACATATATAGAGGCTAAAACAACATCTATTCATGTGAATATGAAGAATCAATGCTTTTATTTCCAAGGATTTTACCGTATTCAAGCTGAGAATCCTAAAAACAGAGTTATGACCCTTCAAAATAGAAATGAGAGGGAATAGAAGTGTTGAATTTTTAAAGTAATTGAAGCATGCTACCAAAGTGGATAAGCAAGTTAAAGTAAGAAACAAACATTATAGCTTATCCCACAGTTTTGTTATTTCTTTGAATCTCATAGGAGTTTCTATTGGTGAATTTGGGAGTTGAAGCAAGAAGACTCATATGGAGGCTGAAACAACACCTATTCATGTGAATATGAAGAATGAATGCTTTTATTTCCAAGGATTTGACCGTATTCAAGCTGAAAATAAAAAAAAACAGAGTTATGACCCTTCAAGAGAGAAATGAGAGGGAATATAATTATTGAAGTCTTAAAGTAATTGAAGCTTGCTACCAAGTTGGATAAGAAAGTTAAAGTAAAAAACAAACATTATAGCTTATCCCACAGTTTTGTTAGTTCTTTGAATCTCATAGGAATTTCTATTGGTGAATTTGGGAGTTGTATAAAGAAGACACATATGTAGGCTGAAACAACACCTATTGATGTGAATATGAAAAATCAATGCTTTTATTACCAAGTATTTGAACATATTCAAGCTGAGAATCCCAAAAACAGAGTTATGACCCTTCAAGATATAAATGAGAGTGAATATAATTATTGAAGTCTCAAAGTAGTTGAACCATGCTACCAAGTTGGAGAAGAAAGTCAAAGTAAGAAACAAACATTATAGCTTATCCCACAGTTCTGTTAGTTCTTTGAATCTCATAGGAGTTTCAATTGGTGAATTTAGGAGTTGTAGCAAGAAGACACATATGTAGGCTGAAACAATATCTATTGATGTGAATATATAGAATCAATACTTTCATTACCAAGGATTTCACCATTTTCAAGCTGAGAATCCCAAAAACGGAGTTATGACCCTTCAAGATGGAAACAAGAGTATGTAGAAGTGTTGAAGTCTCATAGTAGTTGAAGCATGCTACCAAGGTGGAGAAGCAAGTCAAAGTAAGAAACAAGCATTATAACTTATCCCACAGTTCTATCAGTTCTTTGAATCTCAAAGGAGTTTCTATTGGTGAATTTTGGAGTTGTAGTAAGAAGACACATATGGAGGCTGAAACAACATCAATTCATATGAATATGAAGAATCAATGCTTTCATTTCCAAGGATTTGACCGTATTCAAGCTGAGAATCCTAAAAACAGAGTTATGACCCTTCAAAATAGAAATGAGAGGGAATAGAAGTGTTGAAGTCTTAAAGTAATTGAAGCATGCCACCAAGGTGGATAAGCAAGTTAAAGTAAGAAACAAACATTATAGCTTATTCCACAGTTTTGTTAGTTTTTTCGATCTCATAAGAGTTTCTATTGGTGAATTTGGGAGTTGAAGTAAGAAGACTCATATGGAGGCTGAAACAACACCTATTCATGTGAATATGAAGAATGAATGTTTTCATTTCCAAGGATTTGACCGTATTCAAGCTGAGAATAAAAAAAACAGAGTTATGACCTTTCAAGATAGAAATGAGAGGGAATAGAAGTGTTGAAGTCTTAAAGTAATTGAAGCATGCTACCAAGTTGGATAAGCAAGTTAAAGTAAAAAACAAACATTATAGCTTATCCCACAGTTTTGTTAGTTCTTTGAATCTCATAGGAATATCTATTGGTGAATTTGGGAGTTGTAGAAAGAAGACACATATGGAGGCTGAAACAACACCTATTGATGTGAATATGAAGAATCAATGCTTACATTACCAAGGATTTTACCTTTTTCAAGGTGAGAATCCCAAAAACAGAGTTATGACCCTTCAAGATAGAAATGAGAGTGAATATAATTATTGAAGTCTCAAAGTAGTTGAACCATGCTACCAAGTTGGAGAAGCAAGTCAAAGTAAGAAACAAACATTATAGCATATCCCACGGTTCTATAGTTCTGTGAATCTCATAGGAGTTTCAATTGGTGAAATTAGGAGTTGTAGCAAGAAGACACATATGTAGGCTGAAACAATATCTATTGATGTGAATATGAAGAATCAATGCTTTCATTACCAAGGATTTAACCATTTTCAAGCTGAGAATCCCAAAAACGGAGTTATGACCCTTTAAGATAGAAACAAGAGTAAGTAGAAGTGTTGAAGTCTCATAGTAGTTGAAGCATGCTACCAAGGTGGAGAAGCAAGTCAAAGTAAGAAACAAGCATTATAACTTATCTCACAGTTCTGTCAGTTCTTTGAATCTCAGAGGAGTTTCTATTCGTGAATTTGGGAGTTGTAGCAAGAAGACACATATGGAGGCTGAAACAACATCTATTCATGTGAATATGAAGAATCAATGCTTTCATTTCCAAGGATTTTACTGTATTCAAGCTGAAAATCCTAAAAATAGAGTTATGACCCTTCAAAATAGAAATGAGAGGGAATAGAAGTGTTGAAGTCTTAATGTAATTGAAGCATGCTACCAAGGTGGATAAGCAAGTTAAAGTAAAAAACAAACATTATATCTAATCCCACATTTTTGTTAGTTCTTTGAATCTCATAGGAGTTTCTATTGGTGAATTTGGGAGTTGAAGCAAGAAGACTCATATGGAGGCTGAAACAACACCTATTCATGTGAATATGAAGAATGAATGCTATTATTACCAAGGATTTGACTATTTTCAAGCTGAGAATCCCAAAAACGGAGTTATGAGCCTTCAAGATAGAAATGAGAGTGAATATAATTATTGAAGTCTCAAAGTAGTTGAACCTTGCTACCAAGTTGAAGAAGTAAGTCAAAGTAAGAAACAAACATTATAACTTCTCCCACGGTTCTGTTAGTTATTTGAATCTCATAGGAGTTTCAATTGGTGAATTTAAGAGTTGTAGGAAGAAGACACATATGTAGGCTGAAACAATATCTATTGATGTGAATATGAAGAATCAATGCTTTCATTACCAAGGATTTGACCATTTTCAAGCTAAGAATCCCAAAAACGGAGTTATGACCCTTCAAGATAGAAACAAGAGTAAGTATAAGTGTTGAAGTCTCGTAGTAGTTGAAGCATGCTACCAAGGTGGAGAAGCAAGTCAAAGTAAGAAACAAGCATTATAACTTATCCCACAGTTCTATCAGTTCATTGAATCTCAAAGGAGTTTTGGGAGTTGTAGCAAGAAGACACATATGGAGGCTGAAACAACATCTATTCATATGAATATGAAGAATCAATGCTTTCATTTCCAAGGATTTGACCGTATTCAAGCTGAGAATCCTAAAAACAGAGTTATGACCCTTCAAAATAGAAATTAGAGGGAATAGAAGTTTTGAAGTCTTAAAGTAATTGAAGCATGCTACCAAGGTGGATAAGCAAGTTAAAGTAAGAAACAAACATTATAGCTTATCCCACAGTTTTGTAAGTTCTTTGAATCTCATAGGAGTTTCTATTGGTGAATTTGGGAGTTGTAGCAAGAAGACACATATAGAGGCTGAAACAACACCTATTCATGTGAAGATGAAGAATGAATGCTTTCATTTCCAAGGATTTGACCGTATTCAAGCTGAGAATCCCAAAAACAGAGTTATGTCCTTTCAAGATATAAATGAGAGGGAATAGAAGTGTTGAAGTCTTAAAGTAATTGAAGCATGCTACCAAGTTGGATAACAAAGTTAAAGTAAAAATTAAACATTATAGCTTATCACACAGTTTTGTTAGTTCTTTGAATCTCATAGGAATATCTATTGGTGAATTTGGGAGTTGTAGAAAGAAGACACATATGGAGACTGAAACAACACCTATTGGATTGAATATGAAGAATCAATGCTTACATTACCAAGGATTTGACAATTTTCAAGCTGAGAATCCCAAAAACGAAGTTATGACCCTTCAAGATAGAAATGAGAGTGAATATAATTATTGAAGTCTCAAAGTAGTTGAACCATGCTACCAAGTTGGAGAAGCAAGTCATAGTAAGAAACAAACATTATAGCTTATCCCACGGTTCTATAGTTCTGTGAATCTCATAGGAGTTTCAATTGGTGAAATTAGGAGTTGTAGCAAGAAGACACATATGTAGGCTGAAACAATATCTATTGATGTGAATATGAAGAATCAATTCTTTCATTACCAAGGATTTAACCATTTTCAAGCTGAGAAACCCAAAAACGGAGTTATGACCCTTTAAGATAGAAACAAGAGTAAGTAGAAGTGTTGAAGTCTCATAGTAGTTGAAGCATGCTACCAAGGTGGAGAAGCAAGTCAAAGTAAGAAACAAGCATTATAACTTATCTCACAGTTCTGTCAGTTCTTTGAATCTGAGAGGAGTTTCTATTGGTGAATTTGGGAGTTGTAGAAAGAAGACACATATGGAGGCTGAAACAACATCTATTCATGTGAATATGAAGAATCAATGCTTTCATTTCCAAGGATTTTACTGTATTTAAGCTGAAAATCCTAAAAACAGAGTTATGACCCTTCAAAATAGAAATGAGAGGGAATAGAAGTGTTGAAGTCTTAATGTAATTGAAGCATGCTACCAAGGTGGATAAGCAAGTTAAAGTAAGAAACAAACATTATAGTTTATCCCACATTTTTGTTAGTTCTTTGAATCTCATAGGAGTTTCTATTGGTGAATTTGGGAGTTGAAGCAAGAAGACTCATATGGAGGCTGAAACAACACCTATTTATGTGAATATGAAGAATGAATGCTTTCATTTCCAAGGATTTGACCGTATTCAAGCTGAGAATCCCAAAAACAGAGTTATGACCCTTCAAGATAGAAATGAGAGGGAATAGAAGTGTTGAAGTCTTAAAGTAATTGAAGCATGCTGCCAAGGTGGATAAGCAAGTTAAAGTAAGAAACAAACATTATAGCTTATCCCACATTTTTGTTAGTTCTTTGAATCTCATAGGAGTTTCTATTGGTGAATTTGGGAGTTGAAGCAAGAAGACTCATATGGAGGCTGAAACAACACTTATTCATGTGAATATGAAGAATGAATGCTTTCATTTCCAAGGATTTGACCATATTCAAGCTGAGAATCCCAAAAACAGAGTTATGACCCTTCAAGATAGAAATGAGAGGGAATAGAAATGTTGAAGTCTTAAAGTAATTGAACCATGCTACCAAGTTGGATAAGCAAGTTAAAGTAAAAAACAAACATTATAGCTTATCCAACAGTTTTGTTAGTTCTTTGAATCGAATAGGAATTTCTATTGGTGAATTTGGGAGTTGTAGAAAGAAGACACATATGTAGGCTGAAACAACACCTATTGATGTGAATATGAAAAATCAATGCTTTTATTACCAAGTATTTGACCATTTTCAAGCTGAGAATCCCAAAAACAGAGTTATGACCCTTCAAGATATAAATGAGAGTGAATATAATTATTGAAGTCTCAAAGTAGTTGAACCATGCTACCAAGTTGGAGAAGCAAGTCAAAGTAAGAAACAAACATTATAGCTTATCCCACGGTTCTATAGTTCTTTGAATCTCATAGGAGTTTCAATTGGGGAAATTAGGAGTTGTAGCAAGAAGACACATATGTAGGCTGAAACAATATCTATTGATGTGAATATGAAGAATCAATGCTTTCATTACCAAGGATTTAACCATTTTCAAGCTCAGAATCCCAAAAACGGAGTTATGACCCTTCAAGATAAAAACAAGAGTAAGTAGAAGTGTTGAAGTCTCATAGTAGTTAAAGAATGCTACCAAGGTGGAGAAGCAAGTCAAAGTAAGAAACAAGCATTATAACTTATCTCACAGTTCATATAGTTCTTTGAATCTCAGAGGAGTTTCTATTGGTTATGATATGATCCTAGGTGAGGATCAAGTCCCTGAATGCTTCTCCAAGAGGTTGTGAGGATTGGTGACAAGGTGAGTGATGCGGAAGAGATGAAAGGTGAAGAACTAGGAGTGATCCGATGAGTCTTGGGGGGATTGATGCGAAACTTCCAAAGGAGATGGAGATCCTCTGGACTTTCAGGCTTGCTCTGGACGTGGGTGAAGACCCTAGACGAGGTGTACAAGGGGTGGATCGAGATGAAACTTCCTAGGAGTGTGAAAGATCCTAAGACTTTCGACTTACTTGGTGTGAAGGATGAAGATCCAAACACTTTAAGCAAGGATGAACAAACAAATTTCAGAGAGTTTTAGAAGTTGAAAAGTTGTTTGATCCTTAGAAAATGAAGCCTTACATGAGTTTAAATCAACAAGAGAGTAAAGGAGAAATCTCGAAAATTACAAACATTAAAGACCAAAGTTGACAAGAAAATAACTCTTCATGTTCTTCAAGATTTCGGCTGAACTCTTGTTGGACTTGGGCTGTGCTTCACTTGGATAGTAGATAGAAATGGGCTTAAGCTTTATCAAGAGGCTGATGAGTGAGTGATATGGCTTACCTCATTAAAAACCTTATTTGGAAAACCCATTGGGACAAAACCAAATAAAGGGAAAAAGAGTATAAGTCATATCACCTCTCTTGATAAATGTTTAGGTGGCTTGTATCACAACCAATGTGGCTGGATTAGCACACACCAAACTGCCCGAGATGGTGTTGAGGAGATGTTGCAAAGTGGTCTTGAGTTTCTTTTGTTTAGACCGAGTGATAGGACCCGGAGAAATGCATAAATCTTCAGCTCCTTGTAGCTCCGGTTCAAGCTGCTGCCTTTGCTCCTCTTTGGCGTCTCCATGTTGCATAGGTTCCTCTTCCTTGCTGGCCATAATCATATCAGGTTAATTTGGGAGTTGTAGCAAGAAGACATATATAGAGGCTAAAACAACATCTATTCATGTGAATATGAAGAATCAATGCTTTTATTTCCAAGGATTTTACCGTATTCAAGCTGAGAATCCTAAAAACAGAGTTATGACCCTTCAAAATAGAAATGAGAGGGAATAGAAGTGTTGAATTTTTAAAGTAATTGAAGCATGCTACCAAAGTGGATAAGCAAGTTAAAGTAAGAAACAAACATTATAGCTTATCCCACAGTTTTGTTAGTTCTTTGAATCTCATAGGAGTTTCTATTGGTGAATTTGGGAGTTGAAGCAAGAAGAATCATATGGAGGCTGAAACAACACCTATTCATGTGAATAGGAAGAATGAATGCTTTTATTTCCAAGGATTTGACCGTATTCAAGCTGAAAATAAAAAAAACAGAGTTATGACCCTTCAAGAGAGAAATGAGAGGGAATATAATTATTGAAGTCTTAAAGTAATTGAAGCTTGCTACCAAGTTGGATAAGCAAGTTAAAGTAAAAAACAAACATTATAGCTTATCCCACAGTTTTGTTAGTTCTTTGAATCTCATAGGAATTTCTATTGGTGAATTTGGGAGTTGTATAAAGAAGACACATATGTAGGCTGAAACAACACCTATTGATGTGAATATGAAAAATCAATGCTTTTATTACCAAGTATTTGACCATTTTCAGGCTGAGAATCCCAAAAACAGAGTTATGACCCTTCAAGATATAAATGAGAGTGAATATAATTATTGAAGTCTCAAAGTAGTTGAACCATGCTACCAAGTTGGAGAAGCAAGTCAAAGTAAGAAACAAACATTATAGCTTATCCCACGGTTCTATAGTTCTTTGAATCTCATAGGAGTTTCAATTGGGGAAATTAGGAGTTGTAGCAAGAAGACACATATGTAGGCTGAAACAATATCTATTGATGTGAATATGAAGAATCAATGCTTTCATTACCAAGGATTTAACCATTTTCAAGCTGAGAATCCCAAAAACGGAGTTATGACCCTTCAAGATAAAAACAAGAGTAAGTAGAAGTGTTGAAGTCTCATAGTAGTTAAAGAATGCTACCAAGGTGGAGAAGCAAGTCAAAGTAAGAAACAAGCATTATAACTTATCTCACAGTTCTGTCAGTTCTTTGAATCTCAGAAGAGTTTCTATTGGTTATGATATGATCCTAGGTGAGGATCAAGTCCCTGAATGCTTCTCCAAGAGGTTGTGAGGATTGGTGACAAGGTGAGTGATGCGGAAGAGATGAAAGGTGAAGAACTAGGAGTGATCCGATGAGTCTTGGGGAGATTGATGCGAAACGTCCAAAGGAGATGGAGATCCTCTGGACTTTCAGGCTTGCTCTGGACATGGGTGAAGACCCTAGACGAGGTGAACAAGGGGTGGATCGAGATGAAACTTCCTAGGAGTGTGAAAGATCCTAAGACTTTCGACTTACTTGGTGTGAAGGATGAAGATCCAAACACTTTAAGCAAGGATGAACAAACAAATTTCAGAGAGTTTTAGAAGTTGAAAAGATGTTTGATCCTTAGAAAATGAAGCCTTACATGAGTTTAAATCAACAAGAGAGTAAAGGAGAAATCTCGAAAATTACAAACATTAAAGACCAAAGTTGACAAGAAAATAACTCTTCATGTTCTTCAAGATTTCGGCTGAACTCTTGTTGGACTTGGGCTGTGCTTCACTTGGATAGTAGATAGAAATGGGCTTAAGCTTTATCAAGAGGCTGATGAGTGAGTGATATGGCTTACCTCATTAAAAACCTTATTTGGAAAACCCATTGGGACAAAAACCAAATGAAGGAAAAAAGAGTATAAGTCATATCACCTCTCTCGATAAATGTTTAGGTGGCTTGTATCACAACCAATGTGGCTGGATTAGCACACACCAAACTGCCCGAGCTGGTGTTGAGGAGCTGTTGCAGAGTGGTCTTGAGCTTCGTTTGTTCAGCCCGAGTGATAGGACCGAGGGAATGCATAAATCTTCAGCTCCTTGTAGCTCCGGTTCAAGCTGCCTTTGCTCCTCTTTGGCGTCTCCATGTTGCATAGGTTCCTCTTCCTTGCTGGCCATAATCATATCAGGTTAATTTGGGAGTTGTAGCAAGAAGACATATATAGAGGCTAAAACAACATCTATTCATGTGAATATGAAGAATCAATGCTTTTATTTCCAAGGATTTTACCGTATTCAAGCTTAGAATCCTAAAAACAGAGTTATGACCCTTCAAAATAGAAATGAGAGGGAATATAAGTGTTGAATTTTTAAAGTAATTGAAGCATGCTACCAAACTGGATAAGCAAGTTAAAGTAAGAAACAAACATTATAGCTTATCCCACAGTTTTGTTAGTTCTTTGAATCTCATAGGAGTTTCTATTGGTGAATTTGGGAGTTGAAGCAAGAAGACTCATATGGAGGCTGAAACAACACCTATTCATGTGAATATGAAGAATGAATGCATTTATTTCCAAGGATTTGACCGTATTCAAGCTGAAAATAAAAAAAACAGAGTTATGACCCTTCAAGAGAGAAATGAGAGGGAATATAATTATTGAAGTCTTAAAGTAATTGAAGCTTGCTACCAAGTTGGATAAGCAAGTTAAAGTAAAAAACAAACATTATAGCTTATCCCACAGTTTTGTTAGTTCTTTGAATCTCATAGGAATTTCTATTGGTGAATTTGGGAGTTGTATAAAGAAGACACATATGTAGGCTGAAACAACACCTATTGATGTGAATATGAAAAATCAATGCTTTTATTACCAAGTATTTGAACATTTTCAAGCTGAGAATCCCAAAAACAGAGTTATGACCCTTCAAGATATAAATGAGAGTGAATATAATTATTGAAGTCTCAAAGTAGTTGAACCATGCTACCAAGTTGGAGAAGCAAGTCAAAGTAAGAAACAAACATTATAGCTTATCCCACAGTTCTGTTAGTTCTTTGAATCTCATAGGAGTTTCAATTGGTGAATTTAGGAGTTGTAGCAAGAAGACACATATGTAGGCTGAAACAAAATCAATTCATATGAATATGAAGAATCAATGCTTTCATTTCCAAGGATTTGACCGTATTCAAGCTGAGAATCCTAAAAACAGAGTTATAACCCTTCAAAATAGAAATGAGAGGGAATAGAAGTGTTGAAGTCTTAAAGTAATTGAAGCATGCCACCAAGGTGGATAAGCAAGTTAAAGTAAGAAACAAACATTATAGCTTATTCCACAGTTTTGTTAGTTTTTTCGATCTCATAAGAGTTTCTATTGGTGAATTTGGGAGTTGAAGTAAGAAGACTCATATGGAGGCTGAAACAACACCTATTCATGTGAATATGAAGAATGAATGTTTTCATTTCCAAGGATTTGACCGTATTCAAGCTGAGAATAAAAAAAACAGAGTTATGACCTTTCAAGATAGAAATGAGAGGGAATAGAAGTGTTGAAGTCTTAAAGTAATTGAAGCATGCTACCAAGTTGGATAAGCAAGTTAAAGTAAAAAACAAACATTATAGCTTATCCCACAGTTTTGTTAGTTCTTTGAATCTCATAGGAATATCTATTGGTGAATTTGGGAGTTGTAGAAAGAAGACACATATGGAGGCTGAAACAACACCTATTGATGTGAATATGAAGAATCAATGCTTACATTACCAAGGATTTTACCTTTTTCAAGGTGAGAATCCCAAAAACAGAGTTATGACCCTTCAAGATAGAAATGAGAGTGAATATAATTATTGAAGTCTCAAAGTAGTTGAACCATGCTACCAAGTTGGAGAAGCAAGTCAAAGTAAGAAACAAACATTATAGCTTATCCCACGGTTCTATAGTTCTGTGAATCTCATAGGAGTTTCAATTGGTGAAATTAGGAGTTGTAGCAAGAAGACACATATGTAGGCTGAAACAATATCTATTGATGTGAATATGAAGAATCAATGCTTTCATTACCAAGGATTTAACCATTTTCAAGCTGAGAATCCCAAAAACGGAGTTATGACCCTTTAAGATAGAAACAAGAGTAAGTAGAAGTGTTGAAGTCTCATAGTAGTTGAAGCATGCTACCAAGGTGGAGAAGCAAGTCAAAGTAAGAAACAAGCATTATAACTTATCTCACAGTTCATATAGTTCTTTGAATCTCATAGGAGTTTCTATTGGTGAATTTGGGAGTTGTAGCAAGAAGACACATATGGAGGCTGAAACAACATCTATTCATGTGAATATGAAGAATCAATGCTTTCATTTCCAAGGATTTTACTGTATTCAAGCTGAAAATCCTAAAAATAGAGTTATGACCCTTCAAAATAGAAATGAGAGGGAATAGAAGTGTTGAAGTCTTAATGTAATTGAAGCATGCTACCAAGGTGGATAAGCAAGTTAAAGTAAAAAACAAACATTATATCTAATCCCACATTTTTGTTAGTTCTTTGAATCTCATAGGAGTTTCTATTGGTGAATTTGGGAGTTGAAGCAAGAAGACTCATATGGAGGCTGAAACAACACCTATTCATGTGAATATGAAGAATGAATGCTTTCATTTCCAAGGATTTGACCGTATTCAAGCTGAGAATCCCAAAAACGGAGTTATAAGCCTTCAAGATAGAAATGAGAGTGAATATAATTATTGAAGTCTCAAAGTAGTTGAACCATGCTACCAAGTTGAAGAAGCAAGTCAAAGTAAGAAAAAAACATTATAGCTTATCCCACGGTTCTGTTAGTTCTTTGAATCTCATAGGAGTTTCAATTGGTGAATTTAAGAGTTGTAGCAAGAAGACACATATGTAGGCTGAAACAATATCTATTGATGTGAATATGAAGAATCAATGCTTTCATTACCAAGGATTTGACCATTTTCAAGCTGAGAATCCCAAAAACGGAGTTATGACCCTTCAAGATAGAAACAAGAGTAAGTAGAAGTGTTGAAGTCTCGTAGTAGTTGAAGCATGCTACCAAGGTGGAGAAGCAAGTCAAAGTAAGAAACAAGCATTATAACTTATCCCACAGTTCTATCAGTTCATTGAATCTCAAAGGAGTTTTGGGAGTTGTAGCAAGAAGACACATATGGAGGCTGAAACAACATCTATTCATATGAATATGAAGAATCAATGCTTTCATTTCCAAGGATTTGACCGTATTCAAGCTGAGAATCCTAAAAACAGAGTTATGACCCTTCAAAATATAAATTAGAGGGAATAGAAGTTTTGAAGTCTTAAAGTAATTGAAGCATGCTACCAAGGTGGATAAGCAAGTTAAAGTAAGAAACAAACATTATAGCTTATCCCACAGTTTTGTAAGTTCTTTGAATCTCATAGGAGTTTCTATTGGTGAATTTGGGAGTTGTAGCAAGAAGACACATATGGAGGCTGAAACAACACCTATTCATGTGAATATGAAGAATGAATGCTTTCATTTCCAAGGATTTGACCGTATTCAAGCTGAGAATCCCAAAAACAGAGTTATGTCCTTTCAAGATATAAATGAGAGGGAATAGAAGTGTTGAAGTCTTAAAGTAATTGAAGCATGCTACCAAGTTGGATAAGAAAGTTAAAGTAAAAATCAAACATTATAGCTTATCACACAGTTTTGTTAGTTCTTTGAATCTCATAGGAATATCTATTGGTGAATTTGGGAGTTGTAGAAAGAAGACACATATGGAGACTGAAACAACACCTATTGGATTGAATATGAAGAATCAATGCTTACATTACCAAGGATTTGACAATTTTCAAGCTGAGAATCCCAAAAACGAAGTTATGACCCTTCAAGATAGAAATGAGAGTGAATATAATTATTGAAGTCTCAAAGTAGTTGAACCATGCTACCAAGTTGGAGAAGCAAGTCATAGTAAGAAACAAACATTATAGCTTATCCCACGGTTCTATAGTTCTGTGAATCTCATAGGAGTTTCAATTGGTGAAATTAGGAGTTGTAGCAAGAAGACACATATGTAGGCTGAAACAATATCTATTGATGTGAATATGAAGAATCAATTCTTTCATTACCAAGGATTTAACCATTTTCAAGCTGAGAATCCCAAAAACGGAGTTATGACCCTTTAAGATAGAAACAAGAGTAAGTAGAAGTGTTGAAGTCTCATAGTAGTTGAAGCATGCTACCAAGGTGGAGAAGCAAGTCAAAGTAAGAAACAAGCATTATAACTTATCTCACAGTTCTGTCAGTTCTTTGAATCTCAGAGGAGTTTCTATTGGTGAATTTGGGAGTTGTAGAAAGAAGACACATATGGAGGCTGAAACAACATCTATTCATGTGAATATGAAGAATCAATGCTTTCATTTCCAAGGATTTTACTGTATTTAAGCTGAAAATCCTAAAAACAGAGTTATGACCCTTCAAAATAGAAATGAGAGGGAATAGAAGTGTTGAAGTCTTAATGTAATTGAAGCATGCTACCAAGGTGGATAAGCAAGTTAAAGTAAGAAACAAACATTATAGCTTATCCCACATTTTTGTTAGTTCTTTGAATCTCATAGGAGTTTCTATTGGTGAATTTGGGAGTTGAAGCAAGAAGACTCATATGGAGGCTGAAACAACACCTATTTATGTGAATATGAAGAATGAATGCTTTCATTTCCAAGGATTTGACCGTATTCAAGCTGAGAATCCCAAAAACAGAGTTATGACCCTTCAAGATAGAAATGAGAGGGAATAGAAGTGTTGAAGTCTTAAAGTAATTGAAGCATGCTGCCAAGGTCGATAAGCAAGTTAAAGTAAGAAACAAACATTATAGCTTATCCCACATTTTTGTTAGTTCTTTGAATCTCATAGGAGTTTCTATTGGTGAATTTGGGAGTTGAAGAAAGAAGACTCATATGGAGGCTGAAACAACACTTATTCATGTGAATATGAAGAATGAATGCTTTCATTTCCAAGGATTTGACCATATTCAAGCTGAGAATCCCAAAAACAGAGTTATGACCCTTCAAGATAGAAATGAGAGGGAATAGAAATGTTGAAGTCTTAAAGTAATTGAACCATGCTACCAAGTTGGATAAGCAAGTTAAAGTAAAAAACAAACATTATAGCTTATCCAACAGTTTTGTTAGTTCTTTGAATCGAATAGGAATTTCTATTGGTGAATTTGGGAGTTGTAGAAAGAAGACACATATGGAGGCTGAAACAACACCTATTGATGTGAATATGAAGAATCAATGCTATTATTACCAAGGATTTGACCATTTTCAAGCTGAGAATCCCAAAAACGGAGTTATGAGCCTTCAAGATAGATATGAGAGTGAATATAATTATTGAAGTCTCAAAGTAGTTGAACCATGCTACCAAGTTGAAGAAGCAAGTCAAAGTAAGAAAAAAACATTATAGCTTATCCCACGGTTCTGTTAGTTCTTTGAATCTCATAGGAGTTTCAATTGGTGAATTTAAGAGTTGTAGCAAGAAGACACATATGTAGGCTGAAACAATATCTATTGATGTGAATATGAAGAATCAATGCTTTCATTACCAAGGATTTGACCATTTTCAAGCTGAGAATCCCAAAAACGGAGTTATGACCCTTCAAGATAGAAACAAGAGTAAGTAGAAGTGTTGAAGTCTCGTAGTAGTTGAAGCATGCTACCAAGGTGGAGAAGCAAGTCAAAGTAAGAAACAAGCATTATAACTTATCCCGCAGTTCTATCAGTTCATTGAATCTCAAAGGAGTTTTGGGAGTTGTAGCAAGAAGACACATATGTAGGCTGAAACAATATCTATTGATGTGAATATGAAGAATCAATGCTTTCATTACCAAGGATTTAACCATTTTCAAGCTGAGAATCCCAAAAATGGAGTTATGACCCTTTAAGATAGAAACAAGAGTAAGTAGAAGTGTTGAAGTCTCATAGTAGTTAAAGCATGCTACCAAGGTGGAGAAGCAAGTCAAAGTAAGAAACAAGCATTATAACTTATCTTACAGTTCATGGGTTTTTGAATCTCGAGGAGGAGTTTCTATTGGTGAATTTGGGAGTTGTAGAAAGAAGACACATATGGAGGCTGAAACAACATATATTCATGTGAATATGAAGAATCAATGCTTTCATTTCCTAGGATTTTACTGTATTCAAGCTTAAAATCCTAAAAACAGAGTTATGACCCTTCAAAATAAAAATGAGAGGGAATAGAAGTGTTGAAGTCTTAATGTAATTGAAGCATGCTACCAAGGTGGATAAGCAAGTTAAAGTAAGAAACAAACATTATAGCTTATCCTACATTTTTGTTAGTTCTTTGAATCTCATAGGAGTTTCTATTGGTGAATTTGGGAGTTGAAGCAAGAAGACTCATATGGAGGCTGAAACAACACCTATTTATGTGAATATGAAGAATGAATGCTTTCATTTCCAAGGATTTGACCGTATTCAAGCTGAGAATCCCAAAAACAGAGTTATGACCCTTCAAGATAGAAATGAGAGGGAATAGAAGTGTTGAAGTCTTAAAGTAATTGAAGCATGCTACCAAGTTAGATAAGCAAGTTAAAGTAAAAAACAAACATTATAGCTTATCCCACAGTTTTGTTAGTTCTTTGAATCCAATAGGAATTTCTATTGGTGAATTTGGGAGTTGTAGAAAGAAGACACATATGGAGGCTGAAACAACACCTATTGATGTGAATATGAAGAATCAATGCTATTATTACCAAGGATTTGACTATTTTCAAGCTAAGAGAATCCCAAAAACGGAGTTATGACTCTTTAAGATAGAAATGAGAGTGAATATAATTATTGAAGTCTCAAAGTAGTTGAACCTTGCTACCAAGTTGAAGAAGTAAGTCAAAGTAAGAAACAAACATTATAGCTTCTCCCACGGTTCTGTTAGTTCTTTGAATCTCATAGGAGTTTCAATTGGTGAATTTAAGAGTTGTAGCAAGAAGACACATATGTAGGCTGAAACAATATCTATTGATGTGAATATGAAGAATCAATGCTTTCATTACCAAGGATTTGACCATTTTCAAGCTGAGAATCCCAAAAACGGAGTTATGACCCTTCAAGATAGAAACAAGAGTAAGTAGAAGTGTTGAAGTCTCGTAGTAGTTGAAGCATGCTACCAAGGTGGAGAAGCAAGTCAAAGTAAGAAACAAGCATTATAACTTATCCCGCAGTTCTATCAGTTCATTGAATCTCAAAGGAGTTTTGGGAGTTGTAGCAAGAAGACACATATGTAGGCTGAAACAATATCTATTGATGTGAATATGAAGAATCAATGCTTTCATTACCAAGGATTTAACCATTTTCAAGCTGAGAATCCCAAAAATGGAGTTATGACCCTTTAAGATAGAAACAAGAGTAAGTGGAAGTGTTGAAGTCTCATAGTAGTTAAAGCATGCTACCAAGGTGGAGAAGCAAGTCAAAGTAAGAAACAAGCATTATAACTTATCTTACAGTTCTGTCAGTTTTTTGAATCTCAGAGGAGTTTCTATTGGTGAATTTGGGAGTTGTAGAAAGAAGACACATATGGAGGCTGAAACAACATATATTCATGTGAATATGAAGAATCAATGCTTTCATTTCCTAGGATTTTACTGTATTCAAGCTTAAAATCCTAAAAACAGAGTTATGACCCTTCAAAATAAAAATGAGAGGGAATAGAAGTGTTGAAGTCTTAATGTAATTGAAGCATGCTACCAAGGTGGATAAGCAAGTTAAAGTAAGAAACAAACATTATAGCTTATCCTACATTTTTGTTAGTTCTTTGAATCTCATAGGAGTTTCTATTGGTGAATTTGGGAGTTGAAGCAAGAAGACTCATATGGAGGCTGAAACAACACCTATTTATGTGAATATGAAGAATGAATGCTTTCATTTCCAAGGATTTGACCGTATTCAAGCTGAGAATCCCAAAAACAGAGTTATGACCCTTCAAGATAGAAATGAGAGGGAATAGAAGTGTTGAAGTCTTAAAGTAATTGAAGCATGCTACCAAGTTAGATAAGCAAGTTAAAGTAAAAAACAAACATTATAGCTTATCCCACAGTTTTGTTAGTTCTTTGAATCCAATAGGAATTTCTATTGGTGAATTTGGGAGTTGTAGAAAGAAGACACATATGGAGGCTGAAACAACACCTATTGATGTGAATATGAAGAATCAATGCTATTATTACCAAGGATTTGACTATTTTCAAGCTGAGAATCCCAAAAATGGAGTTATGAGCCTTCAAGATAGAAATGAGAGTGAATATAATTATTGAAGTCTCAAAGTAGTTGAACCTTGCTACCAAGTTGAAGAAGTAAGTCAAAGTAAGAAACAAACATTATAGCTTCTCCCACGGTTCTGTTAGTTCTTTGAATCTCATAGGAGTTTCAATTGGTGAATTTAAGAGTTGTAGCAAGAAGACACATATGTAGGCTGAAACAATATCTATTGATGTGAATATGAAGAATCAATGCTTTCATTACCAAGGATTTGACCATTTTCAAGCTGAGAATCCCAAAAACGGAGTTATGACCCTTCAAGATAGAAACAAGAGTAAGTAGAAGTGTTGAAGTCTCGTAGTAGTTGAAGCATGCTACCAAGGTGGAGAAGCAAGTCAAAGTAAGAAACAAGCATTATAACTTATCCCTTAGTTCTATCAGTTCATTGAATCTCAAAGGAGTTTTGGGAGTTGTAGCAAGAAGACACATATGGAGGCTGAAACAACATCTATTCATATGAATATGAAGAATCAATGCTTCCATTTCCAAGGATTTGACCCTATTCAAGCTGAGAATCATAAAAACAGAGTTATGACCCTTCCAAATAGAAATTAGAGGGAATAGAAGTGTTGAAGTCTTAAAGTAATTGAAGCATGCTGCCAAGGTGGATAAGCAAGTTAAAGTAAGAAACAAACATTATAGCTTATCCCACATTTTTGTTAGTTCTTTGAATCTCATAGGAGTTTCTATTGGTGAATTTGGGAGTTGAAGCAAGAAGACTCATATGGAGGCTGAAACAACACCTATTCATGTGAATATGAAGAATGAATGCTTTCTTTTCCAAGGATTTGACCGTATTCAAGCTGAGAATCCCAAAAACAGAGTTATGACCCTTCAAGATAGAAATGAGAGGGAATAGAAGTGTTGAAGTCTTAAAGTAATTGAAGCATGCTACCAAGTTAGATAAGCAAGTTAAAGTAAAAAACAAACATTATAGCTTATCCCACAGTTTTGTTAGTTCTTTGAATCCAATAGGAATTTCTATTGGTGAATTTGGGAGTTGTAGAAAGAAGACACATATGGAGGCTGAAACAACACCTATTGATGTGAATATGAAGAATCAATGCTTAGATTACCAAGGATTTGACTATTTTCAAGCTGAGAATCCCAAAAACGGAGTTATGAGCCTTCAAGATAGAAATGAGAGTGAATATAATTATTGAAGTCTCAAAGTAGTTGAACCTTGCTACCAAGTTGAAGAAGTAAGTCAAAGTAAGAAACAAACATTATAGCTTCTCCCACGGTTCTGTTAGTTCTTTGAATCTTATAGGAGTTTCAATTGGTGAATTTAAGAGTTGTAGCAAGAAGACACATATGTAGGCTGAAACAATATCTATTGATGTGAATATGAAGAATCAATGCTTTCATTACCAAGGATTTGACCATTTTCAAGCTGAGAATCCCAAAAACGGAGTTATGACCCTTCAAGATAGAAACAAGAGTAAGTAGAAGTGTTGAAGTCTCGTAGTAGTTGAAGCATGCTACCAAGGTGGAGAAGCAAGTCAAAGTAAGAAACAAGCATTATAACTTATCCCACAGTTCTATCAGTTCATGGAATCTCAAAGGAGTTTTGGGAGTTGTAGCAAGAAGACACATATGGAGGCTGAAACAACATCTATTCATATGAATATGAAGAATCAATGCTTCCATTTCCAAGGATTTGACCCTATTCAAGCTGAGAATCCTAAAAAAAGTTAGGACCCTTCCAAATAGAAATTAGAGGGAATAGAAGTGTTGAAGTCTTAAAGTAATTGAAGCATGCTGCCAAGGTGGATAAGCAAGTTAAAGTAAGAAACAAACATTATAACTTATCCCACATTTTTGTTAGTTCTTTAAATCTCATAGGAGTTTCTATTGGTGAATTTGGGAGTTGAAGCAAGAAGACTCATATGGAGGCTCAAACAACACCTATTCATGTGAATATGAAGAATGAATGCTTTCATTTCCAAGGATTTGACCGTATTCAAGCTGAGAATCCCAAAAACAGAGTTATGACCCTTCAAGATAGAAATGAGAGGGAATAGAACTGTTGAAGTCTTAAAGTAATTGAAGCATGCTACCAAGTTGGATAAGCAAGTTAAAGTAAAAAACAAACATTATAGCTTATCCCACAGTTTTGTTAGTTCTTTCAATCCAATAGGAATTTCTCTTGGTGAATTTGGGAGTTGTAGAAAGAAGACACATATGGAGGCTGAAACAACACCTATTGATGTGAATATGAAGAATCAATGCTATTATTACCAAGGATTTGACTATTTTCAAGCTGAGAATCCCAAAAACGGAGTTATGAGCCTTCAAGATAGAAATGAGAGTGAATATAATTATTGAAGTCTCAAAGTAGTTGAACCTTGCTACCAAGTTGAAGAAGTAAGTCAAAGTAAGAAACAAACATTATAACTTCTCCCACGGTTCTGTTAGTTATTTGAATCTCATAGGAGTTTCAATTGGTGAATTTAAGAGTTGTAGCAAGAAGACACATATGTAGGCTGAAACAATATCTATTGATGTGAATATGAAGAATCAATGCTTTCATTACCAAGGATTTGACCATTTTCAAGCTGAGAATCCCAAAAACGGAGTTATGACCCTTCAAGATAGAAACAAGAGTAAGTAGAAGTGTTGAAGTCTCGTAGTAGTTGAAGCATGCTACCAAGGTGGAGAAGCAAGTCAAAGTAAGAAACAAGCATTATAACTTATCCCACAGTTCTATCAGTTCATTGAATCTCAAAGGAGTTTTGGGAGTTGTAGCAAGAAGACACATATGGAGGCTGAAACAACATCTATTCATATGAATATGAAGAATCAATGCTTTCATTTCCCAGGATTTGACCGTATTCAAGCTGAGAATCCTAAAAACAGAGTTATGACCCTTCCAAATAGAAATTAGAGGGAATAGAAGTGTTGAAGTCTTAAAGTAATTGAAGCATGCTGCCAAGGTGGATAAGCAAGTTAAAGTAAGAAACAAACATTATAGCTTATCCCACATTTTTGTTAGTTCTTTGAATCTCATAGGAGTTTCTATTGGTGAATTTGGGAGTTGAAGCAAGAAGACTCATATGGAGGCTGAAACAACACCTATTCATGTGAATATGAAGAATGAATGCTTTCATTTCCAAGGATTTGACCGTATTCAAGCTGAGAATCCCAAAAACAGAGTTATGACCCTTCAAGATAGAAATGAGAGGGAATAGAAATGTTGAAGTCTTAAAGTAATTGAAGCATGCTACCAAGTTGGATAAGCAAGTTAAAGTAAAAAACAAACATTATAGCTTATCCCACAGTTTTGTTAGTTCTTTGAATCCAATAGGAATTTCTATTGGTGAATTTGGGAGTTGTAGAAAGAAGACACATATGGAGGCTGAAACAACACCTATTGATGTGAATATGAAGAATCAATGCTATTATTACCAAGGATTTGACTATTTTCAAGCTGAGAATCCCAAAAATGGAGTTATGAGCCTTCAAGATAGAAATGAGAGTGAATATAATTATTGAAATCTCAAAGTAGTTGAACCTTGCTACCAAGTTGAAGAAGTAAGTCAAAGTAAGAAACAAACATTATAGCTTATCCCACGGTTCTCTTAGTTCTTTGAATCTCATAGGAGTTTCAATTGGTGAATTTAAGAGTTGTAGCAAGAAGACACATATGGAGGCTGAAACAACACCTATTCATGTGAATATGAAGAATGAATGCTTTCATTTCCAAGGATTTGACCGTATTCAAGCTGAGAATCCCAAAAACAGAGTTATGACCCTTCAAGATAGAAATGAGAGGGAATAGAAGTGTTGAAGTCTTAAAGTAATTGAAGCATGCTACCAAGTTGGATAAGCATGTTAAAGTAAAAAACAAACATTATAGCTCATCACACAGTTTTGTTTGTTCTTTGAATCTCATAGGAATATCTATTTGTGAATTTGGGAGTTGTAGAAAGAAGACACATATGGAGGCTGAAACAACACCTATTGATGTGAATATGAAGAATCAATGCTTACATTACCAAGGATTCGACCATTTTCAAGCTGAAAATCCCAAAAACGGAGTTATGACCCTTCAAGATAGAAATGAGAGTGAATATAATTATTGAAGTCTCAAAGTAGTTGAACCATGCTACCAAGACGAAGAAGCAAGTCAAAGTAAGAAACAAGCATTATAACTTATCTCACAGTTCTGTCAGTTCTTTGAATCTCAGAGGAGTTTCTAATGGTTAATTTAGGAGTTGTAGCAAGAAGACACATATGGAGGCTGAAACAACATCTATTCATATGAATATGAAGAATCAATGCTTTCATTTCCAAGGATTTGACAGTATTCAAGTTGAGAATCCTAAAAACAGAGTTATGACCCTTCAAAATAGAAATTAGAGGGAATAGAAGTGTTAAAGTCTTAAAATAATTGAAGCATGCTACCAAGGTGGATAAGCAAGTTAAAGTAAGAAACAAACATTATAGCTTATCCCACACTTTTGTAAGTTCTTTGAATCTCATAGGAGTTTCTATTGGTGAATTTGGGAGTTGTAGCAAGAAGACACATATGGAGGCTGAAACAACACCTATTCATGTGAATATGAAGAATGAATGCTTTCATTTCCAAGGATTTGACCGTATTCAAGCTGAGAATCCCAAAAACAGAGTTATGACCCTTGAAGATAAAAATGAGAGGGAATAGAAGTGTTGAAGTCTTAAAGTAATTGAAGCATGCTACCAAGTTGGATAAGCAAGTTAAAGTAAAAAACAAACATTATAGCTTATCACATTGTTTTGTTAGTTCTTTGAATCTCATAGGAATATCTATTGGTCAATTTGAGAGTTGTAGAAAAAAGACACATATGGAGGCTGAAACAACACATATTGATGTGAATATGAAGAATCAATGCTTACATTACCAAGGATTTGACCATTTTCAAGCTGAGAATCCCAAAATTGGAGTTATGACCCTTCAAGATAGAAATGAGAGTGAATATAATTATTGAAGTCTCAAAGTAGTTTAACCATGCTACCAAGTTGGAGAAGCAAGTCAAAGTAAGAAACAAACATTATAGCTTATCCCTCGGTTCTATAGTTCTGTGAATCTCATAGGAGTTTCAATTGGTGAAATTAGGAGTTGTAGTAAGAAGACATATATGTAGGCTGAAACAATATCTATTGATGTGAATATGAAGAATCAATGCTTTCATTACCAAGGATTTAACCATTTTCAAGCTGAGAATCCCAAAAACGGAGTTATGACCCTTTAAGATAGAAACAAGAGTAAGTAGAAGTGTTGAAGTCTCATAGTAGTTGAAGCATGCTACCAAGGTGGAGAAGCAAGTCAAAGTAAGAAACAAGCATTATAACTTATCTCGCAGTTCTGTCAGTTCTTTGAATCTCAGAGGAGTTTCTTTTGGTGAATTTGGGAGTTGCAGCAAGAAGACACATATGGAGGCTGAAACAACATCTATTCGTGTGAATATGAAGAATCAATGCTTTCATTTCCAAGGATTTTACTGTATTCAAGCTGAGAATCCTAAAAACAGAATTATGACCCTTCAAAATAGAAGTGAGAGGGAATAGAAGTGTTGAAGTCTTAATGTAATTGAAGCATGCTACCAAGGTGGATAAGCAAGTTAAAGTAAGAAACAAACATTATAGCTTATCCCACATTTTTGTTAGTTCTTTGAATCTCATAGGAGTTTCTATTGGTGAATTTGGGAGTTGAAGCAAGAAGACTCATATGGAGGCTGAAACAACACCTATTCATGTGAATATGAAGAATGAATGCTTTCATTTCCAAGGATTTGACCGTATTCAAGCTGAGAATCCCAAAAACAGAGTTATGACCCTTCAAGATAGAAATTAGTGGGAATAGAAATGTTGAAGTCCTAAAGTAATTGAAGCATGCTACCAAGTTGGATAAGCAAGTTAAAGTAAAAAACAAACATTATAGCTTATCCCACAGTTTTGTTAGTTCTTTGAATCCAATAGGAATTTCTATTGGTGAATTTGGGAGTTGTAGAAAGAAGACACATATGGAGGCTGAAACAACACCTATTGATGTGAATATGAAGAATCAATGCTATTATTACCAAGGATTTGACCATTTTCAAGCTGAGAATCCCAAAAACGGAGTTATGAGCCTTCAAGATAGAAATGAGAGTGAATATAATTATTGAAGTCTCAAAGTAGTTGAACCATGCTACCAAGTTGAAGAAGCAAGTCAAAGTAAGAAACAAACATTATAGCTTATCCCACGGTTCTGTTAGTTCTTTGAATCTCATAGGAGTTTCAATTGGTGAATTTAAGAGTTGTAGCAAGAAGACACATATGTAGGCTGAAACAATATCTATTGATGTGAATATGTAGAATCAATGCTTTCATTACCAAGGATTTGACCATTTTCAAGCTGAGAATCCCAAAAATGGAGTTATGACCCTTCAAGATAGAAACAAGAGTAAGTAGAAGTGTTGAAGTCTCGTAGTAGTTGAAGCATGCTACCAAGGTGGAGAAGCAAGTCAAAGTAAGAAACAAGCATTATAACTTATCCCACAGTTCTATCAGTTCATTGAATCTCAAAGGAGTTTTCGGAGTTGTAGCAAGAAGACACATATGGAGGTTGAAACAACATCTATTCATATGAATATGAAGAATCAATGCTTCTATTTCCAAGGATTTGACCGTATTAAAGCTGACAATCCTAAGAACAGAGTTATGACCCTTCAAAATAGAAATTAGAGGGAATAAAAGTGTTGAAGTCTTAAAGTTATTGAAGTATGCTACCAAAGTGGAAAACCATGTCAAAGTAAGAAACAAGCATTATAGCTTAGCCTACAGTTTTGTTAGTTCTTTGAATCTCATAGGAGCTTCTTCTGGTGAATTTGGGAGTTGTAGCAAGAAGACACATATGGAGGCTGAATCAACACCTATTGATGTGAATATGAAGAATCAATGCTTTCATTTCCAAGGATTTGACCGTATTCAAGCTGAGAATCCCAAAAACAGAGTTATGACCCTTCAAGATAGAAATGAGAGGGAATAGAAGTGTTGAAGTCTTAAAGTAATTGAAGCATGCTACAAAGTTGGATAAGCATGTTAAAGTAAAAAACAAACATTATAGCTTATCACACAGTTTTGTTTGTTCTTTGGAATATCTATTGGTAAATTTGGGAGTTGTAGAAAGAAGACACATATGGAGGCTGAAACAACACCTATTGATGTGAATATGAAGAATCAATGCTTAGATTACCAAGGATTTGACCATTTTCAAGCTGAAAATCCCAAAAACGGAGTTATGACCCTTCAAGATAGAAATGAGAGTGAATATAAATGTTGAAGTCTTAAAGTAATTGAAGCATGCTACCAAGTTGGATAAGCAAGTTAAAGTAAAAAACAAACATTATAGCTTATCCCACAGTTTTGTTTGTTCTTTGAATCCAATAGGAATTTCTATTGGTGAATTTGGGAGTTGTAGAAAGAAGACACATATGGAGGCTGAAACAACACCTATTGATGTGAATATGAAGAATCAATGCTATTATTACCAAGGATTTGACCATTTTCAAGCTGAGAATCCCAAAAACGGAGTTATGAGCCTTCAAGATAGAAATGAGAGTGAATATAATTATTGAAGTCTCAAAGTAGTTGAACCATGCTACCAAGTTGAAGAAGCAAGTCAAAGTAAGAAACAAACATTATAGCTTATCCCATGGTTCTGTTAGTTCTTTGAATCTCATAGGAGTTTCAATTGTTGAATTTAAGAGTTGTAGCAAGAAGACACACATGTAGGCTGAAACAATATCTATTGATGTGAATACGAAGAATCAATGCTTTCATTACCAAGGATTTAACCATTTTCAAGCTGAGAATCCAAAAAACGGAGTTATGACCCTTTAAGATAGAAACAAGAGTAAGTAGAAGTGTTGAAGTCTCATAGTAGTTGAAGAATGCTACCAAGGTGGAGAAGCAAGTCAAAGTAAGAAACAAGCATTATAACTTATCTCACAGTTCTGTCAGTTCTTTGAATCTCAGAGGAGTTTCTATTGGTTAATTTGGGAGTTGTAGCAAGAAGACACATATGGAGGCTGAAAAAACATCTATTCATATGAATATGAAGAATCAATGCTTTCATTTCCAAGGATTTGACAGTATTCAAGCTGAAAATCCTAAAAACAGAGTTATGACCTTTCAAAATAGAAATTAGAGGGAATAGAAGTGTTGAAGTCTTAAAATAATTGAAGCATGCTACCAAGGTGGATAAGCAAGTTAAAGTAAGAAACAAACATTATAGCTTATCCCACAGTTTTGTAAGTTCTTTGAATCTCATAGGAGTTTCTATTGGTGAATTTGGGAGTTGTAGCAAGAAGACACATATGGAGGCTGAAACAACACCTATTCATGTGAATATGAAGAATGAATGCTTTCATTTCCAAGGATTTGACCGTATTCAAGCTGAGAATCCCAAAAACAGAGTTATGACCCTTGAAGATAGAAATGAGAGGGAATAGAAGTGTTGAAGTCTTAAAGTAATTGAAGCATGCTACCAAGTTGGATAAGCAAGTTAAAGTAAAAAACAAACATTATAGCTTATCACACAGTTTTGTTAGTTCTTTGAATCTCATAGGAATATCTATTGGTGAATTTGGGAGTTGTAGAAAGAAGACACATATGGAGGCTGAAACAACACCTATTGATGTGAATATGAAGAATCAATGCTTACATTACCAAGGATTTAACCATTTTCAAGCTGAGAATCCCAAAAACGGAGTTATGACCCTTCAAGATAGAAATGAGAGTGAATATAATTATTGAAGTCTCAAAGTAGTTGAACCATGCTACCAAGTTGGAGAAGCAAGTCAAAGTAAGAAACAAACATTATAGCTTATCCCACGGTTCTATAGTTCTGTGAATCTCATAGGAGTTTCAATTGGTGAAATTAGGAGTTGTAGTAAGAAGACACATATGTAGGCTGAAACAATATCTATTGATGTGAATATGAAGAATCAATGCTTTCATTACCAAGGATTTAACCATTTTCAAGCTGAGAATCCCAAAAATGGAGTTATGACCCTTTAAGATAGAAACAAGAGTAAGTAGAAGTGTTGAAGTCTCATAGTAGTTAAAGCATGCTACCAAGGTGGAGAAGCAAGTCAAAGTAAGAAACAAGCATTATAACTTATCTCACAGTTCTGTCAGTTCTTTGAATCTCAGAGGAGTTTCTTTTGGTGAATTTGGGAGTTGCAGCAAGAAGACACATATGGAGGCTGAAACAACATCTATTCATGTAAATATGAAGAATCAATGCTTTCATTTCCAAGGATTTTACTGTATTCAAGCTGAGAATCCTAAAAACAGAATTATGACCCTTCAAAATAGAAATAAGAGGGAATAGAAGTGTTGAAGTCTTAATGTAATTGAAGCATGCTACCAAGGTGGATAAGCAAGTTAAAGTAAAAAACAAACATTATATCTAATCCCACATTTTTGTTAGTTCTTTGAATCTCATAGGAGTTTCTATTGGTGAATTTGGGAGTTGAAGCAAGAAGACTCATATGGAGGCTGAATTAACACCTATTCATGTGAATATGAAGAATGAATGCTTTCATTTCCAAGGATTTGACCGTTTTCAAGCTGAGAATCCCAAAAACAGAGTTATAACCCTTCAAGATAGAAATGAGAGGGAATGGAAATGTTGAAGTCTTAAAGTAATTGAAGCATGCTACCAAGTTGGATAAGCAAGTTAAAGTAAAAAACAAACATTATAGCTTATCCCATGGTTCTGTTAGTTCTTTGAATCTCATAGGAGTTTCAATTGGTGAATTTAAGAGTTGTAGCAAGAAGACACATATGGAGGCTGAAACAACAGCTATTGATGTGAATATGAGGAATCAATGCTTACATTACCAAAGATTTGACCATTTTCAAGCTGAGAATCCCAAAAACGGAGTTATGACCCTTCAAGATAGAAATGAGAGTGAATATAATTATTGAAGTCTCAAAGTAGTTGAACCATGCTACCAAGTTGAAGAGGCAAGTCAAAGTAAGAAACACACATTATAGCTTATCCCACGGTTCTGTTAGTTCTTTGAATCTCATAGGAGTTTCAATTGGTGAATTTAAGAGTTGTAGCAAGAAGACACATATGTAGGCTGAAACAATATCTATTGATGTGAATATGAAGAATCAATGCTTTCATTACCAAGGATTTGACCATTTTCAAGCTGAGATCCCAAAAACGGAGTTATGACCCTTCAAGATAGAAACAAGAGTAAGTAGAAGTGTTGAAGTCTCGTAGTAGTTGAAGCATGCTACCAAGGTGGAAAAGCAAGTCAAAGTAAGAAACAAACATTATAACTTATCCCACAGTTCTATCAGTTCATTGAATCTCAAAGGAGTTTTCGGAGTTGTAGCAAGAAGACACATATGGAGGCTGAAACAACATCTATTCATATGAATATGAAGAATCAATGCTTCCATTTCCAAGGATTTGACCGTATTAAAGCTGACAATCCTAAAAACAGAGTTATGACCCTTCAAAATAGAAATTAGAGGGAATAGAAGTGTTGAAGTCTTAAAGTAATTGAAGCATGCTACCAAGGTTGAGAAGCAAGTCAAAGTAAGAAACAAGCATTATAACTTATCTCACAGTTCTGTCAGTTCTTTGAATCTCAGAGGAGTTTCTATTGGTGAATTTGGGAGTTGTAGCAAGAAGACACATATGGAGGCTGAAACAACATCTATTCATATAAATATGAAGAATCAATGCTTTCATTTCCAAGGATTTTACTGTATTCAAGCTGAGAATCCTAAAAACAGAATTATGACCCTTCAAAATAGAAATAAGAGGGAATAGAAGTGTTGAAGTCTTAATGTAATTGAAGCATGCTACCAAGGTGGATAAGCAAGTTAAAGTAAAAAACAAACATTATATCTAATCCCACATTTTTGTTAGTTCTTTGAATCTCATAGGAGTTTCTATTGGTGAATTTGGGAGTTGAAGCAAGAAGACTCATATGGAGGCTGAAACAACACCTATTCATGTGAATATGAAGAATGAATGCTTTCATTTCCAAGGATTTGACCGTTTTCAAGCTGAGAATCCCAAAAACAGAGTTATAACCCTTCAAGATAGAAATGAGAGGGAATAGAAATGTTGAAGTCTTAAAGTAATTGAAGCATGCTACCAAGTTGGATAAGCAAGTTAAAGTAAAAAACAAACATTATAGCTTATCCCATGGTTCTGTTAGTTCTTTGAATCTCATAGGAGTTTCAATTGGTGAATTTAAGAGTTGTAGCAAGAAGACACATATGGAGGCTGAAACAACAGCTATTGATGTGAATATGAGGAATCAATGCTTACATTACCAAAGATTTGACCATTTTCAAGTCGAGAATCCCAAAAACGGAGTTATGACCCTTCAAGATAGAAATGAGAGTGAATATAATTATTGAAGTCTCAAAGTAGTTGAACCATGCTACCAAGTTGAAGAGGCAAGTCAAAGTAAGAAACACACATTATAGCTTATCCCACGGTTCTGTTAGTTCTTTGAATCTCATAGGAGTTTCAATTGGTGAATTTAAGAGTTGTAGCAAGAAGACACATATGTAGGCTGAAACAATATCTATTGATGTGAATATGAAGAATCAATGCTTTCATTACCAAGGATTTGACCATTTTCAAGCTGAGATCCCAAAAACGGAGTTATGACCCTTCAAGATAGAAACAAGAGTAAGTAGAAGTGTTGAAGTCTCGTAGTAGTTGAAGCATGCTACCAAGGTGGAGAAGCAAGTCAAAGTAAGAAACAAGCATTATAACTTATCCCACAGTTCTATCAGTTCATTGAATCTCAAAGGAGTTTTCGGAGTTGTAGCAAGAAGACACATATGGAGGCTGAAACAACATCTATTCATATGAATATGAAGAATCAATGCTTCCATTTCCAAGGATTTGACCGTATTAAAGCTGACAATCCTAAAAACAGAGTTATGACCCTTCAAAATAGAAATTAGAGGGAATAGAAGTGTTGAAGTCTTAAAGTAATTGAAGCATGCTACCAAGGTTGAGAAGCAAGTAAAAGTAAGAAACAAGCATTATAACTTATCTCACAGTTCTGTCAGTTCTTTGAATCTCAGAGGAGTTTCTATTGGTGAATTTGGGAGTTGTAGCAAGAAGACACATATGGAGGCTGAAACAACATCTATTCATGTGAATATGAAGAATCAATGCTTTCATTTCCAAGGATTTTACTGTATTCAAGCTGAGAATCCTAAAAATAGAATTATGACCCTTCAAAATAGAAATGAGAGGGAATAGAAGTGTTGAAGTCTTAATGTAATTGAAGCATGCTACCAAGGTGGATAAGCAAGTTAAAGTAAGAAACAAACATTATAGCTTATCCCACATTTTTGTTAGTTCTTTGAATCTCATAGGAGTTTCTATTGGTGAATTTAGGAGTTGAAGCAAGAAGACTCATATGGAGGCTGAAACAACACCTATTCATGTGAATATGAAGAATGAATGCTTTCATTTCCAAGGATTTGACCGTATTCAAGCTGAGAATCCCAAAAACAGAGTTATGACCCTTCAAGATAGAAATGAGAGGGAATAGAAATGTTGAAGTCTTAAAGTAATTGAAGCATGCTACCAAGTTGGATAAGCAAGTTAAAGTAAAAAACAAACATTATAGCTTATCCCACAGTTTTGTTAGTTCTTTGAATCCAATAGGAATTTCTATTGGTGACTTTGGGAGTTGTAGAAAGAAGACACATATGGAGGCTGAAACAACACCTATTGATGTGAATATGAAGAATCAATGCTATTATTACCAAGGATTTGACCATTTTCAAGCTGAGAATCCCAAAAACGGAGTTATGAGCCTTCAAGATAGAAATGAGAGTGAATATAATTATTGAAGTCTCAAAGTAGTTGAACCATGCTACCAAGTTCAAGAAGCAAGTCAAAGTAAGAAACAAACATTATAGCTTATCCCTTGGTTCTGTTAGTTCTTTGAATCTCATAGGAGTTTCAATTGTTGAATTTAAGAGTTGTAGCAAGAAGACACATATGTAGGCTGAAACAATATCTATTGATGTGAATACGAAGAATCAATGCTTTCATTACCAAGGATTTAACCATTTTCAAGCTGAGAATCCCAAAAACGGAGTTATGACCCTTTAAGATAGAAACAAGAGTAAGTAGAAGTGTTGAAGTCTCATAGTAGTTGAAGAATGCTACCAAGGTGGAGAAGCAAGTCAAAATAAGAAACAAGCATTATAACTTATCTCACAGTTCTGTGAGTTCTTTGAATCTCAGAGGAGTTTCTATTGGTTAATTTGGGAGTATTAGCAAGAAGACACATATGGAGGCTGAAACAACATCTATTCATATGAATATGAAGAATCAATGCTTTCATTTCCAAGGATTTGACAGTATTCAAGCTGAGAATCCTAAAAACAGAGTTATGACCTTTCAAAATAGAAATTAGAGGGAATAGAAGTGTTGAAGTCTTAAAATAATTGAAGCATGCTACCAAGGTGGATAAGCAAGTTAAAGTAAGAAACAAACATTATAGCTTATCCCACAGTTTTGTAAGTTCTTTGAATCTCATAGGAGTTTCTATTGGTGAATTTGGGAGTTGTAGCAAGAAGACACATATGGAGGCTGAAACAACACCTATTCATGTGAATATGAAGAATGAATGCTTTCATTTCCAAGGATTTGACCGTATTCAAGCTGAGAATCCCAAAAACAGAGTTATGACCCTTAAAGATAGAAATAAGAGGGAATAGAAGTGTTGAAGTCTTAGAGTAATTGAAGCATGCTACCAAGTTGGATAAGCAAGTTAAAGTAAAAAACAAACATTATAGCTTATCACACAGTTTTGTTAGTTCTTTGAATCTCATAGGAATATCTATTGGTGAATTTGGGAGTTGTAGAAAGAAGACACATATGGAGGCTGAAACAACACCTATTGATGTGAATATGAAGAATCAATGCTTACATTACCAAGGATTTGACCATTTTCAAGCTGAGAATCCCAAAAACGGAGTTATGACCCTTCAAGATAGAAATGAGAGTGAATATAATTATTGAAGTCTCAAAGTAGTTGAACCATGCTACCAAGTTGAAGAAGCAAGTCAAAGTAAGAAACAAACATTATAGCTTATCCCACGGTTCTGTTAGTTCTTTGAATCTCATAGGAGTTTCAATTGGTGAATTTAAGAGTTGTAGCAAGAAGACACATATGGAGGCTGAAACAACACCTATTGATGTGAATATGAAGAATCAATGCCTACATTACCAAAGATTTGACCATTTTCAAGCTGAGAATCCCCAAAACGGAGTTATGACCCTTCAAGATAGAAATGAGAGTGAATATAATTATTGAAGTCTCAAAGTAGTTGAACCATGCTACCAAGTTGAAGAAGCAAGTTAAAGTAAGAAACAAACATTATAGCTTATCCCATGGTTCTGTTAGTTCTTTGAATCTCATAGGAGTTTCAATTGGTGAATTTAAGAGTTGTAGCAAGAAGACACATATGTAGGCTGAAACAATATCTATTGATTTGAATACGAAGAATTAATGCTTTCATTACCAAGGATTTAACCATTTTCAAGCTGAGAATCCCAAAAACGGAGTTATGACCCTTTAAGATAGAAACAAGAGTAAGTAGAAGTGTTGAAGTCTCATAGTAGTTGAAGAATGCTACCAAGGTGGAGAAGCAAGTCAAAGTAAGAAACAAGCATTATAACTTATCTCACAGTTCTGTCAGTTCTTTGAATCTCCGAGGAGTTTCTATTGGTTAATTTGGGAGTTGTAGCAAGAAGACACATATGAAGGCTGAAACAACATCTATTCATATGAATATGAAGAATCAATGCTTTCATTTCCAAGGATTTGACAGTATTCAAGCTGAGAATCCTAAAAACAGAATTATGACCCTTCAAAATAGAAATGAGAGGGAATAGAAGTGTTGAAGTCTTAATGTAATTGAAGCATGCTACCAAGGTGGATAAGCAAGTTAAAGTAAGAAACAAACATTATAGCTTATCCGACATTTTTGTTAGTTCTTTGAATCTCATAGGAGTTTCTATTGGTGAATTTGGGAGTTGTAGCAAGAAGACACATATGGAGGCTGAAACAACACCTATTCATGTGAATATGAAGAATGAATGCTTTCATTTCCAAGGATTTGACCGTATTCAAGCTGAGAATCCCAAAAACAGAGTTATAACCCTTCAAGATAGAAATGAGAGGGAATAGAAATGTTGAAGTCTTAAAGTAATTGAAGCATGCTACCAAGTTGGATAAGCAAGTTAAAGTAAAAAACAAACATTATAGCTTATCCCACAGTTTTGTTAGTTCTTTGAATTCAATAGGAATTTCTATTGGTGAATTTGGGAGTTGTAGAAAGAAGACACATATGGAGGCTGAAACAACACTTATTGATGTGAATATGAAGAATCAATGCTTACATTACCAAGGATTTGACCATTTTCAAGCTGAGAATCCCAAAAACGGAGTTATGACCCTTCAAGATAGAAATGAGAGTGAATATAATTATTGAAGTCTCAAAGTAGTTGAACCATGCTACCAAGTTGAAGAAGCAAGTCAAAGTAAGAAACAAACATTATAGCTTATCCCACGGTTCTGTTAGTTCTTTGAATCTCATTGGAGTTTCAATTGGTGAATTTAAGAGTTGTAGCAAGAAGACACATATGGAGGCTGAAACAACACCTATTGATGTGAATTTGAGGAATCAATGCTTACATTACTAAAGATTTGACCATTTTCAAGCTGAGAATCCCAAAAACGGAGTTATGACCCTTCAAGATAGAAATGAGAGTGAATATAATTATTGAAGTCTCAAAGTAGTTGAACCATGCTACCAAGTTGAAGAAGCAAGTCAAAGTAAGAAACAAACATTATAGCTTATCCCATGGTTCTGTTAGTTCTTTGAATCTCATAGGAGTTTCAATTGGTGAATTTAAGAGTTGTAGCAAGAAGACACATATGTAGGCTGAAACAATATCTATTGATTTGAATACGAAGATTCAATGCTTTCATTACCAAGGATTTAACCATTTTCAAGCTGAGAATCCCAAAAACGGAGTTATGACCCTTTAAGATAGAAACAAGAGTAAGTAGAAGTGTTGAAGTCTCATAGTAGTTGAAGAATGCTACCAAGGTGGAGAAGCAAGTCAAAGTAAGAAACAAACATTATATCTTATCCCACATTTTTGTTAGTTCTTTGAATCTCATAGGAGTTTCTATTGGTGAATTTGGGAGTTGAAGCATGAAGAGTGATATGGAGGCTGAAACAACACCTATTCATGTGAATATGAAGAATGAATGCTTTCATTTCCAAGGATTTGACCGTATTCAAGCTGAGAATCCCAAAAACAGAGTTATGACCCTTGAAGATAGAAATGAGAGGGAATAGAAGTGTTGAAGTCTTAAAGTAATTGAAGCATGCTACCAAGTTGGATAAGCAAGTTAAAGTAAAAAAGAAACATTATAGCTTATCACACAGTTTTGTTAGTTCTTTGAATCTCATAGGAATATCTATTGGTGAATTTGGGAGTTGTAGAAAGAAGACACATATGGACGCTGAAACAACACCTATTGATGTGAATATGAAGAATCAATGCTTACATTACCAAGGATTTGACCATTTTCAAGCTGAGAATCCCAAAAACGGAGTTATGACCCTTCAAGATAGAAATGAGAGTGAATATAATTATTAAAGTCTCAAAGTAGTTGAACCATGCTACCAAGTTGGAGAAGTAAGTCAAAGTAAGAAACAAACATTATAGCTTATCCCACGGTTCTATAGTTCTATGAATCTCATAGGAGTTTCAATTGGTGAAATTAGGAGTTGTAGTAAGAAGACACATATGTAGGCTGAAACAATATCTATTGATGTGAATATGAAGAATCAATGCTTTCATTACCAAGGATTTAACCATTTTCAAGCTGAGAATCCCAAAAACGGAGTTATGACCCTTTAAGATAGAAACAAGAGTAAGTAGAAGTGTTGAAGTCTCATAGTAGTTAAAGCATGCTACCAAGGTGGAGAAGCAAGTCAAAGTAAGAAACAAGCATTATAACTTATCTCAAGATTCTGGAGTTCTTTGAATCTCAGAGGAGTTTCTTTTGGTGAATTTGGGAGTTGCAGCAAGAAGACACATGGAGGCTGAAACAACATCTATTCATGTGAATATGAAGAATCAATGCTTTCATTTCCAAGGATTTTACTGTATTCAAGCTGAGAATCCTAAAAACAGAATTATGACCCTTCAAAATAGAAATGAGAGGGAATAGAAGTGTTGAAGTCTTAATGTAATTGAAGCATGCTACCAAGGTGGATAAGCCAGTTAAAGTAAAAAACAAACATTATATCTTATCCCACATTTTTGTTAGTTCTTTGAATCTCATAGGAGTTTCTATTGGTGAATTTGGGAGTTGAAGCAAGACGACTGATATGGAGGCTGAAACAACACCTATTCATGTGAATATGAAGAATGAATGCTTTCATTTCCAAGGATTTGACCGTATTCAAGCTGAGAATCCCAAAAACAGAGTTATAACCCTTCAAGATAGAAATGAGAGGGAATAGAAATGTTGAAGTCTTAAAGTAATTGAAGCATGCTACCAAGTTGGATAAGCAAGTTAAAGTAAAAAACAAACATTATAGCTTATCCCACAGTTTTGTTAGTTCTTTGAATTCAATAGGAATTTCTATTGGTGAATTTGGGAGTTGTAGAAAGAAGACACATATGGAGGCTGAAACAACACTTATTGATGTGAATATGAAGAATCAATGCTTACATTACCAAGGATTTGACCATTTTCAAGCTGAGAATCCCAAAAACGGAGTTATGACCCTTCAAGATAGAAATGAGAGTGAATATAATTATTGAAGTCTCAAAGTAGTTGAACCATGCTACCAAGTTGAAGAAGCAAGTCAAAGTAAGAAACAAACATTACAGCTTATCCCACGGTTCTGTTAGTTCTTTGAATCTCATAGGAGTTTCAATTGGTGAATTTAAGAGTTGTAGCAAGAAGACACATATGGAGGCTGAAACAACACCTATTGATGTGAATATGAAGAATCAATGCCTACATTACCAAAGATTTGACCATTTTCAAGCTGAGAATCCCCAAAACGGAGTTATGACCCTTCAAGATAGAAATGAGAGTGAATATAATTATTGAAGTCTCAAAGTAGTTGAACCATGCTACCAAGTTGAAGAAGCAAGTCAAAGTAAGAAACAAACATTATAGCTTATCCCACAGTTCTGTTAGTTCTTTGAATCTCATAGGAGTTTCAATTGGTGAATTTAAGAGTTGTAGCAAGAAGACACATATGTAGGCTGAAACAATATCTATTGATGTGAATATGAAGAATCAATGCTTTCATTACCAAGGATTTGACCATTTTCAAGCTGAGAAGCCCAAAAACGGAGTTATGACCCTTCAAGATAGAAACAAGAGTAAGTAGAAGTGTTGAAGTCTCGTAGTAGTTGAAGCATGCTACCAAGGTAGAGAAGCAAGTCAAAGTAAAAAACAAGCATGATAACTTATCCCACAGTTCTATCAGTTCATTGAATCTTAAAGGAGTTTTCTGAGTTGTAGCAAGAAGACACATATGGAGGCTGAAACAACATCTATTCATATGAATATGAAGAATCAATGCTTCCATTTCCAAGGATTTGACCGTATTAAAGCTGACAATCCTAAAAACAGAGTTATGACCCTTCAAAATAGAAATTAGAGGGAAAAGAAGTGTTGAAGTCTTAAAGTAATTGAAGCATGCTACCAAGGTGGATAAGCAAGTTAAAGTAAGAAACAAACATTATAGCTAATCCCACAGTTTTGTTAGTTCTTTGAATCTCATAGGAGTTTCTATTGGTGAATTTGGGAGTTGTAGCAAGAAGACACATATGGAGGCTGAAACAACATCTATTCATGTGAATATGAAGAATCAATGCTTTTAATTCCAAGGATTTTACTGTATTCAAGCTGAGAATCCTAAAAACAGAATTATGACCCTTCAAAATAGAAATGAGAGGGAATAGAAGTGTTGAAGTCTTAATGTAATTAAAGCATGCTACCAAGGTGGAGAAGCAAGTCAAAGTAAGAAACAAGCATTATAACTTATCTCACAGTTCTGTCAGTTCTTTGAATCTCAGAGGAGTTTCTTTTGGTGAATTTGGGAGTTGCAGCAAGAAGACACATATGGAGGCTGAAACAACACCTATTGATGTGAATATGAAGAATCAATGCTTACATTACCAAGGATTTGACCATTTTCAAGCTGAGAATCCCAAAAACAGAGTTATGACCCTTCAAGATAGAAATGAGAGTGAATATAATTATTGAAGTCTCAAAGTAGTTGAACCATGCTACCAAGTTGAAGAAGCAAGTCAAAGTAAGAAACAAACATTATAGCTTATCCCACGGTTCTGTTAGTTCTTTGAATCTCATAGGAGTTTCAATTGGTGAATTTAAGAGTTGTAGCAAGAAGACACATATGTACGCTGAAACAATATTTATTGATGTGAATATGAAGAATCAATGCTTTCATTACCAAGGATTTGACCATTTTCAAGCTGAGAATCCCAAAAACGGAGATATGACCCTTCAAGATAGAAACAAGTGTAAGTAGAAGTGTTGAAGTCTCGTAGTAGTTGAAGCATGCTACCAAGGTGGAGAAGCAAGTCAAAGTAAGAAACAAGCATTATAACTTATCCCACAGTTCTATCAGTTCATTGAATCTCAAAGGAGTTTTGGGAGTTGTAGCAAGAAGACACATATGGAGGCTGAAACAACATCTATTCATATGAATATGAAGAATCAATGGTTTCATTCACAAGGATTTGGCCATTATTAAAGTCGACAATCCTAAAAACAGAGTTATGACCCTTCAAAATAGAAATTAGAGGGAATAGAAGTGTTGAAGTCTTAAAGTAATTAGAGCATGCTACCAAAGTGGATAAGCAAGTTAAAGTAAGAAACAAACATTATAGCTTATCCCACAGTTTTGTAAGTTCTTTGAATCTCATAGGAGTTTCTATTGGTGAATTTGGGAGTTGTAGCAAGAAGACACATATGGAGGCTGAAACAACATCTATTCATGTGAATATGAAGAATCAATGCTTTCATTTCCAAGGATTTTACTGTATTCAAGCTGAGAATCCTAAGAACAGAATTATGACCCTTCAAAATAGAAATGAGAGGGAATAGAAGTGTTGAAGTCTTAATGTAATTGAAGCATGCTACCAAGGTGGATAAGCAAGTTAAAGTAAGAAACAAACATTATAGCTTATCCCATATTTTTGTTAGTTCTTTGAATCTCATAGGAGTTTCTATTGGTGAATTTGGGAGTTGAAGCAAGAAGACTCATATGGAGGCTGAAACAACACCTATTCATGTGAATATGAAGAATGAATGCTTTCATTTCCAAGGATTTGACCGTATTCAAGCTGAGAATCCCAAAAACAGAGTTATGACCCTTCAAGATAGAAATGAGAGGGAATAGAAATGTTGAAGTCTTAAAGTAATTGAAGCATGCTACCAAGTTGGATAAGCAAGTTAAAGTAAAAAACAAACATTATAGCTTATCCCACAGTTTTGTTAGTTCTTTGAATCCAATAGGAATTTCTATTGGTGAATTTGGGAGTTGTAGAAAGAAGACACATATGGAGGCTGAAACAACACCTATTGATATGAATATGAAGAATCAATGCTATTATTACCAAGGATTTGACCATTTTCAAGCTGAGAATCCCAAAAACGGAGTTATGAGCCTTCAAGATAGAAATGAGAGTGAATATAATTATTGTAGTCTCAAAGAAGTTGAACCATGCTACCAAGTTGAAGAAGCAAGTCAAAGTAAGAAACAAACATTATAGCTTATCCCATGGTTCTGTTAGTTCTTTGAATCTCATAGGAGTTTCAATTGGTGAATTTAAGAGTTGTAGCAAGAAGACACATATGTAGGCTGAAACAATATCTATTGATGTGAATATGAAGAATCAATGCTTTTATTACCAAGGATTTGACCATTTTCAAGCTGAGGATCCCAAAAACGGAGTTATGACCCTTCAAGATAGAAACAAGAGTAAGTAGAAGTGTTGAAGTCTCATAGTAGTTGAAGCATGCTACCAAGGTTGAGAAGCAAGTCAAAGTAAGAAACAAGCATTATAACTTATCCCACAGTTCTATCAGTTCATTGAATCTCAAAGGAGTTTTGGGAGTTGTAGCAAGAAGACACATATGGAGGCTGAAACAACATCTATTCATATGAATATGAAGAATCAATGCTTCCATTTCCAAGGATTTGACCGTATTAAAGCTGACAATCCTAAAAACAGAGTTATGACCTTTCAAAATAGAAATTAGAGGGAATAGAAGTGTTGAAGTCTTAAAGTAATTGAAGCATGCTACCAAAGTCGATAAGCAAGTTAAAGTAAGAAACAAACATTATAGCTAATCCCACAGTTTTGTTAGTTTTTTGAATCTCATAGGAGTTTCTATTGGTGAATTTGGGAGTTGTAGCAAGAAGACACATATGGAGGATGAAACAACACCTATTCATGTGAATTTGAAGAATGAATGCTTTCACTTCCAAGGATTTGACCGTATTCAAGCTGAGAATCCCAAAAACAGAGTTATGACCCTTCAAAATAGAAATGAGAGGGAATAGTAATATTGAAGTCTTAAAGTAATTGAAGCATGCTACCAAGTTGGATAAGCAAGTTAAAGTAAAAAACAAACATTATAGTTTTGTTAGTTCTTTGAATCTCATAGGAATATCTATTGGTGAATTTGGGAGTTGTAGAAAAAAGACACATATGGAGGCTGAAACAACACCTATTGATGTGAATATGAAGAATCAATGCTTACATTACCAAGGATTTGACCATTTGCAAGCAGAGAATCCCAAAAACGGAGTTATGACCCTTTAAGATAGAAACAAGAGTAAGTAGAAGGGTTGAAATCTCATAGTAGTTGAAGCATGCTACCAAGGTGGAGAAGCAAGTCAAAGTAAGAAACAAGCATTATAACTTATCTCACAGTTCTGTCAGTTCTTTGAATCTCAGAGGAGTTTCTATTGGTGAATTTGGGAGTTGTAGCAAGAAGACACATATGGAGGCTGAAAGAACATCTATTCATGTGAATATGAAGAATCAATGCTTTCATTTCCAAGGATTTTACTGTATTCCTGCTGAGAATCCTAAAAACAGAATTATGACCCTTCAAAATAGAAATGAGAGGGAATAGAAGTGTTGAAGTCTTAATGTAATTGAAGCATGCTACCAAGGTGGATAAGCAAGTTAAAGTAAGAAACAAACATTATAGCTTATCCACAAGTTTTGTAAGTTCTTTGAATCTCATAGGAGTTTCTATTGGTGAATTTGGGAGTTGTAGCAAGAAGACACATTTGGAGGCTGAAACAACACCTATTCATGTGAATATGAAGAATGAATGCTTTCATTTCCAAGGATTTGACCGTATTCAAGCTGAGAATCCCAAAAACAGAGTTATGACCCTTGAAGATAGAAATGAGAGGGAATAGAAGTGTTGAAGTCTTAAAGTAATTGAAGCATGCTACCAAGTTGGATAAGCAAGTTAAAGTAAAAAACAAACATTATAGCTTATCACACAGTTTTGTTAGTTCTTTGAATCTCATAGGAATATCTATTGGTGAATTTGGGAGTTGTAGAAAGAAGACACATATGGAGGCTGAAACAACACCTATTGATGTGAATATGAAGAATCAATGCTTACATTACCAAGGATTTGACCATTTTCAAGCTGAGAATCCCAAAAACGGAGTTATGACCCTTCAAGATAGAAATGAGAGTGAATATAATTATTGAAGTCTCAAAGTAGTTGAACCATGCTACCAAGTTGGAGAAGCAAGTCAAAGTAAGAAACAAACATTATAGCTTATCCCACGGTTCTATAGTTCTGTGAATCTCATAGGAGTTTCAATTGGTGAAATTAGGAGTTGTAGTAAGAAGACACATATGTAGGCTGAAACAATATCGATTGATGTGAATATGAAGAATCAATGCTCTCATTACCAAGGATTTAACCATTTTCAAGCTGAGAATCCCAAAAACGGAGTTATGACTCTTTAAGATAGAAACAAGAGTAAGTAGAAGTATTGAAGTCTCATAGTAGTTAAAGCATGCTACCAAGGTGGAGAAGCAAGTCAAAGTATGAAACAAGTATTATAACTTATCTCACAGTTCTGTCAGTTCTTTGAATCTCAGAGGAGTTTCTTTTGGTGAATTTGGGAGTTGCAGCAAGAAGACACATATGGAGGCTGAAACAACATCTATTCATGTGAATATGAAGAATCAATGCTTTCATTTCCAAGGATTTTACTGTATTCAAGCTGAGAATCCTAAAAACAGAATTATGACCCTTTAAAATAGAAATGAGAGGGAATAGAAGTGTTGAAGTCTTAATGTAATTGAAGCATGCTACCAAGGTGGATAAGCAAGTTAAAGTAAAAAACAAACATTATATCTTATCCCACATTTTTGTTAGTTCTTTGAATCTCATAGGAGTTTCTATTGGTGAATTTGGGAGTTGAAGCAAGAAGACTCATATGGAGGCTGAAACAACACCTATTCATGTGAATATGAAGAATGAATGCTTTCATTTCCAAGGATTTGACCGTATTCAAGCTGAGAATCCCAAAAACAGAGTTATAACCCTTCAAGATAGAAATGAGAGGGAATAGAAATGTTGAAGTCTTAAAGTAATTGAAGCATGCTACCAAGTTGGATAAGCAAGTTAAAGTAAAAAACAAACATTATAGCTTATCCCACAGTTTTGTTAGTTCTTTGAATCCAATAGGAATTTCTATTGGTGAATTTGGGAGTTGTAGAAAGAAGACACATATGGAGGCTGAAACAACACCTATTGATGTGAATATGAAGAATCAATGCTTACATTACCAAGGATTTCACCATTTTCAAGCTGAGAATCCCAAAAACGGAGTTATGACCCTTCAAGATAGAAATGAGAGTGAATATAATTATTGAAGTCTCAAAGTAGTTGAACCATGCTACCAAGTTGAAGAAGCAAGTCAAAGTAAGAAACAAACATTATAGCTTATCCCACGGTTCTGTTAGTTCTTTGAATCTCATAGGAGTTTCAATTGGTGAATTTAAGGGTTGTAGCAAGAAGACACATATGTACGCTGAAACAATATTTATTGATGTGAATATGAAGAATCAATGCTTTCATTACCAAGGATTTGACCATTTTCAAGCTGAGAATCCCAAAAACGGAGATATGACCCTTCAAGATAGAAACAAGAGTAAGTAGAAGTGTTGAAGTCTCGTAGTAGTTGAAGCATGCTACCAAGGTGGAGAAGCAAGTCAAAGTAAGAAACAAGCATTATAACTTATCCCACAGTTCTATCAGTTCATTGAATCTCAAAGGAGTTTTGGGAGTTGTAGCAAGAAGACACATATGGAGGCTGAAACAACATCTATTCATATGAATATGAAGAATCAATGCTTTCATTTCCAAGGATTTGACCGTATTAAAAGTCGACAATCCTAAAAACAGAGTTATGACCCTTCAAAATAGAAATTAGAGGGAATAGAAGTGTTGAAGTCTTAAAGTAATTGAAGCATGCTACCAAAGTGGATAAGCAAGTTAAAGTAAGAAACAAACATTATAGCTTATCCCACAGTTTTGTATGTTCTTTGAATCTCATAGGAGTTTCTATTGGTGAATTTGGGAGTTGTAGCAAGAAGACACATATAGAGGCTGAAACAACATCTATTCATGTGAATATGAAGAATCAATGCTTTCATTTCCAAGGATTTTACTGTATTCAAGCTGAGAATCCTAAAAACAGAATTATGACCCTTCAAAATAGAAATGAGAGGGAATAGAAGTGTTGAAGTCTTAATGTAATTGAAGCATGCTACCAAGGTTGATAAGCAAGTTAAAGTAAGAAACAAACATTATAGCTTATCCCATATTTTTGTTAGTTCTTTGAATCTCATAGGAGTTTCTATTGGTGAATTTGGGAGTTGAAGCAAGAAGACTCATATGGAGGCTGAAACAACACCTATTCATGTGAATATGAAGAATGAATGCTTTCATTTCCAAGGATTTGACCGTATTCAAGCTGAGAATCCCAAAAACATAGTTATGACCCTTCAAGATAGAAATGAGAGGGAATAGAAATGTTGAAGTCTTAAAGTAATTGAAGCATGCTACCAAGTTGGATAAGCAAGTTAAAGTAAAAAACAAACATTATAGCTTATCCCACAGTTTTGTTAGTTCTTTGAATCCAATAGGAATTTCTATTGGTGAATTTGGGAGTTGTAGAAAGAAGACACATATGGAGGCTGAAACAACACCTATTGATATGAATATGAAGAATCAATGCTATTATTACCAAGGATTTGACCATTTTCAAGCTGAGAATCCCAAAAATGGAGTTATGAGCCTTCAAGATAGAAATGAGAGTGAATATAATTATTGAAGTCTCAAAGTAGTTGAACCATGCTACCAAGTTGAAGAAGCAAGTCAAAGTAAGAAACAAACATTATAGCTTATCCCACGGTTCTGTTAGTTCTTTGAATCTCATAGGAGTTTCAATTGGTGAATTTAAGAGTTGTAGCAAGAAGACACATATGTACGCTGAAACAATATTTATTGATGTGAATATGAAGAATCAATGCTTTCATTACCAAGGATTTGACCATTTTCAAGTTGAGAATCCCAAAAACGGAGATATGACCCTTCAAGATAGAAACAAGAGTAAGTAGAAGTGTTGAAGTCTCGTAGTAGTTGAAGCATGCTACCAAGGTGGAGAAGCAAGTCAAAGTAAGAAACAAGCATTATAACTTATCCCACAGTTCTATCAGTTCATTGAATCTCAAAGGAGTTTTGGGAGTTGTAGCAAGAAGACACATATGGAGGCTGAAACAACATCTATTCATATGAATATGAAGAATCAATGCTTTCATTTCCAAGGATTTGACCGTATTAAAGCTGACAATCCTAAAAACAGAGTTATGACCCTTCAAAATAGAAATTAGAGGGAATAGAAGTGTTGAAGTCTTAAAGTAATTGAAGCATGCTACCAAAGTGGATAAGCAAGTTAAAGTAAGAAACAAACATTATAGCTTATCCCACAGTTTTGTAAGTTCTTTGAATCTCATAGGAGTTTCTATTGGTGAATTTGGGAGTTGTAGCAAGAAGACACATATGGAGGCTGAAACAACATCTATTCATGTGAATATGAAGAATCAATGCTTTCATTTCCAAGGATTTTACTGTATTCAAGCTGAGAATCCTAAAAACAGAATTATGACCCTTCAAAATAGAAATGAGAGGGAATAGAAGTGTTGAAGTCTTAATGTAATTGAAGCATGCTACCAAGGTGGATAAGCAAGTTAAAGTAAGAAACAAACATTATAGCTTATCCCATATTTTTGTTAGTTCTTTGAATCTCATAGGAGTTTCTATTGGTGAATTTGGGAGTTGAAGCAAGAAGACTCATATGGAGGCTGAAACAACACCTATTCATGTGAATATGAAGAATGAATGCTTTCATTTCCAAGGATTTGACCGTATTCAAGCTGAGAATCCCAAAAACAGAGTTATGACCCTTCAAGATAGAAATGAGAGGGAATAGAAATGTTGAAGTCTTAAAGTAATTGAAGCATGCTACCAAGTTGGATAAGCAAGTTAAAGTAAAAAACAAACATTATAGCTTATCCCACAGTTTTGTTAGTTCTTTGAATCCAATAGGAATTTCTATTGGTGAATTTGGGAGTTGTAGAAAGAAGACACATATGGAGGCTGAAACAACACCTATTGATATGAATATGAAGAATCAATGCTATTATTACCAAGGATTTGACCATTTTCAAGCTGAGAATCCCAAAAACGGAGTTATGAGCCTTCAAGATAGAAATGAGAGTGAATATAATTATTGTAGTCTCAAAGAAGTTGAACCATGCTACCAAGTTGAAGAAGTAAGTCAAAGTAAGAAACAAACATTATAGCTTATCCCATGGTTCTGTTAGTTCTTTGAATCTCATAGGAGTTTCAATTGGTGAATTTAAGAGTTGTAGCAAGAAGACACATATGTAGGCTGAAACAATATCTATTAATGTGAATATGAAGAATCAATGCTTTTATTACCAAGGATTTGACCATTTTCAAGCTGAGGATCCCAAAAACGGAGTTATGACCCTTCAAGATAGAAACAAGAGTAAGTAGAAGTGTTGAAGTCTCATAGTAGTTAAAGCATGCTACCAAGGTGGAGAAGCAAGTCAAAGTAAGAAACAAGCATTATAACTTATCCCACAGTTCTATCAGTTCATTGAATCTCAAAGGAGTTTTGGGAGTTGTAGCAAGAAGACACATATGGAGGCTGAAACAACATCTATTCATATGAATATGAAGAATCAATGCTTCCATTTCCAAGGATTTGACCGTATTAAAGCTGACAATCCTAAAAACAGAGTTATGACCCTTCAAAATAGAAATTAGAGGGAATAAAAGTGTTGAAGTCTTAAAATAATTGAAGCATGCTACCAAAGTCGATAAGCAAGTTAAAGTAAGAAACAAACATTATAGCTAATCCCACAGTTTTGTTAGTTCTTTGAATCTCATAGGAGTTTCTATTGGTGAATTTGGGAGTTGTAGCAAGAAGACACATATGGAGGATGAAACAACACCTATTCATGTGAATATGAAGAATGAATGCTTTCACTTCCAAGGATTTGACCGTATTCAAGCTGAGAATCCCAAAAACAGAGTTATGACCCTTCAAAATAGAAATGAGAGGGAATAGAAATATTGAAGTCTTAATGTAATTGAAGCATGCTACCAAGTTGGATAAGCAAGTTAAAGTAAAAAACAAACATTATAGCTTATCACACAGTTTTGTTAGTTCTTTCAATCTCATAGGAATATCTATTGGTGAATTTGGGAGTTGTAGAAAGAAGACACATATGGAGGCTGAAACAACACCTATTGATGTGAATATGAAGAATCAATGCTTACATTACCAAGGATTTGACCATTTGCAAGCTGAGAATCCCAAAAACGGAGTTATGACCCTTTAAGATAGAAACAAGAGTAAGTAGAAGGGTTGAAATCTCATAGTAGTTGAAGCATGCTACCAAGGTGGAGAAGCAAGTCAAAGTAAGAAACAAGCATTATAACTTATCTCACAGTTCTGTCAGTTCTTTGAATCTCAGAGGAGTTTCTATTGGTGAATTTGGGAGTTGTAGCAAGAAGACACATATGGAGGCTGAAACAACATCTATTCATGTGAATATGAAGAATCAATGCTTTCATTTCCAAGGATTTTACTGTATTCAAGCTGAGAATCCTAAAAACAGAATTATGACCCTTCAAAATAGAAATGAGAGGGAATAGAAGTGTTGAAGTCTTAATGTAATTGAAGCATGCTACCAAGGTGGATAAGCAAGTTAAAGTAAGAAAAAAACATTATTGCTTATCCCACATTTTTGTTAGTTCTTTGAATCTCATAGGAGTTTCTATTGGTGAATTTGGGATTTGAAGGAAGAAGACTCATATGGAGGCTGAAACAACACCTATTCATGTGAATATGAAGAATGAATGCTTTAATTTCCAAGGATTTGACCGTATTCAAGCTGAGAATCCCAAAAACAGAGTTATGACCCTTCAAGATAGAAATGAGAGGGAATAGAAATGTTGAAGTCTTAAAGTAATTGAAGAATGCTACCAAGTTGGATAAGCAAGTTAAAGTAAAAAACAAACATTATAGCTTATCCCACAGTTTTGTTAGTTCTTTGAATCCAATAAGAATTTCTATTGGTGAATTTGGGAGTTGTAGAAAGAAGACACATATGGAGGCTGAAACAACACCTATTGATGTGAATATGAAGAATCAATGCTATTATTACCAAGGATTTGACCATTTTCAAGCTGAGAATCCCAAAAACGGAGTTATGACCCTTCAAGATAGAAATGAGAGTGAATATAATTATTGAAGTCTCAAAGTAGTTGAACCATGCTACCAAGTTGAAGAAGCAAGTCAAAGTAAGAAACAAACATTATAGCTTATCCCACGGTTCTGTTAGTTCTTTGAATCTCATAGGATATTCAATTGGTGAATTTAAGAGTTGTAGCAAGAAGACACATATGTAGGCTGAAACAATATCTATTGATGTGAATATGAAGAATCAATGCTTTCATTACCAAGGATTTGACCATTTTCAAGCTGAGATTCCCAAAAACGGAGTTATGACCCTTCAAGATAGAAACAAGAGTACGTAGAAGTGTTGAAGTCTCGTAGTAGTTAAAGCATGCTACCAAGGTGGAGAAGCAAGTCAAAGTAAGAAACAAGCATTATAACTTATCCCACAGTTTTATCAGTTCACTGAATCTCAAAGGAGTTTTGGGAGTTGTAGCAAAAAGACACATATGGAGGCTGAAACAATATCTATTCATATGAATATGAAGAATCAATGCTTTCATTTCCTAAGGATTTTACAGTATTCAAGCTGAGAATCCTAAAAACAGAGTTATGACCCTTCAAAATAGAAATTAGAGGGAATAAAAGTGTTGAAGTCTTAAAATAATTGAAGCATGCTACCAAGGTGGATAAGCAAGTCAAAGTAAGAAACAAAAATTATAGCTTATCCCACAGTTTTGTAAGTTCTTTGAATCTCATAGGAGTTTCTATTGGTGAAGTTGGGAGTTGTAGCAAGAAGACACATATGGAGGCTGAAACAACACCTATTCATGTGAATATGAAGAATGAATGCTTTCATTTCCAAGGATTTTACCATATTCAAGCTGAGAATCCCAAAAACAAAGTTATGACCCTTCAAGATAGAAATGAGAGTGAATAGAAGTGTTGAAGTCTTAAAGAAATTGAAGCATGCTACCAAGTTCGATAAGCAAGTTAAAGTAAAAAACAAACATTATAGTTTATCACACAGTTTTGTTAGTTCTTTGAATCTCATAGGAATATCTATTAGTGAATTTGGGAGTTGTAGAAAGAATACACATATGGAGGCTGAAACAACATCTATTGATGTGAATATGAAGAATCAAAGCTTACATTACCAAGTATTTGACCATTTTCAAGCTGAGAATCCCAAAAACGGAGTTATGACCCTTCAAGATAGAAATGAGGGTGAATATAATTATTGAAGTCTCAAAGTAGTTGAACCATGATACCAAGTTGGAGAAGCAAGTCAAAGTAAGAAACAAACATTATAGCTTATCCCACGGTTCTATAGTTCTGAAAATCTCATAGGAGTTTCAATTGGTGAAATTAGGAGTTGTAGCAAGAAGACACATATGGAGGCTGAAACAATATCTATTGATGTGAATATGAAGAATCAATGCTTTCATTACCAAGGATTTAACCATTTTCAAGCTGAGAATCCCAAAAACGGAGTTATGACCCTTTAAGATAGAAACAAGATAAGTAGAAGTGTTGAAGTCTCATAGTAGTTGAAACATGCTACCAAGGTGGAGAAGCAAGTCAAAGTAAGAAACAAGCACTATAACTTATCTCACAGTTCTGTCAGTTCTTTGAATCTCAGAGGAGTTTCTATTGGTGAATTTGGGAGTTGTAGCAAGAAGACACATATGGAGGCTGAAACAACATCTATTCATGTGAATATGAAGAATTAATGCTTTCATTTCCAAGCATTTTACTGTATTCAAGCTGAGAATCCTAAAAAAAGAGTTATGACCCTTCAAAATAGAAATGAGAGGGAATAGAAGTGTTGAAGTCTTAATGTAATTGAAGCATGCTACCAAGGTGGATAAGCAAGTTAAAGTAAGAAACAAACATTATAGCCAATCCCACAGTTTTGTTAGTTCTTTGAATCTCATAGGAGTTTCTAATGGTGAATTTGGGAGTTGTAGCAAGAAGACACATATGGAGGCTGAAACAACACCTGTTCATGTGAATATGAAGAATGAATGCTTTCATTTCCAAGGATTTGACCGTATTCAAGCTGAGAATCCCAAAAAAAGAGTTATGACCCTTCAAAATAGAAATGAGAGGGAATAGAAATATTGAAGTCTTAAAGTAATTGAAGCATGCTACCAAGTTGGATAAGCAAGTTAAAGTAAAAAACAAACATTATAGCTTGTCACACAGTTTTGTTAGTTCTTTGAATCTCCTAGGAATATCTATTGGTGAATTTGGGAGTTGTAGAAAGAAGACACATATGGAGGCTGAAACAACACCTATTGATGTGAATATGAAGAATCAATGCTTACATTACCAAGGATTTGACCATTTGCAAGCTGAGAATCCCAAAAACGGAGTTATGACCCTTTAAGATAGAAACAAGAGTAAGTAGAAGGGTTGAAATCTCATAGTAGTTGAAGCATGCTACCAAGGTGGAGAAGCAAGTCAAAGTAAGAAACAAGCATTATAACTTATCTCACAGTTCTGTCAGTTCTTTGAATCTCAGAGGAGTTTCTATTGGTGAATTTGGGAGTTGTAGCAAGAAGACACATATGGAGGCTGAAACAACATCTATTCATGTGAATATGAAGAATCAATGCTTTCATTTCCAAGGATTTTACTGTATTCAAGCTGAGAATCCTAAAAACAGAATTATGACCCTTCAAAATAGAAATGAGAGGGAATAGAAGTGTTGAAGTCTTAATGTAATTGAAGCATGCTACCAAGGTGGATAAGCAAGTTAAAGTAAGAAACAAACATTATTGCTTATCCCACATTTTTGTTAGTTCTTTGAATCTCATAGGAGTTTCTATTGGTGAATTTGGGATTTGAAGGAAGAAGACTCATATGGAGGCTGAAACAACACCTATTCATGTGAATATGAAGAATGAATGCTTTAATTTCCAAGGATTTGACCGTATTCAAGCTGAGAATCCCAAAAACAGAGTTATGACCCTTCAAGATAGAAATGAGAGGGAATAGAATTGTTGAAGTCTTAAAGTAATTGAAGCATGCTACCAAGTTGGATAAGCAAGTTAGAGTAAAAAACAAACATTATAGCTTATCCCACAGTTTTGTTAGTTCTTTGAATCCAATAGGAATTTCTATTGGTGAATTTGGGAGTTGTAGAAAGAAGACACATATGGAGGCTGAAACAACACCTATTGATGTGAATATGAAGAATCAATGCTATTATTACCAAGGATTTGACCATTTTCAAGCTGAGAATCCCAAAAACGGAGTTATGAGCCTTCAAGATAGAAATGAGAGTGAATATAATTATTGAAGTCTCAAAGTAGTTGAACCATGCTACCAAGTTGAAGAAGCAAGTCAAAGTAAGAAACAAACATTATAGCTTATCCCACGGTTCTGTTAGTTCTTTGAATCTCATAGGAGTTTCAATTGGTGAATTTAAGAGTTGTAGCAAGAAGACACATATGTAGGCTGAAACAATATCTATTGATGTGAATATGAAGAATCAATGCTTTCATTACCAAGGATTTGACCATTTTCAAGCTGAGATTCCCAAAAACGGAGTTATGACCCTTCAAGATAGAAACAAGAGTAAGTAGAAGTGTTGAAGTCTCGTAGTAGTTAAAGCATGCTACCAAGGTGGAGAAGCAAGTCAAAGTAAGAAACAAGCATTATAACTTATCCCACAGTTCTATCAGTTCACTGAATCTCAAAGGAGTTTTGGGAGTTGTAGCAAAAAGACACATATGGAGGCTGAAACAATATCTATTCATATGAATATGAAGAATCAATGCTTTCATTTCCTAAGGATTTTACAGTATTCAAGCTGAGAATCCTAAAAACAGAGTTATGACCCTTCAAAATAGAAATTAGAGGGAATAAAAGTGTTGAAGTCTTAAAATAATTGAAGCATGCTACCAAGGTGGATAAGCAAGTCAAAGTAAGAAACAAAAATTATAGCTTATCCCACAGTTTTGTAAGTTCTTTGAATCTCATAGGAGTTTCTATTGGTGAAGTTGGGAGTTGTAGCAAAAAGACACATATGGAGGCTGAAACAACACCTATTCATGTGAATATGAAGAATGAATGCTTTCATTTCCAAGGATTTTACCATATTCAAGCTGAGAATCCCAAAAACAGAGTTATGACCCTTCAAGATAGAAATGAGAGGGAATAGAAGTGTTGAAGTCTTAAAGAAATTGAAGCATGCTACCAAGTTCGATAAGCAAGTTAAAGTAAAAAACAAACATTATAGTTTATCACACAGTTTTGTTAGTTCTTTGAATCTCATAGGAATATCTATTAGTGAATTTGGGAGTTGTAGAAAGAATACACATATGGAGGCTGAAACAACATCTATTGATGTGAATATGAAGAATCAAAGCTTACATTACCAAGTATTTGACCATTTTCAAGCTGAGAATCCCAAAAACGGAGTTATGACCCTTCAAGATAGAAATGAGGGTGAATATAATTATTGAAGTCTCAAAGTAGTTGAACCATGCTACCAAGTTGGAGAAGCAAGTCAAAGTAAGAAACAAACATTATAGCTTATCCCACGGTTCTATAGTTCTGAGAATCTCATAGGAGTTTCAATTGGTGAAATTAGGAGTTGTAGCAAGAAGACACATATGGAGGCTGAAACAATATCTATTGATGTGAATATGAAGAATCAATGCTTTCATTACCAAGGATTTAACCATTTTCAAGCTGAGAATCCCAAAAACGGAGTTATGACCCTTTAAGATAGAAACAAGATAAGTAGAAGTGTTGAAGTCTCATAGTAGTTGAAACATGCTACCAAGGTGGAGAAGCAAGTCAAAGTAAGAAACAAGCACTATAACTTATCTCACAGTTCTGTCAGTTCTTTGAATCTCAGAGGAGTTTCTATTGGTGAATTTGGGAGTTGTAGCAAGAAGACACATATGGAGGCTGAAACAACATCTATTCATGTGAATATGAAGAATTAATGCTTTCATTTCCAAGCATTTTACTGTATTCAAGCTGAAAATCCTAAAAACAGAGTTATGACCCTTCAAAATAGAAATGAGAGGGAATAGAAGTGTTGAAGTCTTAATATAATTGAAGCATGCTACCAAGGTGGATAAGCAAGTTAAAGTAAGAAACAAACATTATAGCTAATCCCACAGTTTTGTTAGTTCTTTGAATCTCATAGGAGTTTCTAATGGTGAATTTGGGAGTTGTAGCAAGAAGACACATATGGAGGCTGAAACAACACCTGTTCATGTGAATATGAAGAATGAATGCTTTCATTTCCAAGGATTTGACCGTATTCAAGCTGAGAATCCCAAAAAAAGAGTTATGACCCTTCAAAATAGAAATGAGAGGGAATAGAAATATTGAAGTCTTAAAGTAATTGAAGCATGCTACCAAGTTGGATAAGCAAGTTAAAGTAAAAAACAAACATTATAGCTTGTCACACAGTTTTGTTAGTTCTTTGAATCTCCTAGGAATATCTATTGGTGAATTTGGGAGTTGTAGAAAGAAGACACATATGGAGGCTGAAACAACACCTATTGATGTGAATATGAAGAATCAATGCTTACATTACCAAGGATTTGACCATTTTCAAGCTGAGAATCCCAAAAACGGAGTTATGACCCTTTAAGATAGAAACAAGAGTAAGTAGAAGTGTTGAAATCTCATAGTAGTTGAAGCATGCTACCAAGTTGGAGAAGCAAGTCAAAGTAAGAAACAAGCATTATAACTTATCTCACAGTTCTGTCAGTTCTTTGAATCTCAGAGGAATTTCTATTGGTGAATTTTGGAGTTGTAGCAAGAAGACACATATGGAGGCTGAAACAACATCTATTCATATGAATATGAAGAATCAATGCTTTCATTTCCAAGGATTTGACCGTATTCAAGCTGAGAATCCCAAAAATAGAGTTATGACCCTTCAAGATAGAAATGAGAGGGAATAGAAGTGTTGAAGTCTTAATGTAATTGAAGCATGCTACCAAGGTGGATAAGAAAGTTAAAGTAAGAAACAAACATTATAGCTTATCCCACATTTTTGTTAGTTCTTTGAATCTCATAGGAGTTTCTATTGGTGAATTTGGGAGTTGAAGCAAGAAGACTCATATGGAGGCTGAAACAACACCTATTCATGTGAATATGAAGAATGAGTGCTTTCATTTCCAAGGATTTGACCGTATTCAAGCTGAGAATCCCAAAAACAGAGTTATGATCCTTCAAGATAGAAATGAGAGGGAATAGAAATGTTGAAGTCTTAAAGTAATTGAAGCATGCTACCAAGTTGGATAAGCAAGTTAAAGTAAAAAACAAACATTATAGCTTATCCCACAGTTTTGTTAGTTCTTTGAATCCAATAGGAATTTCTATTGGTGAATTTGGGAGTTGTAGAAAGAAGACACATATGGAGGCTGAAACAACACCTATTGATGTGAATATGAAGAATCAATGCTATTATTACCAAGGATTTGACTATTTTCAAGCTGAGAATCCCAAAAACGGAGTTATGACCCTTCAAGATAGAAATGAGGGTGAATATAATTATTGAAGTCTCAAAGTAGTTGAACCATGCTACCAAGTTGGAGAAGCAAGTTAAAGTAAGAAACAAACATTATAGCTTATCCCACGGTTCTATAGTTCTGTGAATCTCATAGGAGTTTCAATTGGTGAAATTAGGAGTTGTAGCAAGAAGACACATACGGAGGCTGAAACAATATCTATTGATGTGAATATAAAGAATCAATGCTTTCATTACCAAGGATTTGACCATTTTCAAGCTGAGAATCCCAAACACGGAGTTATGACCCTTCAAGATAGAAACAAGAGTAAGTAGAAGTGTTGAAGTCTCGTAGTAGTTGAAGCATGCTACCAAGGTGGAGAAGCAAGTCAAAGTAAGAAACAAGCATGATAACTTATCCTACAGTTCTATCAGTTCATTGAATCTCAAAGGAGTTTTGGGAGTTGTAGCAAGAAGACACATATGGAGGCTGAAACAACATCTATTCATATGAATATAAAGAATCAATGCTTTCATTTCCAAGGATTTTACAATATTCAAGCTGAGAATCCTAAAAACAAAGTTATGACCCTTCAAAATAGAAATTAGAGGGAATAAAAGTGTTGAACTCTTAAAATAATTGAAGCATGCTACCAAGGTGGATAAGCAAGTTAAAGTAAGAAACAAACATTATAGCTTATCCCACAGTTTTATAACTTCTTTGAATCTCATAGGAGTTTCTATTGGTGAATTTGGGAGTTGTAGCAAGAAGACACATATGGAGGCTGAAACAACACCTGTTCATGTGAATATGAAGAATGAATGCTTTCATTTCCAAGGATTTGACCGTATTCAAGCTGAGAATCCCAAAAACGGAGTTATGACCATTCAAGATAGAAATGAGAGTGAATATAATTATTGAAGTCTCAAAGTAGTTGAACCATGCTACCAAGTTGGAGAAGCAAGTCAAAGTAAGAAACAAACATTATAGCTTATCCCACGGTTCTATAGTTCTGTGAATCTCATAGGAGTTTCAATTGGTGAAATTAGGAGTTGTAGCAAGAAGACACATATGTAGGCTGAAACAATATCTATAGATGTGAATATGAAGAATCAATGCTTTCATTACCAAGGATTTAACCATTTTCAAGCTGAGAATTCCTAAAAGCGGAGTTATGACCCTTTAAGATAGAAACAAGAGTAAGTAGAAGTGTTGAAGTCTCATAGTAGTTGAAGCATGCTACCAAGGTGGAGAAGCAATTCAAAGTAAGAAACAAGCATTATAACTTATCTCACAGTTCTGTCAGTTCTTTGAATCTCGGAGGAGTTTCTATTGGTGAATTTGGGAGTTGTAGCAAGAAGACACATATGGAGGCTGAAACAACATCTATTTATGTGAATATGAAGAATCAATGCTTTCATTTCCAAGGATTTTACTGTATTCAAGCTAAGAATCCTAAAAAAGAAGTTATGACCCTTCAAAATAGAAATGAGAGGGAATAGAAATATTGAAGTCTTAATGTAATTGAAGCATGCTACCAAGTTGGATAAGCAAGTTAAAGTAAAAACAAGCATTATAGCTTATCTCATAGTTTTGTTAGTTCTTTCAATCTCATAGGAGTTTCTATTGGTGAATTTGGGAGTTGAAGCAAGAAGACTCATATGGAGGCTGAAACAACACCTGTTCATGTGAATATGAAGAATGAATGCTTTCATTTCCAAGGATTTGACCGTATTCAAGCTGAGAATCCCAAAAACATTGTTATGACCCTACAAAATAGAAATGAGAGGGAATAGAAATATTGAAGTCTTAAAGTAATTGAAGCATGCTACCAAGTTGGATAAGCAAGTTAAAGTAAAAAACAAACATTATAGCTTATCACACAGTTTTGTTAGTTTTTTGAATCCCATAGGAATTTCTATTGGTGAATTTGGGAGTTGTAGAAAGAAGACACATATGGAGGCTGAAACAACACCTATTGATGTGAATATGAAGAATCAATGCTATGATTACCAAGGATTTGACCATTTTCAAGCTGAGAATCCTAAAAACGTAGTTATGACCCTTCAAGATAGAAACAAGAGTAAGTATAAGTGTTGAAGTCTCATAGTAGTTGAAGCATGCTACCAAGGTGGAGAAGCAAGTCAAAGTAAGAAACAAGCATTATAACTTATCCCACAGTTCTATCAGTTCTTTGAATTTCAAAGGAGTTTCTATTGGCGAATATGGGAGTTGTAGCTAGAAGACACATATGGAGGCTGAAACAACATTTATTCATATGAATATGAAGAATCAATGCTTTCATTTCCAAGGATTGGACCATATTCAAGCTGAGAATCCTAAAAACAGAATTATGACCCTTCAAAATAGAAATGACAGGGAATAGAAGTGTTAATGTCTTAAAGTAATTGAAGCATGCTACCAAGGTGGATAAGCAAGTTAAAGTAAGAAACAAACATTATAGCATATCCCACAGTTTTGTTAGTTCTTTGAATCTCATAGGAGTTTCTATTGGTGAATTTGGGAGTTGTAGCAAGAAGACACATATGGAGGGTGAAACAACACATATTCATGTGAATATGAAGAATGAATGCTTTCATTTCCATGGATTTGACCGTATTCAAGCTGAGAATCCCAAAAACAGAGTTATGACCCTTCAAGATAGAAATGAGAGGGAATAGAAGTGTTGAAGTCTTAAAGTAATTGAAGCATGCTACCAAGTTGGATAAGCCAGTTAAAGTAAAAAACAAACATTATAGCTTATCCCATAGTTTGTTAGTTCTTTGAATGCAATAGGAATTTCTATTAGTGAATTTGGGAGTTGTAGAAAGAAGACACATATGGAGGCTGAAACAACACCTATTGATGTGAATATGAAGAATCAATGCTATTATTACCATGGATTTGATCATTTTCAAGCTGAGAATCCCAAAAACGGAGTTATGAGCCTTCAAGATAGAAATGAGAGTGAATATAATTATTGAAGTCTCAAAGTAGTTGAACCATGCTACCAAGTTGAAGAAGTAAGTCAAAGTAAGAAACAAACATTATAGCTTATCCCACGGTTCTGTTAGTTCTTTGAATCTCATAGGAGTTTCAATTGGTGAAATTAGGAGTTGTAGCAAGAAGACACATACGGAGGCTGAAACAATATCTATTGATGTGAATATAAAGAATCAATGCTTTCATTACCAAGGATTTGACCATTTTCAAGCTGAGAATCCCAAACACGGAGTTATGACCCTTCAAGATAGAAACAAGAGTAAGTAGAAGTGTTGAAGTCTCGTAGTAGTTGAAGCATGCTACCAAGGTGGAGAAGCAAGTCAAAGTAAGAAACAAGCATGATAACTTATCCTACAGTTCTATCAGTTCATTGAATCTCAAAGGAGTTTTGGGAGTTGTAGCAAGAAGACACATATGGAGGCTGAAACAACATCTATTCATATGAATATAAAGAATCAATGCTTTCATTTCCAAGGATTTTACAATATTCAAGCTGAGAATCCTAAAAACAAAGTTATGACCCTTCAAAATAGAAATTAGAGGGAATAAAAGTGTTGAACTCTTAAAATAATTGAAGCATGCTACCAAGGTGGATAAGCAAGTTAAAGTAAGAAACAAACATTATAGCTTATCCCACAGTTTTATAAGTTCTTTGAATCTCATAGGAGTTTCTATTGGTGAATTTGGGAGTTGTAGCAAGAAGACACATATGGAGGCTGAAACAACACCTGTTCATGTGAATATGAAGAATGAATGCTTTCATTTCCAAGGATTTGACCGTATTCAAGCTGAGAATCCCAAAAACGGAGTTATGACCATTCAAGATAGAAATGAGAGTGAATATAATTATTGAAGTCTCAAAGTAGTTGAACCATGCTACCAAGTTGGAGAAGCAAGTCAAAGTAAGAAACAAACATTATAGCTTATCCCACGGTTCTATAGTTCTGTGAATCTCATAGGAGTTTCAATTGGTGAAATTAGGAGTTGTAGCAAGAAGACACATATGTAGGCTGAAACAATATCTATAGATGTGAATATGAAGAATCAATGCTTTCATTACCAAGGATTTAACCATTTTCAAGCTGAGAATTCCTAAAACGGAGTTATGACCCTTTAAGATAGAAACAAGAGTAAGTAGAAGTGTTGAAGTCTCATAGTAGTTGAAGCATGCTACCAAGGTGGAGAAGCAATTCAAAGTAAGAAACAAGCATTATAACTTATCTCACAGTTCTGTCAGTTCTTTGAATCTCAGAGGAGTTTCTATTGGTGAATTTGGGAGTTGTAGCAAGAAGACACATATGGAGGCTGAAACAACATCTATTTATGTGAATATGAAGAATCAATGCTTTCATTTCCAAGGATTTTACTGTATTCAAGCTAAGAATCCTAAAAACAGAGTTATGACCCTTCAAAATAGAAATGAGAGGGAATAGAAATATTGAAGTCTTAATGTAATTGAAGCATGCTACCAAGTTGGATAAGCAAGTTAAAGTAAAAAACAAATATTATAGCTTATCACACAGTTTTGTTAGTTCTTTCAATCTCATAGGAGTTTCTATTGGTGAATTTGGGAGTTGAAGCAAGAAGACTCATATGGAGGCTGAAACAACACCTGTTCATGTGAATATGAAGAATGAATGCTTTCATTTCCAAGGATTTGACCGTATTCAAGCTGAGAATCCCAAAAACATTGTTATGACCCTACAAAATAGAAATGAGAGGGAATAGAAATATTGAAGTCTTAAAGTAATTGAAGCATGCTACCAAGTTGGATAAGCAAGTTAAAGTAAAAAACAAACATTATAGCTTATCACACAGTTTTGTTAGTTTTTTGAATCCCATAGGAATTTCTATTGGTGAATTTGGGAGTTGTAGAAAGAAGACACATATGGAGGCTGAAACAACACCTATTGATGTGAATATGAAGAATCAATGCTATGATTACCAAGGATTTGACCATTTTCAAGCTGAGAATCCTAAAAACGTAGTTATGACCCTTCAAGATAGAAACAAGAGTAAGTATAAGTGTTGAAGTCTCATAGTAGTTGAAGCATGCTACCAAGGTGGAGAAGCAAGTCAAAGTAAGAAACAAGCATTATAACTTATCCCACAGTTCTATCAGTTCTTTGAATTTCAAAGGAGTTTCTATTGGCGAATATGGGAGTTGTAGCTAGAAGACACATATGGAGGCTGAAACAACATTTATTCATATGAATATGAAGAATCAATGCTTTCATTTCCAAGGATTGGACCATATTCAAGCGGAGAATCCTAAAACAGAATTATGACCCTTCAAAATAGAAATGACAGGGAATAGAAGTGTTAATGTCTTAAAGTAATTGAAGCATGCTACCAAGGTGGATAAGCAAGTTAAAGTAAGAAACAAACATTATAGCATATCCCACAGTTTTGTTAGTTCTTTGAATCTCATAGGAGTTTCTATTGGTGAATTTGGGAGTTGTAGCAAGAAGACACATATGGAGGGTGAAATAACACATATTCATGTGAATATGAAGAATGAATGCTTTCATTTCCATGGATTTGACCGTATTCAAGCTGAGAATCCCAAAAACAGAGTTATGACCCTTCAAGATAGAAATGAGAGGGAATAGAAGTGTTGAAGTCTTAAAGTAATTGAAGCATGCTACCAAGTTGGATAAGCCAGTTAAAGTAAAAAACAAACATTATAGCTTATCCCATAGTTTGTTAGTTCTTTGAATGCAATAGGAATTTCTATTAGTGAATTTGGGAGTTGTAGAAAGAAGACACATATGGAGGCTGAAACAACACCTATTGATGTGAATATGAAGAATCAATGCTATTATTACCATGGATTTGATCATTTTCAAGCTGAGAATCCCAAAAACGGAGTTATGAGCCTTCAAGATAGAAATGAGAGTGAATATAATTATTGAAGTCTCAAAGTAGTTGAACCATGCTACCAAGTTGAAGAAGCAAGTCAAAGTAAGAAACAAACATTATAGCTTATCCCACGGTTCTGTTAGTTCTTTGAATCTCATAGGAGTTTCAATTGGTGAATTTAAGAGTTGTAGCAAGAAGACACATATGTAGGCTGAAACAATATCTATTCATGTGAATATGAAAAATGAATGCTTTCATTTCCAAGGATTTGACCGTATTCAAGCTGAGAATCCCAAAAACAGAGTTATGACCCTTCAAAATAGAAATGAGAGGGAATAGAAATATTGAAGTGTTAAAGTAATTGAAGCATGCTACCAAGTTGGATAAGCAAGTTAAAGTAAAAAACAAACATTATAGCTTATCACACAGTTTTGTTAGTTCTTTGAATCTCATAGTAATATCTATTGGTGAATTTGGGAGTTGTAGAAAGAAGACACAAATGGAGGCTGAAATAACATCTATTGATGTGAATATGAAGAATCAATGCTTACATTACCAAGGATTTGACCATTTTCAAGCTGAAAATCCCAAAAACGGAGTTATGACCCTTTAAGATAGAAACAAGAGTAAGTAGAAGTGTTGAAATCTCATAGTAGTTGAAGCATGCTACCAAGGTGGAGAAGCAAATCAAAGTAAGAAACAAGCATACAGTTCTGTCAGTTCTTTGAATCTCAGAGGAGTTTCTATTGGTGAATTTGGGAGTTGTAGCAAGAAGACACATATGGAGGCTGAAACAACATCTATTCATGTGAATATGATGAATCAATGCTTTCATTTCCAAGGATTTTACTGTATTCAAGCTGAGAATCCTAAAAAAAGAATTATGACCCTTCAAAATAGAAATGAGAGGGAATAGAAGTGTTGAAGTCTTAATGTAATTGAAGCATGCTACCAAGGTGGATAAGCAAGTTAAAGTAAGAAACAAACATTATTGCTTATCCCACATTTTTGTTAGTTCTTTGAATCTCATAGGAGTTTCTATTGGTGAATTTGGGAGTTGTAGCAAGAAGACACATATGGAGGCTGAAAAAATACATATTCATGTGAATATGAAGAATAAATGCTTTCATTTCCAAGGATTTGACCGTATTCAAGCTGAGAATCCCAAAAACAGAGTTATGACCCTTCAAAATAGAAATGAGAGGGAATAGAAATATTGAAGTCTTAATGTAATTGAAGCATGCTACCAAGTTGGATAAGCAAGTTAAAGTAAAAAACAAATATTATAGCTTATCACACAGTTTTGTTAGTTCTTTCAATCTCATAGGAGTTTCTATTGGTGAATTTGGGAGTTGGAGCAAGAAGACTCATATGGAGGCTGAAACAACACCTGTTCATGTGAATATGAAGAATGAATGCTTTCATTTCCAAGGATTTGACCTTATTCAAGCTGAGAATCCCAAAAACATTGTTATGACCCTACAAAATAGAAATGAGAGGGAATATAAATATTGAAGTCTTAAAGTAATTGAAGCATGCTACCAAGTTGGATAAGCAAGTTAAAGTAAAAAACAAACATTATAGCTTATCACACAGTTTTGTTAGTTCTTTGAATCTCATAGCAATATCTATTGGTGAATTTGGGAGTTGTAGAAAGAAGACACATATGGAGGCTGAAACAACACCTATTGATGTGAATATGAAGAATCAATGCTTACATTACCAAGGATTTGACCATTTTCAAGCTGAGAATCCTAAAAACGGAGTTATGACCCTTTAAGATAGAAACAAGAGTAAGTAGAAGTGTTGAAACCTCATAGTAGTTGAAGCATGTTACCAAGGTGGAGAAGCAAGTCAAAGTAAGAAACAAGCATTATAACTTATCTCACAGTTCTGTCAGTTCTTTGAATCTCAGAGGAGTTTCTATTGGTGAATTTGGGAGTTGTAGCAAGAAGACACATATGGAGGCTGAAACAACATCTATTCATGTGAATATGAAGAATCAATGCTTTCATTTCCAAGGATTTTACTGTATTCAAGCTGAGAATACTAAAAACAGAATTATGACACTTCAAAATATAAATGAGAGGGAATAGAACTGTTGAAGTTTTAATGTAATTGAAGCATGCTACCAAGGTGGATAAGCAAGTTAAAGTAAGAAACAAACATTATTGCTTATCCCACATTTTTGTTAGTTCTTTGAATCTCATAGGAGTTTCTATTGGTGAATTTGGGAGTTGAAGTTAGAAGACTCATATGAAGGCTGAAACAACACCTATTCATGTGAATATGAAAAATAAATGCTTTCATTTCCAAGGATTTGACCGTATTCAAGCTGAGAATCCCAAAAACAGAGTTATGACCCTTCAAGATAGAAATGAGAGGGAATAAAAATGTTGAAGTCTTAAAGTAATTGAAGCATGCGACCAAGTTGGATAAGCAAGTTAAAGTAAAAAACAAACATTGTAGCTTATCCCATAAATTGTTAGTTCTTTGAATGCAATAGGAATTTCTATTAGTGAATTTGGGAGTTGTAGAAAGAAGACACATATGGAGGCTGAAACAACACCTATTGATGTGAATATGAAGAATCAATGCTATTATTACCAAGGATTTGATCATTTTCAAGCTGAGAATCCCAAAAACGGAGTTATGAGCCTTCAAGATAGAAATGAGAGTGAATATAATTATTAAAGTCTCAAAGTAGTTGAACCATGCTACCAAGTTGAAGAAGCAAGTCAAAGTAAGAAACAAACATTATAGCTTATCCCACGGTTCTGTTAGTTCTTTGAATCTCATAGGAGTTTCAATTGGTGAAACAATATCTATTGATGTGAATATGAAGAATCAATGCTTTCATTACCAAGGATTTGACCATTTTCAAGCTGAGAATCCCAAAAATGGAGTTATGACCCTTCAAGATAGAAACAAGAGTAAGTAGAAGTGTTGAAGTCTCGTAGTAGTTGAAGCATGCTACCAAGGTGGAGAAGCAAGTCAAAGTAAGAAACAAGCATTATAACTTATCCCACAGTTCTATCAGTTCATTGAATCTCAACGGAGTTTTGGGAGTTGTAGCAAGAAGACACATATGGAGGCTGAAACAACATCTATTCATATGAATATGAAGAATCAATGCTTCCATTTCCAAGGATTTGACCGTATTAAAGCTGAGAATCCTAAAAACAAAGTTATGACCCTTCAAAATAGAAATTAGAGGGAATAGAAGTGTTGAAGTCTTAAAGTAATTGAAGCATGCTACCAAAGTGGATAAGCAAGTTAAAGTAAGAAACAAACATTATAGCTAATCCCACAGTTTTGTTAGTTCTTTGAATCTCATAGGAGTTTCTATTGGTGAATTTGGGAGTTGTAGCAAGAAGACACATATGGAGGCTGAAAAAATACATATTCATGTGAATATGAAGAATAAATGCTTTCATTTCCAAGGATTTGACCGTATTCAAGCTGAGAATCCCAAAAACAGAGTTATGACCCTTCAAGATATAATTGAGAGGGAATAGAAGTGTTGAAGTCTTAAAGTAATTGAAGCATGCTACCAAGTTGGATAAGCAAGTTAAAGTAAAAAACAAACATTATAGCTTATCACACAGTTTTGTTTGTTCTTTGAATCTCATAGGAATATCTATTGGTAAATTTGGGAGTTGTAGAAAGAAGACACATATGGAGGCTGAAACAACACCTATTGATGTGAATATGAAGAATCAACGCTTACATCACCAAGGATTTGACCATTTTCAAGCTGAGAATCCCAAAAACGGAGTGATGACCCTTCAAGATAGAAATGAGAGTGAATATAATTATTGAAGTCTCAAAGTAGTTGAACCATACTTCCAAGTTGGAGAAGCAAGTCAAAGTAAGAAACAAACATTATAGCTTATCCCACGGTTCTATAGTTCTTTGAATCTCATAGGAGTTTCAATTGGTGAAATTAGGAGTTGTAGCAAGAAGACACATATGTAGGCTGAAACAATATATATTGATGTGAATATGAAGAATCAATGCTTTCATTACCAAGGATTTAACCATTTTCAAGCTCAGAATCCCAAAAACGGAGTTATGACCCTTCAAGATAGAAACAAGAGTAAGTAGAAGTGTTGAAGTCTCATAGTAGTTGAAGCATGCTACCAAGGTGGAGAAGCAAGGCAAAGTAAGAAACAAGCATTATAACTGATCTCACAGTTCTGTCAATTCTTTGAATCTCAGAGGAGTTTCTATTGGTGAATTTGGGAGTTGTAGCAAGAAGACACATATGGAGGCTGAAACAACATCTATTCATATGAATATGAAGAATCAATGCTTTCATTTCCAAGGATTTCACCGTATTCAACCTGAGATTCCTAAAAACAGAGTTATGACCCTTCAAAATAGAGATGAGAGGGAATAGAAGTATTGAAGTCTTAAAGTAATTGAAGTATGCTACCAGGGTGGATAAGCAAGTTAAAGTAAGAAACAAACATTATAGCTTATCCCACAGTTTTGTTAGTTCTTTGAATCTCATAGGAGTTTCAATTGGTGAATTTGGGAGTTAAAGCAAGAAGACTCATATGGAGGCTGAAACAACACTTATTCATGTGAATATGAAGAATGAATACTTTCATTCCCAAGGATTTGACCGTATTCAAGCTGAGAATCCCAAAAACGGAGTTATGACCCTTCAAGATAGAAATAAGAGGGAATAGAAGTGTTGAAGACTTAAAATAATTGAAGCATGCTACCAACTTGGATAAGCAAGTTAAAGTAAAAAACAAACATTATAGTTTATCCCACAGTTTTGTTAGTTCTTTGAATCTCATAGGAGTTTCAATTGGTGAAATTAGGAGTTGTAGCAAGAAGAAACATATGTAGGCTGAAACAATATCTATTGATGTGAATATGAAGAATCAATGCTTTCATTACCACGGATATGACCATTTTCAAGCTGAGAAACCCAAAAACGGAGTTATGACCCTTCAAGATAGAAACAAGAGTAAGTAGAAATGTTGAAGTCTCATAGTAGTTGAAGCATGCTACCAAGGTGGATAAGCAAGTCAATGTAAGAAACAAGTATTATAACTTATCTCACAGTTCTGTAAGTTCTTTGAATCTCAGAGGAGTATCTATTAGTGAATTTGGGAGTTGTAGCAAGAAGACACATATGGAGGCTGAAACAACATCTATTCATGTGAATATAAAGAATGAATGCTTTCATTTCCAAGGATTTGATCATATTCAAGCTGAGAATCCCAAAAACAGAGTTATGACCCTTCAAGATAGAAATGAGAGGGAATAGAAGTGTTGAAGTCTTAAAGTAATTGAAGCATGTTGGATAAGCAAGTTAAAGTTGGATAAGCAAGTTAAAGTAAGAAACAAACATTATAGCTTATCCCAAAGTTTTGTTAGTTCTTTGAATCTCATAGGAATTTCTATTGGTGAATTTGGGAGTTGTAGAAAGAAGACACATATGGAGGCTGAAACAACACCTATTGATGTGAATATGAAGAATCAATACTTTCATTACCATGGATTTGACAATTTTCAAGCTGAGAATCCCAAAAACGGAGTTATGACCCTTCAAGATAGAAATAAGAGTTAAAAGAATTATTGAAGTATCAAAGTAGTTGAACCATACTACCAAGGTGGAGAAGCAAGTCAAACTAAGAAACAAACATTATAGCTTATCCCACAGTTCTGGTTATTCTTTGAATCTCATAGGAGTTTCTATTGGCGAATTTGGGAGTTGTAGCAAGTAGACTTATACGGCGGCAGCAACGAGACCTATTGATGAGAATATGAATAATCAATACTTTCATTTCCAATGATTTGACCATATTTAGTTGAGAATCCCAAAAACGGAGTTATGACCCTTCAAGATAGAAATGAGAGTGAATAGAAGGGTTGAAGTCTCAAAGTAGTTGAAGCGTGCTACCAAGATAGAGAAGCAAGTCAAAGTAAGAAACAAGCATTATAACTTATCCCACAGTTCTGTCAATTCTTTGAATCTTAGAGGAGTTTCTATTGGCGAATTTAGGAGTTGTAGCAAGGAGACTTATACGGTGGCAGCACGAGACCTATTGATGAGAATATGAATAATCAATACTTTGATTTCCAATGATTTGACCATATTTAAGTTGAGAATCCCAAAAACGGAGTTATGACCCTTTAAGATAGAAATGAGAGGGAGTAGAAGTGTTGAAGTCTTAAAGTAATTGAAGCATGCTACCAAGGTGGATAAGCAAGTTAAAGTAAGAAACAAACATTATAGCTTATCCCACAGTTTTGTTAGTTCTTTGAATCTCATTGGAGTTTCTATTGGTGAATTTGGGGGTTGTAGCAAAAAGACACATATGGAGGCTGAAACAACACCTATTCGTGTGAATATGAAGAATCAATGCTTCAATTTCCAAGGATTTGACCGTATTCAAGCTGAGAATCCCAAAAACAGAGTTATTGTAGAAAAACAAAGATAACCTTTGTAGTTTCCAGAACCAGATTTCTAAACAAGAAAGCTTAAAGAAGAAGAAGATGAAGAAACTTTTTTCTTCTCTTGATTTCTCTCTCAATTTCCGATCTGGTTACTTACAACAATGAGAAAAAATATCTCAACTCATAAAGCCAAACATGTGGCTAAGAATAATTAAACATGTGACTAAAACCTTAACCACATATTAATAAAATCATTTTCATCGGTACTGTTCACTGAGCCCAACTAATACACTTTTTGGCCTTTTAGTCTCGTGGTCTTCATTGATAACCTCTTGGTCTTCACTCTTGATCTTCTGATCAACACTCCCCCTCAAGATTTGTTGGCGGCGATCCATCAAACCCATCTTGCCATGAAGATCACTACACACTCTAGATGATGTAGCCTTGGTGAAGACATCAGCTAACTGATCCATGCTTCTAACAAATGTTGGGAGTATAGTCCCAGCTTCAACTTTCTCCCTAACATAGTGACAATCAACCTCTATGTGCTTTGTTCTCTCATGGAACACTAAGTTAGAGGCAATATGGATCGCTGCTTGGTTGTCTCGATGGAGGGTAATAAGTTTAGAAGATTCAATACCTAGATCCTTAAGGAGAGCCTTTATCCAAACCAGTTCACCCGTTGTCTTTGCCATTGCTCGATACTCAGCCTCTGCACTCGATCTAGATATCACCTTCTGCTTCTTACTCCTCCAGGTAACAAGGTTTCCACCAACAAAGGTGCAATAACCGGTTGTCGACTTCCGATCAGTCTTATCTCCTGCCTAATCAGAATCACAATATCCTACTATATCAGTTGAGTTATTGTGACCCATCCAAATACCTTTACCTGGTGTGCCTTTCAAATATCTGAGAATACGATCCACCATTCCCCAATGATGCTTACTTGGAGTCTGCATGTGCTGACTCACTTGATTCACTGTAAAAGAAATGTCAGGTCTGGTGATAGTCAAGTAGATTAACCTCCCAATAAGTCTCTGATATTGCTTCACTTCCACAAGAAGCTTCCCCTCAGAACATATCTTGTACCCGTCTTCGATAGGAGTCTTAGATGGTTTTACTCCTAGCTTCCCTGTCTCTTCCAATAAATCAAGAGTGTATTTCCTTTGGGATAAGAAGAGTCCATCAGCGAACTTACATACCTCAATCCCAAGGAAATATTTAAGCTCAACCATGTCTTTGATATCAAATGAAGCCTTGAGTAAACTCTTTGTTCTCTTGATCCCCTCAACGTCATCTCTCGTGACAATGATATCATCCACATACACTAGTACTGCAACGATTCCATTCTCCCCCTGAGTGGTGAACAATGTATGGTCTGCCTCAGATCTTCGAAAACCATTCTCAAGAAGGCATCCACTAAGCTTGTGATACTAAGCCCTAGGTGACTGCTTAAGACTATAGATCGCCTTTTTCAGCTTGCAAACCCTGTTTTCACCAATATTCACTCCTTCTAGTGGAACCATATACACTTCTTCTTTCAACTCTCCTTGAACAAATGCATTTTTCACATCCATCTGCCACAAGTCCCAACACAGATTAGTAGCAATAGAGAGAAGAACTCGTACCGAATAGAGCTTGGCTACTGGCGCAAACGTTTCTGTGTAATCCACTCCATACTTCTCTGTGTAACCCTTAGCCACTAACCTCGCTTTGTATCTCTCTATTTCTCTGGTGCTAGTATACTTGATGGTATAAACCCACCTACAGCCCACTAGTTTCTTCTTGTCCGGCTTGTCAATCTCGTCCCATGTACCATTCTTAACCATAGATTCTATCTCTTCCAACATAGCTTGAACCCACACATCATCCAAACAGGCCTCTTCATAGCTTTCTGGAATCCTATGTTGATCAATCTTGGAGAGAAAGGCTTTGTGTTCTTGTGGAAACTGATCCATGGTATAATGATTCTGAATTGGATGAGCTACCGCCTGGTTATTGTAATATACCCTTGTGTTATTCCAATTTTCAGGAGGAAATCTCATCCTTGTACTTCTTCGCAATGGAGGTACAACTTCTTATTCTTCAGGATCTGATTCTTTAGATTCCTCTTCAGCCTCTGTTTCCACTAAATCTGGATCATGAGCAACACTCGGTGATTCTTCATCTCCAATATTACCCACTATGTCTGCTTCAAAGTCACTACTGTCACTCTCCTCAGCCTCAACATGTTCCACAGAATCAACCCGTGGAGCTATCCCCTCCAGAATAACCCTTAGAGTCAATGCACTCTCAACTGGTGTGACTAGGTCTTCCAAGTTATTCCAATCCCGCCTATCAAAGTAACCTTTCTCTTCAACAAACTTAACCTCACTTGAGACATACATCCTCTTTGTAGTGGGGTTGTAGCATTTATATCCCTTTTGTGTAGTAGAGTATCCAATGAACACACACTTGACACTCTTTGGCTCTAGCTTGTTCCTCAGAGCATCTGGAACATGCACATAACAGATACAACCAAAAACACGTAGATGATCAAGAGAGGGTTTAGTTTTATTCACTACCTCATGAGGTGAGACACTTCCAAGAGAAACAGTTGGTAGCCGGTTAATAAGATAGCAAGCTGTCATTATCGCATCTCCTTAATATTGTTTAGGAACATTTCTATCAAACAACATTGTTCTCGCAACCTCCATGAGATGTCTATTCTTGCGTTCAGCTACTCCATTTTGCTGTGGAGTATAGGCACAAGAGGTCTGGTGTACGATTCTGAGCTTCCCAAGAAAATCCTTAAAGGCATTACTCGTGTACTCTCCCCCATTATCACTCCTTAAGCTTTTGATCTTAGTTCCAAACTGAGTCAATACATAGTTGTAGAACTTGGAGAAAGCATCAAGAACGTGACTCTTTGAAAGTAAAAGCGTAATCCATGTGTACTTCGACTTCTCATCGATAAATGACACAAAATATTTATATTGATCACGAGTTGCACAAGGTGCTGTCCATACATCAGAATGTACCAGATCAAAACACTTATCATACAAAGTTGAAGATTCTGGAAATACATTCCTACAATTTTTTCCTAAAATGCAAGCTTCACACTTTTGATGATCTTGAACTTTCTGATTAGGAAGAGCAAGCTGAAGGGCTTTGAGATGAGGATGTCCCAGCCTTTCATCCCAAAAGGAGCTAAGAGCCGACTTATCAACATCTGGTTGTTCCTTATCCAAAACATAGAGACCACCCTTGGAGCAACCTTCCCCGATGGTCTCCCCAGACTTATTATCTTGAAATTTTACATCATCAGAACTACACACGACCAAGCAATCAAGGTCCTTAGCAGCTTGCTGAACAGATAACAGATTATTAGAAAAATTTGGCAAGTATAGAGCTTTCAATTTCTTCTTAAACAGCTCTAAATTCCCAATTCCTCAACATCTTGTCCATTCGCAATTGTAAACTTTCCACCATGCGGCTCAACCTCAGACAACAATTCCCTATCACTAATCATGTGATACGAAGCACCAGAGTCTACAATAACCGGTTTGCGAGTTCTAGAGGAAAAGAATCCCTTACCCGAATCTGCAAGCTTGGTGATGCTCTTGATGAGAGCATCTAAGTCTGACCTCCTTACCAAGTCATCTAGGTTTGAAGTAGCTACTCCAGCCACTCACCTTGATGTCTGACCCGTCCCCTTGAAATTCTTGGGCCTTAGATGCGGATAGAGTGTCCAACATTTGTCCTTGGAGTGTCCTTTCATCTTACAATGATCACACACAAGGTTCTTCTTGTCGACAAACCATCCGACCTCCTTTCCTTTGCTCACATGAGCAACTTCACTTGTCCCTTTAAAGAGACCCTTGGAGCCTTCCTCCTTCTGAATCATCATGCACACTTGATTGAGAGTGGGTAGCTTCTCAAATCGCAGAATGTGATGAACTAGCCCAAAGTAGGACTCATCAAGAGCGAGAAGCAAACCAAACACTTGGTCTTGCTCTCTCCTTTCTATCATCTCCTTGATATCTATAGTAGGAGGCCTAAGCACTTCCAGTTCTGCCCATAGCCCCCTAAATTCACCAAAGAAATCCTTGAAATCCTTCCCTTCTTGTTGCAGATTGGTGAGAGCTTTCTGTAAGATTTAGAGAATAGATGAAGAACAAGTAGATAGATTTCAGATTTAGACAAGAATCAATCAAGACAATTAAGAGAACAAGATAATGAGGCACAACCCTTTCTCATTAATCCATGGAGGCTGAAAATCAGATTAATCAACAAAGAAAGGGTTTCCTTCCTTTTATATGAAAAGGAAGGAAACCCTAAATAATAATAATTGGAGCGGTATGAACAGTAGTCGCGGATCCCAGGATAAACAGTACCCGAGGTGACCAAACTTTAGGAAAACCCTAAATAATAATAATTGGAGCGGTATGAACAGTAACCATGGATCCCGGAATGAACAGTACCCGAGATGACCAAACTCTACTTTTTTCAATACTCTCCCTCAAGCTTAACCGTCGGTGAACAAAGGCTAAGCTTGGACCTGCATAGGCGTTACCTCGGTAGTGCCTTGAGCCAGATGAGTTCCTCCGTGAGCTTCCTCATTGCTCTATACTCGGATTCAGCATTTGAGCATGACACTACCTTTTGCTTCTTAGACTTACATGTCACCAAATTCCCTCCAACGAATGTGCAATATCCAGTGGTTGACTTCCTATCATTTGTGTCACCAGCATAGTCTGCATCACAGTAACCCACAATCTCGGCATTCTCATTCTTTCCCATCCATATGCCTTGTCCCGGACTCCCTTTCAGATATCTGAGTATCCTCTCCACCATGTTCCAATGGTAGACTGTGGGCTTTTGCATGTATTGACTCACCTGATTCACAGCAAAACACAAGTCAGGCCGTGTTAGAGTCAGATAGATAAGCTTACCCACTAGTCTTCGGTATTGGAGAGGATCTGAATATGGTTTGTCTAATGGATCTTCTTCTTCGAGCTCTTTGTCCTTTTTCTCCCCCTTTCGCTTGACTTTGTAGCCATCTGCAAGGGGAGTTTTGGTCGGTTTTGCTCCTGTTGTACATGTCTTATTCCACAAATCAAGGGTATATTTCCTTTGCGAGAGAAATAAGCCCTCCGAAGAGCGACAAACTTCAATCCCAAGGAAATATTTTAGCTCTCCAAGATCTTTGATATCAAATGTAGCTTTGAGATAGGTTTTAGTTTCGAGAATACCTTCCTTATCATTGCCGGAAATGATAAGGTCATCCACATAGATCAATACAACCACAATTCCTCTTGGACTTTGGATGGTGAACAAGGTGTTATCAGCTTCAGACCGCTTGAACCCTTTTTGTTCCAGAGTACAGCTCAGTTTACAATACTAAGCTCTAGGAGATTGCTTGAGTCCATAGATAGCTTTTCTCAACCGCAGAACTTTTCTCGGAGCAATGGAGTCTTCAAGGCCTGGTGGAGGAGTCATGTATACTTCTTCTTCAAGTTTCCCTTGCAAGAACCCATTCTTCACATCCATTTTCCATAACTCCCAATCCAGGTTTGTAGCCAATGAGAGAACGACACGAACTGTATGCAGCTTCGCGACTGGAGCCAACGTTTTAGTGAAGTCATCTCCATAGGTCTGGGTAAATCCTCTTAAAACCAGTCTGGCTTTGTACCTCTCAATATCGCCATTGCTCAGATATTTGATAGTGAACAGCCACCTTGAACTAACAGCCTTCTTTCCAAAAGGTAGGTCGGCTTCATCCCATGTACTATTCCTTTCCATAGCCCCAACCTCATCATCCACTGCTCCAAGCCATTCTCTACTCCCTTTAGCTTCTTCATAACTCTGTGGAATCCATTGAGTATCCAGCTTACCGAGGAAGGCGTGATGGGCGGTTGGCAATAGGTCAAGAGAACAAACAGCTTGGGTAGGATGAGCCACAGCCTGGTTGTTGAAGTAGACTCTAGTTTCCCTCCAATGTTCGGGTCCAAACCTCTTTCTAGTGCTTCTCTGGAGAGGAGGTGGTGATGGAGTAGTTTCAGCTTCATGTCCAGCCTCATCATGGTGATCCTCATGAACCACATCTTCAGTCCTACCAACCTCATCGTGATCATGGTCATGTTCCACGCCATGGGGGTTTGGTTCTGGCTGAGTGTGCTCAATGGTATCAGTGTTCTCCATGGGGTTTGGTGTAGCTTGTGTATTTCGACGATTGGGATTGGGTTGATCTTTAGTAGTTTCCACTCCTTGCTGGTTGGTTTCAACATTCTCGGATTGTTCTTCTCTCCTAAGAGGAGGATTCCCAAGATCACTCAGGAGATGTTGGAGATTAGCAGCTCTGTCAGATGGTGATCTTGCTAAATCTTTCAAACTCCCCCAATCCTTCTTGTCGTGATACACTTGGTGCTCAATGAACTTGATATCTCTTGACACAATCATTCTGTTCCTTGAGAAGTCATAGCATTTGTAGCTCTTCTGGGTAGTAGAGTATCCTAGGAACATGCACTTTGTGCTCGTAGCTTCCAGCTTGTCCCTCAGCTCACCTGGTCTAAGTGCAAAACAGACACAACCAAACACTCATAAGTGATCAATAGAGGGTCTGGTTTGGTTCAATACCTTAAACGGAGATGAATCATTCAGAATCCTCGTTGGTATCATATTGATGAGATAACACGCTGCTGTGACAACATCACTCCAGAATCTCCTTGGGACATTGGTGTTAAACATCATTGATCGAGCAACTTCCATGAGATGTCGATTCTTCATCTCAGCTACACCATTTTGTTGAGGAGTATATGGGCAGCTCGTTTGATGCATGATCCCCTGTCTTGCTATGTGATCTTTGAACTTGTGACTAGTGTATTCCCCACCATTGTTAGACCTGAAATCCTTAATCTTTGCATTAAACTGATTAGATACATATGTTTCAAAATTGACAAATGCATCTATCCTTAGATGCCAGCAGTGTGACCCATGTATATTTTGATTTCTCATCAATAAATGTAACATAGTATCTATGATTATCTCTAGATAAACATAGGGCAGTCCAAACATCAGAATGCACAAGATCAAAACATTTTCATATATGGTTGCCGATTTAGGAAAAACAGTTTTACAATGTTTGCCTAAGATACAAGTTTCACAGTTCAAATGATCAATAACAACATAGAGTAACATAATATCTAAAGCCCTACCATGTGGGTAACCAAGTCTATCATGCCACAGTTTATTTGGGCTAACAGCATAACAAGATTGACAAGACAGAGGAGTAGACTTTGCAGCAGGAGAGTTATAACACCCGTGTTCCGGGCAATGGAGTCTCGGTACGGGCAATGTTACGGTCAGTCGAGAAAGTCCGAGGTTTTGTCATTCCGACAGATTCGGTCGTTCAGACATGTGTGTTCGGGAAAACATGTTTGGTCGGAAAATGGAGTTTGGTCTGGAAATGGACATGTTTGGTCTGGAAATGGACAAGTATCGTCGGAAAAATGAGGTTCGGTCATGTTCGGACAGTTGTGGTCGGATCTGGACAGGTTTGGTCCGATTTAGGACAAGTTTTGTCCGAAAAATGAAAATGGTCGGCTCAGGCTGGGGAAGTCAGGGTTGAATTATTTTGGAAAATGATTAAGTTGGGTCGAGGTGGAATTTGGTTGGGCCATCTAGAATTCCTGATTGGACCAGGATTCATTAAAGAAGGACTACGGACCAAATAAGGGAAATTGTTGGGCTTGGACCAATTGGCTTGGTCAAATCAATTTCTGTTTCGATCAATCCTAATATTTTGGGAATTAATGATAATTGAACTAGCTGGAATCGGTTTAAGGAGATTTTGATAATTTGGGTTGGTCATGGAACCGAATATGCGGATTAAGGTGGTTTGTGAGCCAAATTTGATTGGTTCAGTCAAATCGAGTTTTGTCAAGACCCAAACTCGTGAAATATATTCTAAGGATGGAATATGGCGGTGGTGTGAAGGGCCGAGTCATATTATGAAGATGGGCCATTATTTGTGAGTTTTTAGTGGGTTTTTCTTAAGGACCGAGGTCCAATTCGTGGATTAAACTTAAGGGACGATTAGTATAAGCGTTTTGAGGGTTTTAGAGTCGCATAACACAGAGATTTTGCGCAGCCAGAGCTAAGAACCCTAGAGTTTCGAGTTTTGGAGATTTTGGCCGAGAATTAAGGTTCGTGAGGGGGTAAGCGATTCCTTTGTGATTTTTGTGATTCTGTTTCGATCAGATCTCCTTATTAAGGTATTAATGGTGATCTATCACAGAAAATCTGCCAGTTGTCAATTTTTTTGAGGAGTTGTTCGTGAACCCTTAGAGCTTTACCCTTCGTCCGAGAGTTCGTCGATTGGTAAGCGAATCTCATCGTAAATCCAGTATTCTGGTCCGATAGTTTTGGGTTATTAAAGATGTTTGATGGTTCTGTGGCAGAGATCTTCGAGAAGCTTGAGTAGTTTGGGGTTTTGGTTAGCATAGCTCACACGGACCCGAATCGGTAAGGGTTTTTGAGATTGTGAGTATGTATTTTATTGGGGTGTTGGTTAGATATTTGTATTGATTGATTTTATGTGTTTGTAGGTTAATCAAAAGCTTGCTGAGATATTAAGGTGAGTTGCGTGACTGTGGTTTATGGCACAGATTATGGTTTGTATTTGTGGGTGATTGTGAGTACGTAGCCGTAGGTTGTGATTACGGGTTGTGCTGCAAGTATTTGTGAGTGCGTGACTGTGGTTGGTGTATTTGAGACGGTTTGTTTGTGTGGTTGTTTTGTTGTGTTATTGGTATTGCGTTTGATGTCTTGACAGTTTGGGTTCCATTTGTTGTGTGTATGTGCTTTGGCATATGCGTTTGAGGGGAACCGTTGCTTTACAATAATATTGACATAATTAATCGCATGTAATTGAACCTTATTTGATATGTTAAACCGGTTAGACGGGACGATCGCTTCACTAGGCAACTTTTGTTGTTTACGCATCCACTCGTTGATGCGGGTAATAAAGATTGAGGAGGAGCTCGCGGGACCTAGAGGCGTTGGATGGGACGGATGGTTTTATTGGGCGTTTGAGTTTAGTTTATTTTATTATTTTGTGCTTTGAGTTTGATGTTTAGTTGCTTAAGATCCATGTTAGCGAGTATTTGAGATATTTGTTTTATTGAATTATTGAGGAATTGTTTTGTTGAGATTTGGTTAGTTGAATGAAATTTATTTGAGAAATTTTGAGACTCGCTTGCACGACTTAAGTGTTGTAGTTCCGCTGTGCATATAAACTTTGAATTTGAGGAAATCCAGAAACCTCGTTTGAGACTTAGAGAATTATCGAGAAAATTTTTGAGGTCTACCGGTTAACACCATTGTTAGGGCAGATTTTACGGATAGGGGTGTTACAAGTTGGTATCAGAGCATGGTTGGATCCTAGGATTGTTTGGTTGTGCATTTGCTTGAGTTTATTGTAGTCGTAATCTGATACAATCTGTAACAAGTATGTTACAGTTTGGTATCAGAACATGCTTGGTTCTAAGGCTGTGTAGTTAGTGATTTGATTGGGGTAAAACCATCCTTCCAACGCCAAGTCTCGCGGTAAGTCTTTTGGGTTGTTGTTAATTTTGAGAAATTGTTGTGATGAATGGTTTATGAAGCCGTTTGGCGTGGTGTTGGCTAAGTTTGTGTGAACTTAGTTTTGGGTTTGGGATATGCAGATGGTTCGTAAAACCAGAAATTCGTGTAGGGACATTGAGTATGGGTGGAATAGAGACCCATGTTTTGTTTGACTCGGGAGCTTCGTATTGTTTCGTGAAACCAGAGATGATCGGTAGAAGCGGTTTCTGGAAGGAACTGGGAGGCCATCAAGGATGGGTTAGGGCAGCCGGTGGGCAACTCATGAGGACCTTAGGAAGGGTCAGAGACGTGCTTACTTGGATTGGAGGAGTAGATATGCGAGTCGACCTAGTGATATGTCCGGTGGAAACATACGACGTGATCCTAGGCATGGATTGGCTCAGGAAGTACAAGGCTCACTTGGATTGTCATCGGGGAAGGGTGAACTTTGAAATGGGCAAACGGATGTTGGTTTATCAAGGTGTTAGACCGACTTCTGGAAGTTTGATTGTATCAGCCAATCAAGTGGAGCGTTTGTTAAAGAGAGGATGTGAGGCGTATTTGGCTACTATCACTACGGTGAAGGAGGGCAGTGAGTTGGAGTTGGAGGACATTCTAGTTGTCCAAGATTTTAAAGATGTGTTTCGTGAGATAACCGGATTGCCACCGTCAAGGTCGGATCCGTTTACAATTGAGCTTGAGCCCGGTACAGCTCCAATTTCTAAGGCGCCGTATAGGATGGCACTTGCTGAGATGGCTGAGCTTAAGAAGCAGTTGGGTGAATTTATGGAAAAGGGATTCATAAGAGCTAGTAGTTCACTGTGGGGAGCTCCGGTATTGTTTGTAAAGAAGAAGGATGGAACCTTTCGACTTAGCATTGATTACCGTGGATTGAATAGGGTGACGGTGAAGAATAGGTACCCATTGCCAAAGATTGATGAATTGTTGGATCAGTTACGGGGAGCCACATGGTTTTCAAAGATTGATTTGGCATCAGGTTATCACCAAATTCCAATTGATGAAGTGGATGTGCGGAAGATAGCTTTTAGGACGCATTATGGTCATGCCATTTGGGTTCACAAATGCCCCAGCAGCATTTATGAAGTTGATGAACAATGTGTTTTAGGAATACGTAGATGACTTTGTGATAGTATTCATTGATGATATTTTGGTTTATTCCAAGACTCGTGAGGACCACGAGCATCACTTAAGGGTTGTGATGAGTAAGCTCCGTGAGCATAAGTTGTTTGCCAAATTGAGTAAGTGTAGTTTTTGGCAAAGGGAGATTGGGTTTTTGGGTCATGTGGTCTCGGACAAAGGAGTGTCCGTGGACTCAGAAAAGATTAGGGCAATTAAGGATTGGCCGAGGCCAAGAAATTCTACCGAAATCCGAAGTTTCTTAGGATTAGCCAGGTATTATAGAAGGTTTGTGAAAGGTTTTGTGCGTATGGCTAACTCGTTGACCAAGCTTACAGGGAAGGATGTACCGTTTGTTTGGTCTGAGGAGTGCGAGTTGAGTTTTGTAAGCTTAAGGAGATGCTTACCAATATGTCGGTGTTGGCATTACCTGAACCGGGTGTACTGTATGTAGTTTATACGGATGCATCTAGAATTGGGCTTGGGTGTGTTCTGATGCAAAAGGACAAAGTGATAGCTTATGGTTCTAGGCAATTGAAAAAGCATGAAGGTAACTATCCCACCCATGATTTGGAAATGGCCGCGGTGGTATTTGCACTTAAGATTTGGAGATCATATTTGTATGGGGAAAAGGTGCAAGTATTCACAGACCATAAGAGTTTGAAGTACATCTTCACTCAGCCCGAGTTGAATCTTAGGCAAAGGAGATGGATGGAGTTTGTGGCTGATTATGACTTGGAAATAGCTTACCATCCTGGTAAGGCTAATTTAGTGGCTGATGCTTTAAGTAGAAAAAGAGTTGTGAGAGATACCGAGAAGGACATGGAAGGTCTTATTGGTATGATTGGCTCTTTGAGTTTGAACGTCTTAACAGATGAGACAGAACCATTGGGTTTAGGAGCCGTGGATCAAGCCGATCTATTGACCCGGGTACGGATTGCCCAAGGGAAGGATGCTCACTTAGTAGGAGTGGCACAGAATGATAAGACGGAGTATCAAACTTCGAGCAATGGTACAATTTTGGCACAAAAGTGCACATGAGTACCGCACATCATCCGCAGACAGATGCTCAGTCTGAGCGTACCATACAAACGCTAGAGGACATGTTGCGGGCATGTGTTTTGGATTGGGGTGAAAGATGAATAGACCATTTAAGTTTGGCAGAGTTTGCATACAACAACAGTTATCATGCAAGCATTGGTATGTCACCGTTCGAGGCTTTATTCGGACGGCCTTGTCGTACACCCGTATGTTGGACCCAAGTGGGGGAGCGTAGCATTTTGGGTCGAGATTTTGTTCAAGAGACCACCGAGAGAATCAAAGTTGTGAAAGCTAAAATGAAAGAGTCTCAGGATAGACAAAAGATTATGCGGATAAGCATCGTAGAGATTTGGAGTTTGTCGTAGGGGATCTAGTGTATCTAAAGATGATCACATATAAGGGGAAAGATCCGACATTGATGAGTTCTAAGTTGTCACCGAGGTATATAGGACCATATAAGATTCTGGAAAGGATCGGACCGGTTACCTATAAGTTGGAATTGCCTCCGACAATGTTTGCATTTCATAAGGTGTTTCATGTTTCTATGCTAAAGAAGTGCATAACCTCTAGGGACACAGTTTTGCCTGGTGTACCTTCGGACTTACAGCCGAATATGAGTATTGCGGGTAGACCGGTCAAGGTGATAGGCAAAAAGAAAAAGGTTGTAAAGAAAAAGTCCATTAGGATGTTGAATGTTGTTTGGGATCTTGAAAGAGAGGAGGAAGTCACGTGGGAACCGGAAGAGGTTATGAAAGTCCATTTTAAAAAGTGGTTTGGTAAGTAAGTAAAAACCAAGAAAGACGATGGATCCGAGGATGAATCCAATTGAAGTGGGGGAGAATTGTAACACCCATGTTCCGGGAAATGGAGTCTTGGTACGGGCAATGTTACGGTCAGTCGAGAAAGTCTGAGGTTTTTTCATTCGGACAGATTCGGTCGTTCAGACATGTGTGTTCGAGAAAACATGTTTGGTCGGAAAATGGAGTTTGGTCTGGAAATGGACATGTTTGGTCTGGAATTGGACATGTTTGGTCTGGAAATGGACAAGTATGGTCGGAAAAATGAGGTTCGGTCATGTCCGGACAGTTCTGGTCGGATCCGGACAGGTTTGGTCCGATTTAGGACAAGTTTTGTCCGAAAAATGAAAATGGTCGGCTCAGGCTGGGGAAGTCAGGGTTGAATTATTTTGGAAAATGATTAAGTTGGGTCGAGGTGGAATTTGGTTGGGCCATCTAGAATTCCTGATTGGACCAGGATTCATTAAAGAAGGACTACGGACGAAATAAGGGAAATTGTTGGGCTTGGACCAATTGGCTCAGTCAAATCAATTTCTGTTTCGATCAATCCTAATATTTTGGGAATTAATGATAATTGAACGAGCTGGAATCGGTTTAAGGAGATTTTGATATTTTGGGTTGGTTATGGAACCGAATATGCGGATTAAGGTGGTTTGTGACCCAAATTTGATTGGTTCAGTAAAATCGAGTTTTGTCAAGACCCAAACTCGTGAAATATATTCTAAGGATGGAATAAGGCGGTGGTGTGAAGGGCCGAGTCATATTATGAAGATGGGCCATTATTTGTGAGTTTTTAGTGGGTTTTTCTTAAGGACCGAGGTCCAATTCGTGGATTAAACTTAAGGAACGATTAGTATAAGAGTTTTGAGGGTTTTAGAGTCGCATAACACAGAGATTTTGCGCAGCCAGAGCTAAGAACCCTAGAGCTTCGAGTTTTGGAGATTTTGGCCGAGAATTAAGGTTCGTGAAGGGGTAAGCGATTCCTTTGTGATTTTTGTGATTCTGTTTCGATCAGATCTCGTTATTAAGGTATTAATGATGATCTATCACAGAAAATCTGCCAGTTGTCAATCTTTTTGAGGAGTTGTTCGTGAACCCTTAGAGCTTTACTGTTCGTCCGAGAGTTCGTCAATTGGTAAGCGAATCTCATCGTAAATCCAGTATTCTGGTCCGATAGTTTTGGGTTATTAAAGATGTTTGATGGTTCTGTGGCAGAGATCTTCGAGAAGCTTGAGTAGTTTGGGGTTTTGGTTAGCATAGCTCACACGGACCCGAATCGGTAAGGGTTTTTGAGATTGTGAGTATGTATTTTATTGGGGTGTTGGTTAGATATTTGTATTGATTGATTTTATGTGTTTGTAGGTTAATCAAAAGCTTGCTGAGATATTAAGGTGAGTTGCGTGACTGTGGTTTATGGCACAGATTATGGTTTGTATTTGTGGGTGATTGTGAGTACGTAGCCGTAGGTTGTGATTACGGGTTGTGCTGCAAGTATTTGTGAGTGACTGTGGTTGGTGTATTTGAGACGGTTTGTTTGTGTGGTTGTTTTGTTGTGTTATTGGTATTGCGTTTGATGTCTTGACAGTTTGGGTTCCATTTGTTGTGTGTATGTGCTTTGGCATATGCGTTTGAGGGGAACCGTTGCTTTACAATAATATTGACATAATTAATCGCATGTAATTGAACCTTATTTGATATGTTAAACCGGTTAGACGGGACGATCGCTTCACTAGGCAACTTTTGTTGTTTATGCATCCACTCGTTGATGCTGGTAATAAAGATTAAGGAGGAGCTCACGGGACCTGGAGGCGTTGGATGGGACGGATGGTTTTATTGGGCGTTTGAGTTTAGTTGATTTTATTATTTTATGCTTTGAGTTTGATGTTTAGTTGCTTAAGATCCATGTTAGCGAGTATTTGAGATATTTGTTTTATTGAATTATTGAATTATTGAGGAATTCTTTTGTTGAGATTTGGTGAGTTGAATGGAATTTATTTGAGAAATTTTGAGACTCGCTTGCACGACTTAAGTGTTGTAGTTCCACTGTGCATATAAACTTTGAATTTGAGGAAATCCGGAAACCTCGTTTAAGACTTAGAGAATTATCGAGAAAAGTTTTGAGGTCTACCGGTTAACACCATTGTGAGGGCGGATTTTACGGATAGGGGTGTTACAAGAGTCCTCAAAAACATATAAGTCCCCGTTAGTGTTTCCTTCTCCCAAAACTTTTCCACTCTCAATATCCTGAAAATGAAAACTATTATGACCAAATATAGCATAGCAATTAAGATCAGTTGTAGCCTTTTTAACTGAGACAAGGTTAGAGGTGAATTCAGGCATAAAGAAAGCCTTAGAGTTCTTGTCACATAATTTTAAATCTCCTATTCCTCTTATGGGGATCCTATTACCATTTGCAATTATCACATTTCCACTAGCAGGTTTCACATTATTAATGAGATTACGGTTTCTAATCATGTGATGAGAGGCACCGGAATCAACAATTAATGTTTTACTTTGCAAATTCAGTAAAGAGGCTAAATGAGTGATACCGGATTTCTTGTTGTGGAAAAGGGTTAGAGACTTGATCACTGCCTCTAAGTCAGACTTGTGCACCACATCATTGGAGTAGGCAACCATGGCTAGATCATCTCCTTGTCTAGATGGCCCGACCTGAGCTTGCTCGGTTGAGACTTCTTGGGAGGAGTTTGCTTGACCCTTGAACTTTGATGGCTTCAGATGTGGGTGGAGTACCCAACATTTATCCTTGGTATGACCTTTCTTCTTGCAGTGATCACACACGAGTATCTTCCTATCTTCAGACTTGAAAGTAACTTTGTGAGCCATCACTATTTCCCTTTTTCCACTCAAGAGACCCACTGAGCCTTGTTCACGTTGAATCTGAGAGCACACTTCCTCCAAGCTTGGTAACTTCTCAGCTCTAAGGATATGTTTAATTAGATCATTAAATGCAGGATTCAGCGTAAGTAACAGTTCAAAGACCTTGTCTTGCTCACTCTTTTCCTTGAGGATGGCCGGATCCACCAAGAATGGCCTCAGCATCTCTAATTCTGCCCAAAGTTACCTGAACTTTCCAAAATGCTTCGTGAACTCCAGATCCTCTTGGCTCAAACTATTGATCACTTTCTTCACTTCAAATAATCTGGTGAGATTGGAGACATTTCCATAGACATTCTTCAGTGTCTCCCATAGTTCCTTTGCCGACTCACAATACGAGTATGCTTCGAGTATAGCGGTTTCAAGTGAGTTTTGAAGTAGTTCTAAGAACTCGTTGATCTTCTTGAAACCACTTTCCCTCTTCAGAACTTGAATCACCACTAATTATTTTTCCTTCCCCATCCGTGAATGTCTTCTTGACTTGGGATTCAATGTGGTTCCAAAGACCACGACCACACAGATTTGTTCTGGTGGTTCTAGCCCACAGTAGGCAGTTCATACCATTGAGGGTACCTGGTAAAGCAATGTGTTTTGAGGATTCCATGCTTCAGCTTTCCTTACACCAAGATAAGCCAACAAATTCAAAGATTGCTCCAAGCTTCCAAGCAGTCAATCAGACAAACAACCACCAAGACAGACTTCAGTATTCTGACAAGATCAATTCTCACAGTACCAAGAGGACCAGAGCCACTAGACACCTTGAAAAAACCAGAATCAACTTTGAACAGAACTAGAATCAGACCAAGAACCAAGAACTCGGACAGAACCAGGCACAGCCTTTTAGAAAGAACCAGACCAGAACCAAGACCTCGAGCCAGAGCTTGAATCAGATAGCACAAGAGATAGAACTAAGCTGATAAGATTCAGAACCCAAAAAGGAACAGTGCCAAGATGGGAACAGTGGATGCCGAGAAGATCCAACAAGAAACAGAACCTGATAATGCCAAGAAGAGACAGATCCAGTCCCAGACAGTGCCGAGAGCATCTAGAAGATGGAGGGTGAGTGCCGAGAAGAACCAGAGTAGAAGAGACAAGATTTGGGGAATGATAAAATCAAGAACTATATGAGAACGATTGGATAAGAGCCAAGAATCAGTAACTACTCTGATACCATGTAAGATTTAGAGAATAAATGAAGAACAAGTAGATAGATTTCAGATTTAGACAAGAATCAATCAAGACAATTAAGAGAACAAGATAATGAGGCATAGCCATTTCTCATTAAGCCATGGAGGCTGAAAATTAGATTAATCAACAAAGGAAGGGTTTCCTTCCTTTTATATGAGAAGGTAGGAAACCCTAAATAATAATAATTGGAGCGGTATGAACAGTAACCGCGGATCCCGGGATAAACAGTACCCAAGGTGACCAAACTTTAGGAAAACTTAAATAATAATAATGGGAGTGGTATGAACAGTAACCGCGGATCCCGGGATGAACAGTACCCAAAGTGACCAAACTCTACCTTTTTCAATACTTTCTTAATCTCGTAAATCCTACTAAGTTTGGATTCATTTCCATACACTCCAAAGAGTGTATCCCACAGCTCCTTAGCTGTCTCTACATAAGAGTAGGAAGCTAGGATACTTGGATCTAATGAGCTCTGGAGCGCAGCAAGTACCAACTGATCTTCTTGGACCCACTTGGAATCCCCTTTACTTGAGCTAATTTGGGCTGGAGACTCTATCTCTCCCTCTTTAGCTTTTCCGCTGCTTCCTTCAGCTTCACCTGAGGTGACACCACCTTCTCCTTGACCCTGAAGCATCTCCTCAGCCATCAGACAGTGGATCCACACTCCCCAGCTTCTCAACGCCGTCTTAGTGGTTCTAGACCACAAGAGATAGTTGTTCCCCTTGAGAACAACTGGTAGGGTAAAGTATTTGAGATTCTCCATATCAAAGGCTTGATTCAACAAAACCTTGAGTAAATAAGGTCTCTAGGAACTTATTGCTCTGATACCATGTAGAAAAACAAAGATAACCTTTGTAGTTTCCAGATCCAGATTTCTAAACAAGAAAGCTTAAAGAAGAAGAAGATGGAGAAACTTTTTTCTTCTCTTGATTTCTCTCTCAATTTCCGATCTGGTTACTTACAACAATGAGAAAAAATATCTCAACTCATAAAGCCAAACATGTGGCTAAGAATAATTAAACATGTGACTAAAACCTTAACCACATATTAATAAAATCATTTTCATCAGTACTGTTCACTGAGCCCAACTAATACACTTTTTGGCCTTTTAGTCTCCTGGGCTTCATTGATAACCTCTTGTTCTTCACTCTTGATCTTCTGATCAACATTTACAAGCTGAGAATCCCAAAAATGGAGTTATGACCCTTCAAGATAGAAACAAGAGTAAATAGAAGTGTTGATGTCTCATAGTAGTTGAAGCATGCTACCAAGGTGGATAAGCAAGTCAAAGTAAGAAACAAGCACTATAACTTATCCACAGTTCTGTCAGTTCTTTGAATCTTAGAGGAGTTTCTATTGGTGAATTTGGTAGTTGTAGCAAGAAGACACATATGGAGGCTGAAACAACACCTATTCATGTGCATATGAAGAATCAATGCTTTCATTTCCAAGGATTTGACTGTATTCAAGCTGAGAATCCCAAAAACAGAGTTATGACCCTTCAAGATAAAAATGTGAGGGAATATAAGTGTTGAAGTCTTAAAGTAATTGAAGCATGCTACCAAGTTGGATAAGCAAATTAAAGTAAGAAACAAACATTATGGCTTATCCCACAGTTTTGTTAGTTCTTTGAATCTCATAGGAGTTTCTATTGGTGAATTTGGGAGTTGTAAAAAGAAGACACATATGGAGGCTGAAACAACACCTAATGATGTGAATATGATGAATCAATGTTTTCATTACCAATGATTTGACCATTTTAAAGCTGAGAATCCCAAAAACGGAGGTATGACCCTTCAAGATAGAAATGAGAGTGAATTGAATTATTGATGTGTCAAAGTAGTTGAACCATGCTACCAAGGTGGAGAAGCAAGTCAAACTAAGAAACAAACATTATAGCTTATCCCACAGTTCTGTTAATTCTTTGAATCTAATAGGAGTTTCTATTGGCAAATTTGGGAGTTGTAGCAAGGAGACTTATACAGTGGCAGCAACGAGACCTATTGATGAGAATATGAATAATCAATACTTTCATTTCCAATGATTTGACCATATTTAAGTTGAGAATCCCAAAAACGGAGTTATGACCCTTCAAGATAGAAATGAGAGTGAATAGAAGTGTTGAAATCTCAAAGTAGTTGAAGCATGCTATCAATTTGGAGAAGCAAGTCAAAGTAAGAAACAAACATTATAGCTTATGCCACGGTTCTGTTAGTTCTTGGAATCTCATAGGAGTTTCAATTGGTGAATTTGGGATTATAGCAAGAAGACGCATATGGAGGCTGAAACAATACCTATTGATGTGAATATGAAAAATCAATGCTTTCATTACCAAGGATTTGACCATTTTCAAGCTGAGAATCCAAAAACGGAGTTATGACCCTTCAAGATAGAAATAAGAGTAAGTATAAGTGTTGAAGTCTCATACTAGTTGAAGCATGCTACCAAGGTGGAGAAGCAAGTCAAAGTAAGAAACAAGCATTATAACTTATCCCACAGTTCAATCAGTTCTTTGAATCTTAGAGGAGTTTCTATTGGTGAATTTGGGAGTTGTAGCAAGAAGACACATATGGAGGCTGAAACAACATCTATTCATGTGAATATGAAGAATCAATGCTTTTATTTCCAAGGATTTTACCGTATTCAAGCTGAGAATCCTAAAAACAGAGTTATGACCCTTCAAAATAGAAATGAGGGGGAATAGAAGTGTTGAAGTCTTAAAGTAATTGAAGCATGCTACCAAAGTGGATAAGCAAGTTAAAGTAAGAAACAAACATTATAGCTTATCCCACTGTTATGTTAGTTGTTTGAATCTCATCGGAGTTTCTATTGGCGAATTTGGGAGTTGTAGCAAGGAGACTTATATGGAGGCAAAAACGATACCTATTGATAAAAATATGAAGAATGAATTCTGTCATTTCCAAGGATTTGATCGTATTCAAACTGAGAATCCCAAAAACAGAGTTATGTCCCTTCAAGATAGAAATGAGAGTGAATATAAGTGTTGAAGTCTTAAAGTAATTGAAGCATTCTACCAAGGTGGATAAGCAAGTTAATGTAAGAAAAAAACATTATAGCTTATCCCACAGTTTTGTTAGTTTTTTGAATCTGGAAAGAGTTTCTATTGGTGAATTTGGGAGTTGTAGCAAGGAGACTTATACGTCGGCAGCAACGAGACCTATTGATGAGAATATGAAGAATCAATACTTTCATTTCCAATGATTCGACCATATTTAATGTGAGAATCCCAACAACGGAGTTATGACCCTTCAAAATAGAAACGAGAGTGAGTAGAATTGTTGAAGTCTTAAAGTAATTGAAGCACACTACCAAGGTGGATAAGCAAGTTAAAATAAGAAACAAACATTATAACTTATCCCACAGTTTTGTTAGTTTTTTGAATCTCGAAAGAGTTTCTATTGGTGAATTTGGGAGTTGTAGCAAGGAGACTCATACGTCGGCAGCAACGAGACCTATTGATGAGAATATGAGGAATCAATACTTTCATTTCCAATGATTCGACCATATTTAATGTGAGAATCCCAAAAACGGAGTTGTGACCCTTCAAAATAGAAATGAGAGTGAGTAGAAGTGTTGAAGTCTTAAAGTAATTAAAGCATACTACCAAGGTGGATAAGCAAGTTAAAGTAAGAAACAAACATTATAGCTTATCCCACAGTTTTGTTAGTTCTTTGAATCTCATAGGAGTTTCTATTGGTGAATTTGGGAGTTGTAGAAATAAGACACATATTGAGGCTGAAACAACACCTATTGATGTGAATATGAAGAATCAACGCTTTCATTACCAAGGATTTGACCATTTTCAAGCTGAGAATCCCAAAAATGGAGTTATGACCATTCAAGATATAAATGAGAGTGAATAGAATTATTGAAGTCTCAAAGTAGTTGACCCATGCTACCAAGGTGGAGAAGCAAGTCAAAGTAAGAAACAAACATTATAGCTTATCCCACTGTTCTATTAGTTCTTTGAATCTCATAGGAGTTTCATTTGGTGAATTTGGGAGTTGTAGCAAGAAGACACGTATGGAGGCTGAAACAACACCTATTGATGTGAATATGAAGAATCAATACTTTCATTTCCAGTGATTTGACCATATTTAAGTTGAGAATCCCAAAAACGGAGATATGACCCTTCAAGATAGAAATGAGAGTGAATAGAAGTGTTGAAGTCTCAAAGTAGTTAAAGCATGCTACCAAGTTGGAGAAGCATGTCAAAGTAAAAAACAAACATTATAGCTTATCCCACTGTTGTGTTAGTTGTTTGAATCTCATCGGAGTTTCTATTGGCGAATTTGGGAGTTGTAGCAAGGAGACTTATATGGAGGCTAAAACGATACCTATTGATGAAAATATGAAGAATCAATTCTTTCATTTCCAAGGATTTGATAGTATTCAAGATGAGAATCCCAAAAATAGAGTTATGACCCTTCAAGCTAGAAATGAGAGTGAATATAAGTGTTGAAGTATTAAAGTAATTGAAGCATGCTACCAAGGTGGATAAGCAAGTTAATGTAAGAAAAAAACATTATAGCTTATCCCACAGTTTTGTTAGTTTTTTGAATCTCAAAAGAGTTTCTATTGGTGAATTTGGGAGTTGTAGCAAGGAGACTTATACGTCGGCAGCAACGAGACCTATTGATGAGAATATGAAGAATCAATACTTTCATTTCCAATGATTCGACCATATTTAATGTGAGAATCCCAAAAACGGAGTTGTGACCCTTCAAAATAGAAATGAGAGTGAGTAGAAGTGTTGAAGTGTTAAAGTAATTGAAGCATACTACCAAGGTGGACAAGCAAGTTAAAGTAAGAAACCAACATTATAGCTTATCCCACAGTTTTGTTAGTTCTTTGAATCTCATAGGAGTTTCTATTGGTGAATTTGGGAGTTGTAGAAATAAGACACATATTGAGGATGAAACAACACCTATTGATGTGAATATGAAGAATCAACGCTTTCATTACCAAGGATTTAACCATTTTCAAGCTGAGAATCCCAAAAATGGAGTTATGACCATTCAAGATAGAAATGAGAGTGAATAGAATTATTGAAGTCTCAAAGTAGTTGACCCATGCTACCAAGGTGGAGAAGCATGTCAAAGTAAGAAACAAACTTTATAGCTTAACCCACGGTTCTATTAGTTCTTTGAATCTCATAGGAGTTTCATTTGGTGAATTTGGGAGTTGTAGCAAGAAGACACATATGGAGGCTAAAACGACACCTATTGATGTGAATATGAAGAATCAATACTTTCATTTCCAATGATTTGACCATATTTAAGTTGAGAATCCCAAAAACGGAGATATGACCCTTCAAGATAGAAATGAGAGTGAATAGAAGTGTTGAAGTCTCAAAGTAGTTGAAGCATGCTACCAAGTTGGAGAAGCAAGTCAAAGTAAGAAACAAACATTATAGCTTATCCCACGGTTCTGTTATTTCTTTGAATCTCATAGGAGTTTCAATTGGTGAATTTGGGAGTTGTAGCAAGAAGACACATATGGAGGCTGAAACAATACCTATTGATGTGAATATGAAGAATCAATGCTTTCATTACCAAGGATTTGACCATTTTCAAGCTGAGAATCAAAAAAATGGAGTTATGACCCTTCAAGATAGAATTGAGAGTGAATAAAACACATGAAGTCTCAAAGTAGTTGAACCATGCTACCAAGTTGGAGAAGCAAGTCAAAGTAAGAAACAAACATTATAGCTTATCCCACAGTTCTATTAGTTCTTTGAATCTCATAGGAGTTTCATTTGGTGAATTTGGGAGTTGTAGCAAGAAGACACATATGGAGGCTGAAACGACACTATTGATGTGAAAATGAAGAATCAATTCTTTTATTTCCAAGGATTTGACCGTATTCACGCTGACAATCCAAAAAACAGAGTTATGACCCTTCAAGATAGAATTGAGAGTGAATAAAACACTTGAAGTCTCAAAGTAGTTGAACTATGCTACCAAGTTGGAGAAGCAAGTCAAAGTAAGAAACAAACATTATAGGTTATCCCACGGTTCTGTCAGTTCTTTGAATCTCAGAGGAGTTTCTAATGGTTAATTTGGGAGTTGTAGCAAGAAGACACATATGGAGGCTGAAACAACACCTATTGAGTGTATGTGATCAAGTGAAACTAAACGAATGTAGAAGAGTAAAACAGAACAATAACAAAGCAATAACAGAGTAAACTAATAAATTAAGCAATTAAGACGAAGAAGGGATCTCAAGCATGGGGTAATTGATCAATGATTGCTCCTAATTAACCTGGATGTCTAACAAGCTCAACCATAAGCTAATCCCTAGAAAATCAATTCAAAACCAGATCAATCCACTTTGGTGATAGAGATCCTCAAATCTACCTGCTGACATACCCAATTTTTCCAGAGCCACACAGATATACAAGCATGAAGCAACAATTCATTAAAGCCAATAAGCACTCTACACATCTAATTCCTTAGGCTAGAATATGCAAATCTCTTGAAAAAGCTAAGCAAGCATTTCATCAACACTTTTGGTGTGGAAATACCATAGGATCTAATTCCAATTGATAAAAGAAGAAAAAGCATTAAGAACACTCATCTATAAGGGATTACAATCAATACAAAGCTTAAATACCCATATCAATCAAGAACAATCACTAATCTAACTCATACCTAAGAACCCTAAGTAAACTACTCAAACCAATAAATCATCACAAAATGTTCGACCCAGATTCATCACAAAATAATTGCAAATTCAAAATATATAAAAATTTATAAAGATTACAAAATCTATAAATGAAGAACACAAGGGGAAACGTTTAGAGGTAGAGATTAGGTTAAAAAGACGGATCCCTTGTTAATATGTTGATAAGGGTATTTGTATGTAGGCTAAGAAGCCCTAACAACACAAAAAGACAAAATAACTAATCAGGGGAAAGGACGGGGTGTGGACTGATGTGTCGAGTTTTAACCCAAAATATTTTCTGCAAGTGCACAGACACACGCAGTAGTATATGGGGTATCGAATCCACAGAGACCAAGGTTACACTATGAAATTATGAGATTTTAATTCAAAGCTAAGACAATATGGTTTTTATGTAATTTTCGGAACAACAAATAATTAAATAAATCGGTGTAAGACAAATAATAAAAAGAGCACTAGGTTAAGGCGTTTCGCCGGTGATTCGGAGACAAGGCTGAACAACTATTCAGGGCTAATTAACTACCGGTCTAGAACTCAAACACAATTGAATGTCGTCCCACTCTCGTGATGTATCGACAACTTTATCTAACAACCTAGATACCGAAACTCTCGCCTAGACCTAGCGAAGACGATAAGGATTAACAAACAGGTTCAATATGTTCACAATCAATCGTAGCAATCAACTCTCGTTGGCTACGCATCAATTGCTCATCAATGATTTATCTAGCAACCTAGAGCACTCTCGTGAATAAGTTTAACCTAAAATCATAGGCTAGGTGATCAAGCTAACCTAGGCATTACAAACCCCTATTGGCGAAGACATATAAATTCCGATCCTATTTGTGCTCAGCCATTAACAACCTAAATCACCATTGAAAACCTTAACCTAGCTATAGATCTACTCACACATAGCAAAATCAAACAAAACAAAGCAAGGAGATGAATTCATGATTTATCAAAAGGAATAAGGTTCAGGAAAACTTCTCAAACAGAGTTGTGGAATGATCGATGATGGGAGAATAAAGATCCAAGGCTGAATAAAACAAATCCAAGTCGAAAAGGTACAAAGTGGTGGTGTCTTGAAAACCAAAAATAACCTAGAACGAAGAACTCAAGTCTGGAAAAGAGCATGATAGAACGTGTTACAAGTCTGAGGCGGCTGGCCTCTATTTATTCTAAAAATAAAATAAAAAACGTGTCTAGGTAAAATAGGTCGAGCAGGTGCTCGCCAGGTCCGAGCAGGTGCTCGCGCAGGCGGAAAATCGTCTTTTGGCTCAAAATTGCTCCTTTGGCTCCAATGTCTTCCAACATCTTCAATCTATGCTCCAGAGCCTTAAAATACCTGAAAAGACACAAAAGGACTAGAAAAGACTCGAAACAAATATGAAAAGACTAGCTAAATTGGGACAAAATACTAATATATCAACTCCCCCGGACTTAGACCTTTGTTTGTCCTCAAACAAAACAAGATCAAGAACTTAGAAGAGGTTTGAAAATCACGGGAACTGACTTGCTTGTTGGAAAAATTACGAACTTCATACCTTTTTCACTGGACCTTAGGACATGTACCGTAGTTAGCCGTGGGGTTCATAACCTAACCTTAATAACTCACAACCCAACAGAAATTTCGGAATCCCCACTGTCATCTCTTACATAGATTAATGAAAATAAAGTACAGTGATCTTACCAGGGGAAATCGGTCCAAAAAGTGCCAACTTCTTCTAACCAAAGACCCTCTCCCGTATAACTTTCCTCTCCCCTCTTTCCCTCCTTCCACGCCATCATCTTTCTGTTTATTCTTCACCCTTTATCACAGCCATCACTTTCCTGATGCTTCTTCTTTATTTTGTGGGACGAATCTCCATGAGGTCACAAAGGATACACGGGTCTACGCATCATCCCTTGGTTCACTTCAATTTTTAGTTTCCCTTACAACAAGCTTTCCATGAGGTCACAAAGCATACACGGGTCTACGCATCATCCCTTGGTTCACTTCGGCTTGTTGCTTTGAACTTCTCCTTTTTATTTTCTTTTTCTCTTCTTTTCTTTCTTTTTTCTTGGTGTAATGAAGGGGAGTGAGAGAGGAATATCATACTTTGTGGAGAGTTGCGTGGTCTTGTTTGGCTCGAATAGGTCTTCCCTAATGAACATCAAACCCCTGAGAAAGAAATTGAAAATCAGGTTATGGTCCAATAAAAATTAGAGATGACATAGGTTCAGTTTATTTCAGCTGAGCTTTGGGGAATATTCAATCCGCCCAATGCTTTTCCGATACAGAACTTTGGCCAAGCTGTGAGTCATACAAGTAATCCTTAGTCCGAAAATAAATCTAATAGATCAAGTTCATAATTCCCAAACAAGCTTTTGACTCACTAAAACAGACTCAATAAAAATAAACCAAGCAGCAGGACCTGATTCACTAAAAATATAAGACTCTTGGGACTAACACAACAACAAGACTCAATAAAATAAAATAGCTAACCTCCCCCCGGACTTAAATCAAACCGTCTCGGGTGTGAAAAAGAACGAAAGATTGGCGACAAATAAAAATAAAAACACACACAGATAATACAATGGAGATAGAGGGTAAAGGGGGATATCACTGAGTAGTGGCGGTGTCGGAGTCGTCGCCCATGGAGCACCCTGGTGGAGCAGGTGCTCGCCTCTTCCTACGATGCAATGGCTGCCCAGAGCCTGAGGTTGAGCTTGATGGCTGGGGCGAGGCAGCATCTGCGATGGTGGTATGGTAACATCCTCGTGCCAATGTTTGCATGATCCTCTTCATGAGGCTGTTGTTTCTTTTCGTTGACTCAATCATCCACCTCCTGTACTCGGCAGTGTCAGCATCATCAAAGATGGGTGGAAGATCAAACTCACCTTGAGTAGAGGCGGCATGATAGGGAAGTGCAAGGCGTGGGACTGGAGTGGCGTCATCGTCGGTGGCATGACGAGATGTGCTTCGATGAGATGTGCTCGGCCTAGCTAACGATGATCGGCTCGGAATGGCGATGAGGTACTGTGGAAGTGGGTGGAACGCAAGATCTTCCATGGTGTAGAGCTCAGTCGTGGCCGGGATCGGAAGCTCGATGAGGCTAAACTCCCCGGTCGCAGTAATGAACTGGTAGTTGGACGGTGCAAGGATGATCTTGGAAGCGAGCAGGTGCTTCATATCCATCCGTGACAGCTGGGTGACACACAAAGCAGATGAGAGGTCCACTCGGTGATGGCGAAAAAGTGGAGTTAGGAGACTCCCTATTCGCTCAACTCTCTGTCCCTTATAGTTCTCCGTTGGGCTGTCCTTGATTCCGCAAATCACCTCGGCAAAGCGGACGCCTAAGTTGGAACGGTACACCTCGAATTGTTCCGTGTTTCCATTCCCTACAATATGAGCACATCCCAAGAATAGTAGCAGCAACTCATCGATATGAACTTTGTTACCTACAGCTCGGGCAAACAGCATGTTGCTGAATATTCTCGCACAAATGCGAAGTGCGGGATGTTGGAGGCGGTTTTGACTTGCGGAGTTAGACGAGTAAGGGCCCGAGGTGATATGGCTCCAGAATTCTTTGGACTGCGCAAACGTCTTTGGTGGATCCAGTTTGGTGACCATCTCGCGAAAACCATACAAAACGCAAAAATCCCACATAGCTATGTCGTTCTTCGTTCCTCCAGCAAAGAACGAAAATGTACCTTCTTCAAGTGTTGGGGAGTCCAGATCTTTGTAAGTGAGAGTGGCGGTGGCTAGGCATTATCTCACAAGGTCCGGGTAAAGCACATCTTCCTCTAGCGCGAAAGACATGCAATGCGCGTGGCTTAGGATCCTCCGAACTTGGTCTTGGAGACCTAGTTGCTGAAGCGTCATCTCGCACATGTACCTCGTAGGCTCTAGCTTCAGCCCGAGGAGCTGATTGTAGTAGTAGGCATCGCGAGTGTCCCACAAATCCGGTGAAAGTGGCGGAAGCTCTTTGATACCGAGATCAAAAGGTGTGTTTTCGGTACGGGGCCACAGATGCGTGGTGAGTCTCTCGGTGGTGGCGGACCGTGTGGAGGTGCTAGCTTTGCCTTTTCCCTTGTTAGTGGCGAAGAACTGCTTGGGAGGCATGATGAGACATGGAGCTTGGAGTCACGGTAGCAAGAGGCGGAGTTTGGCCGAGCGTGAAAAAGTCGAGGGTGACTTTCGGTGAGGCGGAGCGCGACGTGACAGAGCGAAACCAGGATATCGGCGATGGCGGAGAGCTCGGAGGAGGGGCCTCACGAAAAGCTTGCCGAGAGATGAGGGAAGCGGTACAGTGAGGCGAGAAAGATTCGCGCCGGTGTCAAGAGACAGTGGCTGCGGAGGATGAACGAGAAGATTAAGGGAGAGCGAATGATGGTGGTGATGGATCTGAGATGAGAGGCGAAGTGGCGGAAGAGCGGCGAAGTGAGGCGAGAAAGCTGGACCTTTGCAGACGAGATGAGAGAGAGATGGCGATGGAGGAAGGTGGAGTCGCTCGGCCCGAGTTTTAAAGTGGAGAGGAGGTAGGGTTTCAGAATTTGGAGGTTAGTGGTGACCAGTTCATGGGCCTGCAAAACAAGAAAAAGGGAAAGTTAGTGGGGTTGGGAAAAGGAAAAATTGGATTTTACCTTTTGTTTGTGTTGACTCGGCGAGCACCCTGGCGGAGCAGGTGCTCGGGCCAGTTATGGGGTGCTCGATTTCCCCCCTCTCTTTTTTTTTTTTTTTTTTTGATTAAAAAGTGAAATCACAAATAAAAATTAGTATGAAAACAAATTTTAAATGAATTATGTACAAGAAACCTTACCGGTGGGTTGCCTTCCACCAAGCGCTTGTTTTAAGTCGTTAGCTCGACTTTGTAGACTGTTTAGGCGTGAGGAGCATCACCTAAGGCGACAGTATCACCTTCTCCAATGTGTGTATCTGCAAGATACGGCTTGATCCTTTGGCCATTTACCACGAATTCGTCTCCTTTCGCGTTTAGCAACACCACAGCTCCATGTGGTCTAACCTCCTTGATCGTGAAGGGGCCAGACCATCTGGACTTCAGCTTACCTGGAAATAATCTGAGACGAGAGTTGAACAATAATACCTGATCGTTAGGAGACAAACTCCTGGGGATGATCCTCTTATCATGGTAGGCTTTTGCCCGCTCCTTGTAAATCCTTGAGTTGTCATAGGCGAGATGCCTAATTTCCTCCAACTCGTGCAGCTGCATGGATCTCCTCTCAAATGCTGGTAGGATGTCGAAGTTGAGCAATTTAATTGGCCATGCCGCTTTGTACTCTAGTTCCACCGGAAGGTGGCATGCCTTCCCATACACCAAATGAAAAGGCGTTGTCCCCAACAGTGTTTTATACGCGGTCCTATACGCCCATAGAGCGTCATCTAACTTCTTCGACCAATCCTTACGTGTGATGCTCACTGTCTTCTGTAGGATACTCTTTATCTCCCTGTTGGAGATCTCGACCTGACCACTAGTTTGAGGGTGATAGGGAGAAGCAACCTTATGTGTAACACCATTCTTCTTTAACAAGTTCTCGAAAACCTTGTTTATGAAGTGTGAGCCTCCATCGCTAATCACCACTCTAGGGACTCCAAACCTCGGAAAGATGACACTCTTGAACATCTTGATAACCACTCTAGCATCATTAGTTGGGCTAGCTAGCGCTTCAACCCACTTAGAAACATAGTCAACAGCCACTATAATGTATTCGTTACCGTACGAGGATGGAAACGGTCCCATGAAGTCTATACCCCATACATCGAAAACCTCAACTTCCAGAATAAAATTCTGGGGCATCTCATTGCGCTTACTGATGTTCCCTTGCCTTTGACACGCATCACACCTAGAAACGAATCTGTGTGCATCACGAAACATCGTCGGCCACCAATAACCGGCTTGTAAAGCCTTCAAGACCTTTTTAAATGTGGCAAAGTGCCCAGCATATGACGAACTGTGACAATGTTGTAGAATCCCAGGGATCTCTGCCTCAGACACACATCTCCTATACAGCCCATCCGAACATTGCTTGTACAAAAACGGCTCATCCCAAAAATACCGCCTAACGTCGTGGAAAAACTTCTTCCTTTTGCTTTCCGCTAGGTTCTCAGGAACCTTATCAGTAGCCAAGAAGTTTTTATTTTTTTTTTATTTTAGAAAAGAGAAAGAAAAAATTAGTAATAAAATGAAATTCAAAATTATGTACAGATTCTTACCAGTGGGTTGCCTCCCACCAAGCGCTTGTTTAACGTCATTAGCTCGACTGCAGCAGTGCCTAAGCGCGAGAGTGTGGATCCGTAGGAGGATCAGGTGGGGCTGGCGGTGGGTTGAAATCTAGCTTCAAAACCCTGTTCATCATTGCATCCACAGCTACTTGTCCCTGCATTTTAAGTTCTGGGGTAATAAGTGCTTTAACCTTAGAGAAGGGTTTAGACATACCTTTGCATTTAATCTTATATTCAATGGCGTCACCAACACGTCTCTGGGGTGTTAAGGAGACATGAGCCTGAAGTGGTGCTCCCCCAGACTTAGACTTAGCCTTCTCCTCTATGACAACATAAGGGCTATTTTGCTTGCCCTCAGAAATCGCTGCATAGAATACACCCTTGTTGACTTTAGAGAGAGAGACCCTTTTTTGAGGTAAGTCAACAATTGCTCCTGCAATAGCGAGGAACGACCTTCCCAGGATCAATGGCATGTAAGCATTATTCCTCATCTCGACCACCTGAAAATCACAAGGCATTAAGCAATCATCAATGCTTACCTCGAGGTCTTTGACAAATCCTTGTGAAGTTGATGTTGCTCCATCTGCAAATTTGAGGGTCATGTCTGAGGGCTGTATGTTTTCAATTCCTAAGGACTTAGCAAGATCCTTTGACATTACGTTTACCGTAGAACTGGAATCACAAACAGAATCCTCAAAAGCAACTCCGAGTATGGAGCATGGAACTACGAACTTTTCGGGATCTCCGAGCTTGGGGAGATGCTTTCGTTTAAAAGCTGGAGCTGGACCTAGAAAAGGAACCTTGGGAGAATAAATCCTCATTGTAGGAGTTTCTGTAGAACTGGTCAGAGCACCCTGTCGGAGCAGGTGCTCCCGAGGAGGTTTTGGGTGCTCGGTAGATTTGGTCTGAGATTTTGCTGGACCAGTCTCAACCTGTGTTTCTGAGTGTGAACCACTTCCATTCCTGGGGCTATGCTCACCCCTTGCTGAGAGAACTACTTGCTGTCGTTTGACGGTTTCAGCGGTTTGGGCAACTTGCATGTCAAGCTTCTTCACGTGAGCGGTAACAGGTTCATACTTCACATTCAGATCATTATACATGTGACCAACCTTGGCATTGATCTCTGTTGCGGTCTTTTGCTGATTGACTAAGAGTTGCTGCATAAGACTCTTCACCTCATCCTGAGATGTAGGCACGGAGACAGCTTGTGGTGGTGTAGCGAATTGGGCGTTTTGCTGTTGGTTTCCTCCTTGAAACTGATTCTGATTCTGATTAGGGACGAATGATTTTCCCTGTTGGTTGCTGGAGTAAAAATTTTGAAACCCTTGGTTCTGTTGCAACTGATTCATACCTCCTCCTTGTTGCGGATAAATCTGGTCTTGTGGGTTCTCGACGTTGGTGCTTCGGTAAGAAAGGCTCGGGTGGCTCCTATAATTTGAATCGAACTCACGGTTCTGCACATATCCTTGTCCACTCACATAACTGACCTCTTGCATACCAGCACAATCATCCTCTTCAAAATTTTGGGAGATTGGTGCACTCCCATTCTCATCCACAAAGCGAACCGATTTTTGGTTTCCCCTAAGGAGTATGTTTACCTTTGCTGTCAGCTCATCAATCTTTTGTGTCTCCATGCTGTTGACTTTCTTGGACCTATCATACTCAGGAGACTTGTTGTTTGAGCTTGACGCTAAGTTCTCAATCAGCTCAAAAGCACCATCTCTAGTCTTGGTTATAAAGTCGCCATTACTAGCTCATTCAACGCATTTCGGTAATCCCATTCAACACCATCATAGAAAATACCCAGAATCTGCTCATCCTTAAACCCGTGGTGTGGACACTCTCTACGATATTCCTTCAGTCTTTCCCAAGCTTCACAAAAAGCTTCCCCGGGATGCTGTTGGAATGAGGATATCTTGTTTCTCAAGGTCGCAGTCTTCGCCTTAGTGTAAAAATTATCCAAGAATGCTGCTCTAACCTCAGCCCATGTCTTCAATGAACCTGATGGCAGTGACTTTAACCACCGTGAAGCTTTGTCTGCAAGCGAAAAGGGGAATAGCTTGCACTTTAGAAACTCATTAGACACTCCATTAGAACCCGTGGTGCTGAAAATTTCCTCAAACTCATTAGATCCATCGGAATCTCAGCTGGGAGTCCATGAAAGAGGTGTTGCTTCACCAATGAAATCAATTGAGGTTTGATTTCAAAGTCTTGCCTCTGAATTGCTGGAGGCACAATGGCAGCTCGGTTCTGGTAGTAGGCGTGTGGATTATCCGAGTCTCCAATACCAGGCTGTTGTTGCTGAGCTTCTTGTCTATCTCTCCGCATCTGTTCCATCTCATCCCGAAGCATCTGCAACTGAGCAGCCATTCCATTGTCTTGTTCAGCCATAATGACCGGAGCAGCTGTAGTGAGTCTTCGCTGTCGGTTCTCCTTTTCTAGCCTAGCTAGCTCTTCGTTTGAAAAATTAACTAAGCTCTCGGTGCAATTTCTTCTTGTTCTTCTAGTGGTCATGCACCTGAAACATAAGAAAAAGAAAAAGAAAAAGGAAAAATAATTAGTAGTTTCTTAGACTGAAAATAAAATCAAAAATCAAAGGTAACGCAATTGGTCCCCGGCAACGGCGCCAAAAACTTGATGTGTCGAGTTTTAACCCAAAATATTTTCTGCAAGTGCACAGACACACGCAGTAGTATATGGGGTATCGAATCCACAGAGACCAAGGTTACACTATGAAATTATGAGATTTTAATTCAAAGCTAAGACAATATGGTTTTTCTGTAATTTTTGGAACAACAAATAATTAAATAAATCGGTGTAAGAAAAATAATAAAAAGAGCACTAGGTTAAGGTGTTTCGCTGGTTATTCGGAGACAAGGCTGAGCAACTATTCAGGGCTAATTAACTACCGGTCTAGAACTCAAACACAAATGAATGTCGCCCCACTCTCGTGATGTATCGACAACTTTATCTAACAACCTAGATACCGAAACTCTCGCCTGGACCTAGCGAAGACGATAAGCATTAACAAACAGGTTCAATATGTTCACAATCAATCGTAGCAATCAACTCTCGTTGGCTACGCACCAATTGCTCACCAATGATTTATCTAGCAACCTAGAGCACTCTCGTGAATAAGTTTAACCTAAAATCATAGGCTAGGTGATCAAGCTAACCTAGGCATTACGAACCCCTATTGGCGAAGACATATAAATTCCGATCCTATTTGTGCTCAGCCATTAACAACCTAAATCACCATTGAAAACCTTAACCTAGCTATGGATCTACTCACACATAGCAAAATAAAACACAACAAAGCAAGGAGATGAATTCATGATTTATCAAAAGAAATAAGGTTCAGGAAAACTTCTCAAACAGAGTTGTGGAATGATCGATGATGGGAGAATAAAGATCCAAGGCTGAATAAAACAAATCCAAGTCGAAAAGGTACAAAGTGGTGGTGTCTTGAAAACCAAAAATAACCTAGAACGAAGAACTCAAGTCTGGAAAAGAGCGTGATAGAACGTGTTACAAGTCTGAGGCGGCTGGCCTCTATTTATTCTAAAAATAAAAAAAAAAACGTGTCTAGGTAAAATAGGTCGAGCAGGTGCTCGCCAGGTCTGAGCAGGTGCTCGCGCAGACGGAAAATCATCTTTTGGCTCAAAATTGCTCCTTTGGCTCCAATGTCTTCCAACATCTTCAATCTATGCTCCAGAGCCTTAAAATACCTGAAAAGACACAAAAGGACTAGAAAAAACTCGAAAACAATATGAAAAGACTAGCTAAATTGGTACAAAATACTAATATATCATGGACTTAAGCAGATGGTCGACTGGTCCATGTCGAGTGCACTAAAGTCCAAAAGTATGGATCCTCAGCTCGACCTCCTTCACTTGAGTTTTTAGGTCGAGTGTGGTTGTCTCCTTCTCCAAGGTACCTTCAGCTTGAGTACTCAGGTCGAGTCCATGCATCTAGTTATGTACAAGCATCCTATTGTGATCTCCAGAGCTCCAAAAGTACCTAATATCAACTCCAGTATGCACAATGTATGCAATGCTTATGCAAAAAATCCTAAGTACTATAGGATGATGAATATGATAGAAAGTGGTATGAACATTGGATGAAACTATACTAAAATGATGATAAATAAGTGCTAAAACATGTAAAATGCAGAGACATCAGAGAACAATGTAGTTGTAGCCTTGTTAGAAGACACACAATAATCACTACCATGGAAGCCATGATAATGGGATTCGAGCATGTCAAGGGATTATATGAAACTGACCCAGATTTTCAAGAAACCTACAAGGAAACGTGCATAGCGGCTTTTGGAGCATTAACAAGATGGATTCTTGGTCTGACACAAAAGGCTGTGTATTCTACAAGGTTCAATGAGGGAATTACTAATCAGGGAATCACATGGAGGAGGGCTAATGGGAAATTTTGGCAGGGATAAGATCTTAAGTGTGCTCATGGACAATTTCTATTGGCCACAATTGAAGAGGGACGTAAAGAGATTATGAGCCAAGTGCATCACTTCCTTGAAAGGAAAATCAGGTCACATCCTCATGGTTTATATATGTCTTTGCCTATTCCTACCTACCATGGGTAGACATTAGTATGGATTTTGTTTTAGGGTTACCGCATGTCATCCACAAGGACTCTATCTTGGTAGTTGTCGAGAGGTTCTCCATGATGGCTCATTTCATTCCATGTTACATGATGCGATCCTGGTGAAGAATCATGACCCAAAATCAACACTGTGAGGTTACGATGATTGTGAGAAGATGCAAGACTTGATTAACGAGCACCTTGCGATTTGGATGGATCGAATGTTGCCACAAAAAGTTGCGGAAAGTCCTTTTGATGAGACTAACAATTCCTTAATCCGAATCACACGAAAGAAGGGAAACAATGATCTATATTTTGTAAAGATTTTTGATAAAAATATAGATAAGAGTACAGAGTGATCTCGGCCTCAATATAAAGAAAAGGAGGCGAGAAAGATAAGAGAGAAGAGAATAAATGTGAATAGTTACAAGACATGCCTCGTAAACTCTCGAGAAGACCATGCGAATAAACACACAAGTTCAAATTCAAAATAAGAAAAGAAGGATAAGAGATATAGATAATAGGCCACACCAAATGATGTAGTGGAGATGGGCCTTGTGATGGATCGGACTAGAGGTTGGCATAGATGAACATATGAGCCACAAGCCTCGTTAAAAACCTTGCTCGGAAAACCCATTGGGACAAAACTGAGCCAAGGGAATAAGAGTGTGAGTGGATCATATGGTCAATGCTCTAACCTTTTTGGACTTGTGTCTTGATCGGTGTAGCCTTGACACAATGCATTGGGTCCAAATGATCCTCTTGAGTACTCACTAGGTGTAGTGATACTCGAAACTCTTGGTAAAACTCCCTTGTTGCCATGCTTTCCTTAGCTTCCATAATGACTCCATTTGCTCCTTTTTATTCATATGCATACTCTAAGCTCTTAATGTTGCCAACTCTATGTTTTATATCCTTAGTCCCTCCTAGGATTGCATCATCCTGCCTTCGTTGAAAAAGATTTTTCCTCAAATCTTCTTTTCTTGCCACAAACATCCCCAAGTTAAAGTCCTTTAAGATAAAACGTATTGAAAGCTTACCTTGTCGATAACAAATCAGATCGATGTGGTCATGGAACTTGTGGAGAGGTTCAGCATCGTTGATGATATCTTTAAGTGCTTTGGACAGAACATTCATCTTCTCATGCATGATTCTTTGGAAAGTATTGATCGCCTTTGTCCCACTATTGGCATTACAGAAGCCTTCATGAAGAACACTTTCTTTTCTTGTAAGTCCATTGGATGAATCCATGTTCTTCAACTAGATCATTTGTTCCCTACAAGAGATCTGATCTTTATTTCTTTTTTAACAATAAGATTCATACAACTTAGTGCATAGGAAATCAACAACAGTAAAGCGTTTAGAAAATCCTGTTGGGTTTGAGATATCCAAGGCTTGAATGTGAAGGCTTGACCCGGTTTGTTGCTCATCCATGTTGATACCGGATCCGTACCGAGGATCCACTCTCTCCAATCATGACACGTGTCAACCACTTCAGTAGGTCAAAGTAAAGACTAGGTCAGTTCAGATCAAGAAGGGATGGGTAAACCGTATAAGAGCTCGATGGAGCGAACTGGGGTCCGACCAGTAGTGTCTGTGAAGCCAGGTGAATCTGCGAGCTAAAGAAGGACAACGTTCAAATACAAGACGTTACGACATTAAAGGCCAAATCAAAACCGACGAATTAAAGGAGAATCATATGATTTATTAGTTTGATTCTTAGCATTTAATCCTTAATTTGTGTATAAATATAGATCCCCATGGTCATGTATGGGGGTTAATCTTTTTCTACTCGAAATCAATATATACAATTTTACACTTTTTCCTTTAGCAAATATATTTTCTATTTCAGTTCATTCTAACTAACGAATTCTATTTTTACTTTAATAATAATTCAATATATTATTGAGTGTGGAATACAGCATCCACAATTCATAACCTCAAAAAAATATAAATTTTTCTCTCCATCATAAGCTAAATGTTTGGCATTCGGGTTAATTGATCCTTCTCATAGATTTTAGTAGCATTGGTTCTTCCTTTTCCTTGTTTGTAACATGTTGCTTTCGACTCTCTTTGTTGAAGTCAGTTCTTTCATTACAGTGTGGCTCTGTTCTATTATGGTGTTTCCCATTTTTTTTTATTTCTTGAGGAACAACCTGCATAGTTTTAAAATCACTTGGAACCTCCGGTGCAAGGTCAATGGCAAAAGAATAATTATTTGAACCAACAAATAACTTAGAATCAAATGGGTCATCATATAGAGTTTTTCCAGCCATAGCAAAGAGGCTAGACTTCTTACCTTGTACTTGCTTACCCTTTAGCTGGATTTATTCAAGATAAACTTCGTGAAGGCGGCAACGGCACTAGTGTAGTCTTTCTTCCATTGAACTCGAATGTATAGCGATTGGTGAATCCATCATGAAGTACTCTTCGGTCTGACTGCCATCGTCTTCCAAGTAGTACCTTTCTAGCTTCCATTGGTAGCACATCACACAAAATATCATCCTTATATTTCCCAATAACAATCGGTGCTTCCACTTGATGCTTAACCCTTATTTCCTCTATGTCGTTGAGCCATTGAATATCATAAGGTTTTGGATGCTCCTTGATGTTCAAACCCAGCTTGTTAACCACTGTCTCACTTGCCACGTTAGTGCAGCTTTGAAACATGTAATTTACTAGTTTGAGAACAGGGTTTCAATTGCCTATTACCCTAAACATGTCATTGTATTGCAATAGGTATCAATCCAAATGGGTGCGTTGTTCACAATCAAGATGCGATCAAATTTAGTTAAGTCAGGTCAAATCAGAAGGGTGTTTGTCACTAACAACCTAAACGGAATGAAAAATGCATAAAATAAAATACTGGCTATGGACTTGGTCAGATTTGGCCGAGTGGGAGAGAAAATACAGAAAATAGCAGGAAATAATATGGAGAAGAAAGGTCATGAGAGTGGGGTAATTGATCATGCCGTCCTCCATAGTCTATCGTAGGTGTCTACATGACTTCACAGAAGTTGATAATCAAATCTATGGCGATCCCACTGTCGTGGTGACCCCCAACAATCCTAAACATATCCTAAGACCCAATACCTTCCCCCTGAGTAGAGACCTCAATTAAATTGGCGGAACATAGAAAAGGACAGCAATAAGACCCAAATCAACAATGTCAAAATATAACCTAACCCACTTTCCTAGCGAAAAGCTATAGATCTCTGGCATTAGGGGATGAGGAATCTCTACATGCACCTGTCGGGCGAGAGAAACCTCAGATCTAGCCCCTAGACTTTGCCAAACGAGCTAGCCTTAAGAACATCTAATCCAGAAGGGATAAAATCAAATTTAAAGCTTAGACATCTACAGGGACTAAGGACTCGGGCAGATCTACCCCATCTTGGAACCCTAGTTTCACTACTCAGACATGCAAATTGAAAACGTAGAAATCAAAGTAAAAGACATGTTCATAAAAATGATGATAAATAACTTAAGAAAAAAAATTCAATAAAAAGGTTGAGGTTACAGAATAAAAAATAGCAGAAAAGTAAAAGGAGGCTATGAAAAACCAAGATTCAGATTCAAAGATAAAAGTTGTTCCCCTTTCGCTTCCGTGGCTCGGGTTTATATAAGATGATGTGATCATGCCAAGCACAATGAAGGAGCAGCTTGAACCGGAGCAGCTTGTAGCCTAGGAAGCTAAGAAGAAATGGATTAGCTCAACCACAAAGTTTGATCCGGGAATATTAAGAGGATCACTTCAACAATTCAAGACATCTTTACAACAATTTCTCGACACCAACCAGGGCAGTTTAGTGTGTGCTAATCCAAATACCCTAGTTGTGATCCAAGCCACCTAGACATTTATCAAGAGAGGTGATAAGACTTGCACTCTTTTTCTCTTCGTTTGGTTTTGTCCCAATGGGTTTTCCAAACAAGGTTTTTAACGAGACAAGCCTTATTACTCTTTCACAAGGCCTCTTGATAAATTCAGGCCCAAACTCTACTCTCAGCCACGAAATGGAGCCAAAGAGACATTCAAGAATGGTTCAAAGTTTATGTTTAATGCTTTGTAGAATTCCAAGGGGTTATTTTCTATTTTCTATGCATCTTTGAACTCTATATGTATTCCCTTGTTCTCTTCTTTTCAGATTATCAAACTTTTATTTTCAAAACTCATTTTACTTGTTTGATCATTTCTTGCTCAAAGTGTCGGGTCTCCATTCCTTCACACCGAGCCAGCCGATAGTCTTAGAGTCTGTCACAACTCCTAAGAAGTTTCACTACGATCCACCTCTTGTTCATCACGTCTAGGGTCTTCACCCACGTACAGAACAAGTCTGAAAGTCTAAAGGTTCACCATTCCCTTTGGAAGTTTCGCATCAATCCCCAACACCCATCGGATCCTACTCGTTGTGTCACATCTTTTCATCTCTTCCGCATCACTCATCTCATCACCGACCATCACAACCTCTTGGAGAGCATTCAGGGACTAGATCCTCATCTAGGATCATATCAAGTGGTATCAGAGCTCGCTCCAACCCAGGTTGTGTCGATTCAAAACGTTTTACCCTTTCATATTCTTCAGATCATCTGAATCGATTTGTCTGTTGATTGCTAGAATTTTCATAATTGTTTGGTGTCAGATAAAATCGTGAAATCAATCGAATCTGAACCTAGTTTGAGTCTAGTAATTGATAAAATTGTTTCTGGAATTGTTTCGGCACGTTTTGATATTTTGTTTGTGACTGTTCAACTGCTAGTGTCGAATCCGGAATCACTGTCTGTCACACGTTTTGCTTGAATTTTCATAAAATATTGACGTGTGATAAAAATTCGAAATTTGTTGTTCTGAACCTAGAAAGAGTCTAGTTTCTATAAAAATTGATTCTAGAATTTTTGAACATGTTTTGATAATTTTTCGAGGTTAATTTCGTCGAACAGTGGCAACTAGAGGTTCTCGGAATTTGAAAAGTTATTTTCGTGTTAACTTGATAGAATTGTTTAAAATCATTGGTTAATCCTAAAATCGTGAAAGCTGTTGCATTGAAACCTATATTAAGTCTAGTATTTGTTAAAATTGACTCTGGAATTATTGAACGTGTTTTGTTATTTTATTCTGTTTGATCAGTTCAAACTGTCGTTTAGGTTTCCTGCCAAGTTTTTCCTTGTTCTGTTTGAGCATTTTACTTGTTTACTTGTTGGGATTTGAACAGGTACCATGGTGGGAACCAGCCATGATGAACAAGAGTCTTCCAACTCCAACAAGCAACTTATGGACTCCTTCAAAGCTATGATGGTTGAGAGTATGGCCACTATGAAAGCCGAACTAGAAAGATCCATCAATGATGCTGAACAAGAACGATTTGAGGCTATGCTGGCTAAGAGGGCTCATAAGTTGTGTGAAAGATTAACAGCCAGGAACCGACGATTTGAAGAAGTAAATCCACAATGGCATGGTCGTCTAAAAGAAAAACCAAGCAGAGAGCCATGGAGAGACAAGCCGAGACAACAAAGAAAAGAAGCTTACAGCCCTCAGCCAAAAGAAGAGTCCAAGACCGTTCTAAATGAGCAAATGGAGGCTACGTCAACATCTCAACCCAAGAAGGCTACTGAACAAGTCGTGGTTCACAAGCAAAGCCTAATTCCGTCACTTGACTCAAGCGGTGAACCAAAGCAATGTAAGTCCTCAAAATCTAAGGAAGTTACTTGTTATAACTCTCGTAAGAAAGGACATTTTTCTGCCACTGGCCCTGAAAAACACGAGCTGAATATCACATCATTAGGATCAAAACAGAGCTCAGAAAACTCAAGTAGTGAAGTAGTTAATCAAGGGGTAGAAACTTCCAGTTCTTGTATGATGCACTTGGTCTTGTCAAAGGATGTTGATTCAGGTCATACTATGGAGCATAAGGATGACAAAACTGAAGGAAGCATAAAAGAGAAGAATCCACAGTCGGTGTCAACCACTTCACAAGCTTGCCGAGATAACAAGTGTGAGTAAATTAATTATGAAAACCGTGTGGTGACTAAACCATGTACAGCCCCAGCTACCTGTGAATCAGATTTCACCTTCTTCAAAGCTGAAATATTACAAAACATCTTACTTGGTACTCAGGTAAGTTTAGCTTGCGAGTTTATTCGATATTGGAATAATTTTATTTTCACTCGTAGCTTCAAACAACCTGTTTTGAATGTTGAAGTTTCAAGTATAATGCACTTAATTTTTCCCTTAAGTACCAAGAAAGATACAGGTACCTTAGATGTGTGCAATGGCTTAGGCGGAATCACATCCACACGGAGCTTAACAATGGATCCATCAGAGAGAGTAACAAGAACTGAACACATCATTGTGATCAAGGAGAAACCACCAGATGCCTCACCACAAATAAAAACCCGAGGTAATTATCTAGACTCTCAAAAACGAATGAAAGCTAACTTGCTCTCTCTTGGTGCAGATTGTACAATGGTGAGTTCAAAACATTTTCAAGAAAAGAAGACTACTCTTGTACCATTACCGACTCATGAGTTTTGCTTTGACAAAATCAAACTCAAAGGGAATCAAGAGCAAGGTAAAGCTAATCTTTTTGCTATGGTTAGTAAGGTTAATGATGCTGAATATTTGGATCATAAAATATTGGTCTCTTTAGATAAATTCTCTAGTGTATCTAACCTTGCACCGGTGCTGCCGAGTGAGATTATGTGTCTTTTGCAGAATCATAAGAACGTGTTTCCAGTGGATGACCCCATAAGACTACCATCCATCTGTGATGCATCTCATAACTACATTTAGAGACCTGGAGACTATCTAGGACGTTCAAGACACTTACCCCACGAGATTTGGACCTCTTCACTTCACATGTTCTCCGTAGAACCTAAAATGGATTTTTCATCATTTTGTTCATTTCAAAATTATCAATGGCGACCAGGAGAGCTCTCATTGTGTAAGATAACCGGAAGATTCGACGGTTTTCTCACCAACAATTTTCTGATCAAAGAAGAGCCCCCGGATCCAAGACCGTTTTCATTTACCGAGATAATTTGGAGCACCGAACACTCCAAGGATCCTATCCAGGTAAGTATCTCTTTAACTCGATTTGTTTCCCATGATTTAAGGTCTGTGAGTATGAGTTTGTTATCTCCAGAAATCATTGAGAAAATTTTAGATTTATTCAAGGAATATTTGGAATCAAATCATTGTTGTAAAGCACAAGTAAAAGAGAAACATGATAAGAATAATCTTTTGACTCAAGCTGAGATATGTTTACTTGTTTATTGTGAGTCCATGACTGTGATAACATGCTTGTTCTTTTCCAAAAGTGTTGATAAATTTTCAGGTACAAAAGAGGAGCTACCGGACGTAAATGTTATCTCATTTAATTTCTTTGCAAGAACTGGAATTGGAGATGTTTTCATGAAGGACAAGAAACCCCTTGCTTATTTACAAATGATCTTTGAAATTGGAGAATCCGTGAGAAATTATTGGGGAAAAGAACGAGTTCCGGCTGAAGGGAGGTTCAACCCAGCACCAAAGATTGAAGGCCTATTCACAATCATCAAAAGGATCAATGGCGACAACACCTTTCTCAGAGGTAAGTATAAAGAAATTTCCTTATTCAAAGTTACTTATTATCTTCTTTCTTTCATTGCAGATTGTTCGGATTTGAGGTCAAATCCTTTTCAAGTGGGAGAGGATGATGTGATCATGCCAAGCACAATGAAGGAGCAGCTTGAACCGGAGCAGCTTGTAGCCGAGGAAGCTAAGAAGAAATGGATTAGCTCAAAAGCAACGTTTGATCCGGGAATATTAAGAGGATCACTTCAACAATTCAAGACATCTTTACAACAGTTTCTCAACACCAACCAGGGCAGTTTAGTGTGTGCTAATCCAACTACCCTAGTTGTGATCCAAGCCACCTAGACATTTATCAAGAGAGGTGATAAGACTTGCACTCTTTTTCCCTTCGTTTGGTTTTGTCCCAATGGGTTTTCCAAACAAGGTTTTTAATGAGGCAAGCCTTATTACTCTTTCACAAGGCCTCTTGATAAAGCCAGGCCCAAACTCTACTTTCAGCCACGAAATGGAGCCAAAGAGACATTAAAGAATGGTTCAAAGTTTATGTTTAATGCTTTGTAGAATTCCAAGGGGTTATTTTCTATTTTCTATGCATCTTTGAACTCTATATGTATTCCCTTGTTCTCTTCTTTTCAGATTATCAAACTTTTATTTTCAAAACTTATTTTACTTGTTTGATCATTTCTTGCTCAAAGTGTCAGGTCTTCATTCCTTCACACCGAGCAAGCCGATAGTCTTAGAGTCTGTCACAACTCCTAAGAAGTTTCACTACGACACACCTCTTGTTCATCATGTCTAGGGTCTTCACCCACATACAGAACATGTCTGAAAGTCTAAAGGTTCACCATTCCCTTTGGAAGTTTCGCATCAATCCCCAACACCCATCGGATCCTACTCGTTGTGTCACATCTTTTCATCTCTTCCGCATCACTCATCTCATCACCGACCATCACAAACTCTTGGAGAGCATTTAGGGACTTGATCCTCATCTAGGATCATATCATAAGACCCTTACATATTAAACCTAATTCTAGAAAAGGAAACTAAGTCAGTCGGTTGCAGGCCTCTGTCAGAATGACCAAGTGCTCTTGGTCGAGTCATGTTGTCTTTGGCTTCTGTCCCCTACTCGGTCAGGAGGTTGAGTTCTCTTTGTCAAGTGCGTGGACTCGGTCTGTCAGCTCGAGTCCCTTGTCTGAGTGATGAAGTCTTCTGTCCGTGCATTGCACTTGGTTTGGGTGCATCGAGTGCTTGATCGAGTGGTGAAGTCCTTTGTAGCGGAATCGATCAGTTGCCCGAGTGGTAAAATATGGAGACATCAACACCCCCAAACTTAGTCTTTGCTTGCCCTCAAGCAAACAAATCGTAAACAGAGAGAGTTAGGTTGAAAACGGGGACTCAGAACCAAAACATGATGATAAAAAGTATACAATCAATGTCTCAGATAAAATGCAAGTGAGCTCTATCCACAACACAGTCTAACTTTCAGCCTCAACCTACACATGCATTCAAAAATACCAGACCCTTTAACATTCATTAATTTCACACCATGAATCAGACCATGCACATCCAATGAACTCATTTGGTTAAGGTAAAAGCATTTTTAGAACAAAGATCTCTCAGTAAAATGGAATGAGCTTTAGAAGAATGCTAAAGGTAAGATTGCCAACCGATGCATACAAGGACAGAATCCCATCTACCCAAGTAAACACAACTGAAATCCCTCCTACTTCTAAACCCGGAGTGTTTACCCTCTATTTCTTAGGGCATTTTCTTTTGCTTTCATTCTAAGGAGAAGGTTTTTCTTTTTGCACAACTAAACTCTAGCGGATTGGGTTACTTAATCACTTAGGCTATCTCTTTCACTTTTTTTTTTCGCTCAATATCTTTTAGGCTTCATGCCTTTCTTCTAATACAGAGACTAAACCTCATGAATTCTTTTTCCCCAAATCCTTTACTAGGTAGCATACTTTTTCTTTTTATTTCTCTTCTCCTAAGAATCTCTTAACCCTTTTCTTTCTTCCCCTTTTCGTCACGGCCCATAAAATCAGACATCACTAGACTCAACATGATGGATTCAGCCAAACACACCTAGTTGCCTCCTATAGTCTAAACCCAAAAATGAAGTTTTCTTCCTATTTCTATCTGATCCATAAATGGCGAACCAGAAGTACATGAGATACCATCCTTGTCGGCACAAACCTAACACTTTCTACCAAGCTCATTCTGAAATAAGGCCTCACACACACACAACAAATATCAGTGGCCTGAAAAGAAGTTTGGTTCAAGGTATGGTGAACTGTTCCAAAGATGGGAATCAGCTACTTGGATTAGCAAGGGTGGAAAAATGTGAAAGAAAATCCAAGTATGTATGTAGTATCCATGAGTTCAAATTCGATGCATAGACATGATAATTAACATCATTTGAAATATACTAGACAACTACTGAATCAACATGCTTACAAGGTTGGTTTCATCATAATCCCCTATGCAATGTAACAGCCCTAAAAAAAATCCAACTAGACTCAATCTTAAAATGCATATGCAACTACATGAACAATCTGGTTTTTTTTTTGGAAAATTTTTGATTTTTTCAAATTTTTATGGGTTTTCTATGCATATAAATGAATGCAGACTCAAGTATAAAAATTTGAAATAAGAAAACAGAAAACATGATTAAATACAGCTCAAACCCTCCCCCAAACTTGAATTACACAGTCCCTTGTGTAATAAAAATCTAAAGGTGAGTTCAAGAAAAAATAAGAAAACTAAACTAGATGCAATGGTGTTTACAATGAAATGGTTTGGAGTTACCTCAGTGGTTGGTGAAGAATTGGGTGTTGTACTCGTCCATGCTATCCCGAGTGTAGTCCGGAACTGCAGCCGAGCTTGTGGGTGTTTCAGTGTAGAACTCGGGCTGTCTGACTCGGGCTGGCATCGAGTCCACTCTCCTGACACTTAATTCGGTCAGGTGATCATGTTCTCTAACCGAGCTCTCTCAACCGAGTTCTTACCTAGACCTTATGCAATGTTTAACTTGAGTCACGTTTAGCCCTTCCAACACCTATTTCTGACCTTCCTTAGTACAAATCTGATTACCAAAACAACTAGAAAAACGGATCAAAGATTACTGAAATAAAATAAAAATTAAAGCAGTATGTACAAAGATAAACATGGGACTTCCTCCCAAGTCAGCTTGTTTATTGTCTATAAGCTTGACTTCCCTTACTCATTAGACTTGGGATGGTTCATATAGAGGGATTGAAGCTCCCTCCGGGATGACTCGATCAGCCGTATAAGGCTTGACTCTCTGCCCGTTCACTGTCAATTTCCCTTTGTCCTTGCCTGTCAAAGTGATGGCTCCGTAAGGTAGAACTTCCTTGATGTAGAATGGTCCTGACCACCTTGACTACAACTTGCCTTGACTTCAACTTGCCTGGGAAGAGCTTCAGTCTTGAGTTGAAAAGAAGGACCTGATCACCAGACTTGAAGTCCTTTGGAAGAATTTTCTTACCATGAAAGGCTTTAGTCATCTCTTTCTAGATCTTTGAACTCTCATAAGCATCATGCCTCACTTCCTCCAACTCATGTAAATCCATTTCCCTCTTCTTCTGGGCTGTCTTGAGATCGAAGTTCAAAAGCTTTGTGGCCCAGATGGCCTTGTATTCAATATCTACTGGTAAGTGGCAAGCCTTGCCGTAGAGCAACTGAAATGGTGTTCTCCCAATGGGTGTTTTGTAGGCAGTCCTGTAAGCCCAGAGAGTATCATCGAGCTTGGCTGCCCAATCCCTCTTTGAAATTCCTACTATTCTTGCAAAGATTGCTTTTATTTGCTTGTTTGAGACTTCTACTTGGCTGCTGTTTTGAGGGTGATAGGGCATGGCCACCTTATGCTTTACTTCATGCTTCTTTAAAAGGCTTTCGAGCATCTTGTTGATGAAGTGGGATCGCCCATCACTGATTATAACTCGTGGAACACCGAATCGGGGGAAAATGATATTTTTGAACATCTTCAAAACAACCTTGGCATCATTTGTTGGACATACAATGGCTTTGACCCATTTAGACACATAGTCTACAACCACCAAGATGTAACTGTTTCCGTTAGAGGGTGGGTTGAAGGGCCCCATGAAGTTGATTCCCTAAACGTCAAACACTTCAACTTCCAGTATTGGGTTCTGTGGCATCTCATTCCTTCTGCTTATGTTTCCCATTCTTTTTGTAGGCATCCAAAATCTTCGGGACTTCCCCACATACCAGGTAGTTAGCCAAGTCAGCATACCAAGGCGTCTTCTCCTCTAAAAGTGCTACCATCTCCTTGAACTCGGTCTGGGTAACTCGACGTGTGATCGAGTCTGTTCTTCTGGTGTTGGACTCGGTCAGTTGACCGAGTTCTCTGGCCAAGTTCATCATCATGAGTTGTTCTTTAGGCATGGAGTCATCTATGGGTCTTATATCTTCTATCCTCATCCTTGACAGATGATCAGCCACTCCATTTTCTATTCCCTTCTTATCTACTATGTCCATATCAAATTCCTGAAGCAGAAGTATCCATCTCAGCAGTCTTGGTTTGGTATCCTTTTTTGCGTAGATGTGTCTCAATGCTGTATGATCCATGTAGATAATAACCTTAGAACCGACTAGATAACTTCTGAACTTCTCAAAAGCAAACACCACTGCTAACAATTCATTCTCAGTCGTTGCATATCGTCCATGTGCATCATCTAGCGTCCTACTTGCATAATAGATAACATGCAACTTCTTGTCAATTTTCTGCCGCAGAACAGCTCCTACTGCATAATTAGAAGCGTCAAACATAATCTCGAATGGATAGTCCTAGTTGGGAGCCTGGACTATTGGCGCAGAAACTAAGGCTTCTTTGATGAGATGAAAAGCCTTCAGACACTCAGAGTCAAAGATAAACTCTGTCTCCTTGCAAAGCAGCCTAGTGAGTGGTCTTGCTATCTTGGAAATATCCTTGATGAACCTCCGGTAGAAACCCGCATGCCCAAGGAAGCTTTTTATATCTTTGATAGTTTTTGGAGGTTGCAGTTGCATCATCACCTCAACCTTGGCCTGGTTTACCTCTATACCCTTTTCCGAAATCTTGTGCCCCAAAACAATCCCCTTTGTAACCATGAAGTGGTATTTTTCCCAGTTCAGAACCACTTTTGTTTCTTCATATCGAGTTAGGACCCTGCACAAGTTCAACAAACAGGAGGAGAAGGAGGAGCCATACACGGAGAAATCATCCAAGAATACCTCTACTATCTCCTCTATTAATCTGAAAAAATTGAGGTCATGCATCTCTGGAAAGTATCAAAAGGCATTCTCTTATATGCAAGCGTTTCGTAAGGGCAGGTGAATGTGGTTTTTTCTTGATCATTAGGGTGTATAGGGATTTGGAAGAATCCACTATATCCGTCAAGAAAACAGTAATATGGATGATTGGCTAGCCTTTCTAACATTTGATCAATGAATGGTAATGGAAAATAATCTTTTCTAGATGCAGCATTCAATTTCCTATATTCTATGCACATTCTATGACCAGTAATTGTTCTTGTGGGAATTAATTCATCCTTATCATTTTTCACAACAGTTAGCTCCCTTTCTTAGGGACACAATGCGCGGGGGATATCCAAGTACTATCAGAAATGGGATAAATGATACCAGCATCTAACAACTTAAGAATTTCCTTTTTAACAACTTCTTTCAAGTTTGGATTTAATCTCCTCTGAGGTTCAATGCTAGAGTATGATTCATTTTCAAGATGAATTCAATGCATCATTTACGACAACAGGATATGTAGAGTTAGGGCCTAGAAAGGCGTACCTTAGCCCATGTGGTAATGGTTTGAGGTCTGCTTTAGGTGCCTTGAGTTCCGACCAATCGTCAGATGTGGGAATGCTTGACTCGATATAATGACTCGGCGGAACAGGTCGAGTGGTACTCGAGTCCATGATGTTTCCTCGAGTCGGAGCTCGACTCGACGTGTTGATCGAGTCTTTTGATCTAGTCTGAGCTGAACTTTCCCCAACTACTGCTATAGCTCTTTTTTCTGAACCTAGCAAGTCTTCAAACACATATGGCTCAGCTACTGGCTTGTGCACGTCTAAACATTTCTCATAGCTCAGGGCATCATTGTGGAGATACCCATCTTCCCCGTTCTTGGTGAAAGCAGTTCGAAGGTGATCCTCCTCCGAGAATTCTTCCAGTAGTTCATCCGCAAGCCGATCCATTTCCTCGATGTAAAAGAGCTGCCCTTCTATTGTTGGCTTCTTCATGATATCCTTTATGTCAAACTTCATTTTCAAATCTTTCCCAAGATTGAGGTCAATATTTCCATTCCTGACATCAATCATCACTCCAGTTGTGGCCAAAAACAGTCTTCCCAAGATTAAAGGATCTTTGGGTTCTTCATCCATCTCCAAAACTACGAAATCTGTTGGCACTTTGACATGGCCAATCCTGACGGGTAAATCTTCTAGTAACCCATGGGGGAGCCTAATAGATCTATCAGCCAAAACTAAAGAGATGTTGCAAGGTTTGTATCTGCTGAAGCCCAATCTCTTTGCTACCGAAACTGGCATAAGAACTGGGGTCACTTAACTTTTCTTTGATAACTACCTTCTTTGATATGATAGCGCTGCATTCATGGCTCAGTACTACCATTCCCTGAAGTTCCTTCGTCCTTTCCACTACTGCATCCTTCAAAAATTTGTGATATGGGGGCAAAAGCATGAAAGTATCTATCAGGGGCATCCTGATTTCTATCTCTTCTACCTGCTTGTCGGAAAGAGCTCGATACTTTTTCACTAACTCTTTCGTGAATCTTCCTAGAAAAGGGAGTGGGGGCTTATAGCAGGAGGAACAAAAGCTGATTTTCCCACATGTGGAGCATTGACTTGGTCTGCTGTCCGAGTTCCTTCATCGAGTTTATCTTTCTTCCCATTTGTTAGACCCTCGACTCGATTGGTAGACCGAGTTTGTCCATCAAGTCGGTTTTCTTTATCTTTAGTTGGGCAGAGATCCTCCCCATTTTGAACGTCGCTACCCTTAGTGGGTCTTTCTTTGGTAGGTAGTTCTTTTCCACTGCGTAGGGTGATAGCGCATGTCTCCATTGATCTGTTGCAGAAACGCTCCCTAACTTGTTCTTCACTGTCCTTAGTGAGTGGATGACTGATCCCATTTGTTGATAGCTCGCTGGTGCAAGTTGAACTGATGGCGTGAGCATACTCCTTGGGGTTTTGGATTGATTTTCCTGGGAGTTGGCCAGTTTGATTTAGGGGGAAAGTAGAAGCACCTTTGCTCTCTAAATAGTGCAGCTTGGAATTTATGGTCTCCATTTTGTTGTTAAGGGTAGTGTGGGAGCGGTCCATATTGTTCGTCATCTCAGCAAACTTCTTGGTAACCTCCATCACACTTTTATCTTGGCTTTGTATAAGTTGTTTATTCATTGCCATCATGTCCGGTTCTTGGTTTGCAAAACCGGGAGATGCGGTTTGGGTTGGCTGTTGCTGCTGAAATCTTTGCTTGTACTGAGGTTTGGGAGCGTAGCCCTGATTCTGGTTGTATGTAGCAAAAGGTTTGTGTTGGAGCTGCTGCTGCTGAGGAGGGTACACTTGGTCCTGAGGGTTGGCGATGTTAGTGCTTCTATAGGACAAATTCGGATTAGCCTTGTAGTTCACAAATCCTTTGTGGTAACCCCCTTGGTTCTTAATGTAGCTGATCTCCTCGAGTTGGTCACTCTCCTCAACCTGAACTTGACTTTGCTCTTTTTCAGACACATAGTGTATCTGCTTCTACTGGCTTAGGATGAGCCTATCTATTTTGTCAATTAGAGCTTGGATCTATTTCTTGTCCTTAGAATTAGAATTTCCTTGATAATTTTGGTCATAGTCCTCTGCATAATTACCATCAGACTTTGCTAGATTCTCAACCAAATCCCAGCCTTCTTCAATGTCCTTGTTCAGAAAGTTCCCGTTGCTAGCGGTATCAAAGAGCATACGTATTTTGGGCAAAACGCCTCTGTAGAGAGTACTGAGGAGACTCTCGTTCCTGAAACCATGGTGAGGGCACAGCGAGGTGTAGCTCTTGAATCTCTCTCAAGCTTCACAGAATGTTTCAGCATTCTTCTGGGCGAAACCGGATATATCATTACGGAGTCTGGTGGTTCTGACGTTGGAGAAAAACTTGGCAAGAAAAGCCTTATTGCACTGATCCCATGTAGTGATAGATCCTGGTTGTAGAGTCTTCTCCCATTGGTGAGCCTTGTCGCCAAGAGAGAAAGGGAACATACGGAGCTTGAATTCATCTTCACAAACTCCATTGATTATTGTTAGGCGATAGAGCCTATCGAACTCGTCCAGGTGATCGAGTGTGTCTTCCATTGGCAGTTAATGGAACTTGTAGCTCTGAACCATGGAGATGAGGCCGCTCTTGATCTCAAAATTTTTTTGCTGGATAGGGGAAACTATGATACCCTGACGTTGTGTGTGGGTACGCGAGCATCCCCTGCTCCAATAAAATGTTGCCTCCTTGGCTGAGGGTCCTGTGCAGCAGGATGTTGTTGATTGCCTCCATGAACACCTGGTTGCTGTTGGTTTTCAATTTCGAATGGTTATTGTTGATCTTGTGGGACTCGGTCTCTTTGCTCATGATGCTGACGAGGTGACCAATTCATGTTATCAACGAGTCGCAGGAGGTTCTGATTTCTTTTTGATCGTGTTTGCATGCAGGGATCAGGACTTGCTCAGAGAGACTCGGTTGAACAGACCGAGTTGGTTGACCGAGTAGTACCTGAAACAAATGAACAAAAGAAATTCAGAAAGTTAGTAAGTAGTGTAAAAATAAAAATAAACTTGATCTCAAGAAATTTGAAATCCTAAATGTAACAAAGAATCACCCAATTGGCAACGGCGCCAAATTGAAACATGTATTTTACTAGTTTGAGAACAGGGTTTCAATTGGCTATTACCCTAAACATGTCATTTTAGTGCAATAGGTATCAATCCAAATGGGTGCGTTGTTAAAAATTAAAATGCGATCAATTTTAGTTAAGTCAGGTCAAATCAGAAGGGTGGTTGTCACTAACAACCTAAACAGAATGAAAAATGCAGATAAGAAAATACTGGCTATGGACTCGGTCAGATTTGGCCGAGTGGTAGTGAAAATACAAAAAATAGCAGGAAATAATATAGAGAAGAAAGGTCCTGAGAGTGTGGTAATTGATCATGCCGTCCTCCATAGTCTACCGTAGATGTCTACATAACTTCATAGAAGCTAATCCCTAGACATTGATCATCAAAGCTATGGTGATCCCACTGTCGTGGTGACCCCTAATCCCTAAACATATCCTAAGACCCAATACCTTCCCCCTGAGAACATACCTCAATTGTATTGGCGGAACACATAGAAAAGGACAGCAATAAGACCCAAATCAACAATGTCAAAATATAACCAAACCCAGTGTCCTGGCAAAAAGCTATAGATCTCTGGCATTAGAGGATCAGGAATCTCTACATGCACCTGTCGGGCGAGAGAAACCTCAGATCTAGCCCCTAGATTTTGCCAAACGTGCTAGCCTTAAGAACATCTATTCCAGAAGGGATAAAATCAAATTTAAAGCTTAGACATCTACAGGGACTAAGGACTCGGGCAGATCTACCCCATCTCAGAACCCTAGTTTCACTACTCAAACATGAAAATAGAAAACGTAGAAATCAAAGTAAAAGACATGTTCATAAAAATGATGATAAATAACTTAAGAAAACGAATTCAATAAAAAGGTTAAGATTACAGAATCGAAAATATCAGAAAAGTAAAAGGAGGCTAAGAAAAACTGAGATTCAGATTCAAAGATAAAAGTTATTCCCCTTTCGCTTCCACGGCTCGGGTTTATATAAGACCCTTACATATTAAACCTAATTCTAGAAAAGGAAACTAAGTCAGTCGGTTGTAGGACTCGGTCAGAATGACCGAGTGCTCTTGCTCGAGTCGTGTTGTCTTTGGCTTTTGTCCCCTACTCGGTCAGGAGGTCGAGTTCTCTTCGTCGAGTACGTGGACTTGGTCTGTCAAGTTGAGTCCCCTGTCTGAGTGATGAAGTCTTTTATCCGTGCATTGTACTCAGTTTGGGTGCATCGAGTGCTTGATCGAGTGGTGATGTCCATTGTAGCAGACTCGATCAGTTGCCCGAGTTCGTCCCATCGAGTTTGTCCACAGCCTTCTTCCTTTGCTCCAGCAAGCATCCGTTTTCTCCGAAACTAACTCCAAAATGCAATATGTATGCAATGCCTATGGAAAAACTACTAAGTATGCAAAATGGACAAAAAGGACTCTAAATGATATAAACAACGGAGCAAATCAATGCTAAAATAGACTTAGATATAAGCTTAAAATGGGTAAAATATGGAGACATCAAGCTTCCTCCATCGACGATGAGACTACATACTTTATCCATAACTAGACATCGTGTGTGGAACAAGTTAGCTCTTTGGGCTAGCTCCTCAGTCCTCATTGCCATGAGTAACTTTCCTATAGCTGGTAGCTCGACCTGATCTTCCTCTTCTTTAGGCTTAGACTCTGGTTGCTCTTTTTCGGATTCATACTCTCCATCGTCCTTGAGAACCATAATTCTTTTGTTAGTGTATTCATTCGCGTAATGCCCTATTCCTTGACATTCGCGTAATGCCCTATTCCTTGACATTTGCTCGTCCTTGTCTCAGTCTTGACTCTCTCAAATTGTTTAACCGAAAAAGGCTTAGCTTTCAGTCTTGTAGTGCTTTAATGGTTGTTGTCTCCTTGAGCTTTCGGCTTCTCATCCCTTGAATAACCTCCACTTGTAAAATTACTACCTCCAGCCCCATAATGAGTTCGTGTAGAACTTCTTCTTTTCAATTGCTCCTCAATAAGTATGGCTTGATGTAGCATCTCTTGTAAATCACATGAGGTTTCATCTCTAAACGATCTTGTACTCACGTTGTAGTCCTCCTAGACACCTTGACATGGTGGCTTCTCTATCTTCTCGAACATCAGCTTTTAACATCAGAGCCTCCAACTCTTGATAGTAATCCTCCATAAATTTACTTCCTTGCACAAGTCTGCTCAGTTGATTATGCAGCTCCCTATAGTAGTAACTCGGCATAAATCTTTTCCTCATGATATTTTTCATCTCGGTCCAAGTTTCCACCGGATACTCTTGATTCCTTCTTCTTGACGTTACCAACTGATCCCACCAACACAGAGCATAGTCACTAAACTCCGTAGCTGCTACTTTCACCTTGTTTGCTTCTGAATAGAATTGATAATGAAAGACCATTTCGATATTCTTCTCCAATTCCAAGTAAGCGTTGGGATCCTTCATGCATTGAAACTGCAGTATACGAAGCTTTAAACTCCCAAAACTGTCTTCATTCTGTCCCCTTTCATCCATGATCCATCGATGTCTCCTGTTACTGGTTGTGAAGAACCACTGTAGTAATCTTCAACTTCAATAGTTCCTTCATATCGTCGTCTTCGCTGAATCTCTCTTGGCAAATCTTCATGATTCTCATCTTGTCCCCTAGGTTGCTCTAAATTTCTTTCACCAACTCTCTCTTCAATTCAATTTTAACAAATACTATACTCAATCTAGGATCAGATGCTGTTGATTTCACGATTTTATCAAACATCAAATAATTATGAAACTTAATACAAACTCGCAGAAAAATTACTTAACTTCGAAGTGGTGCTCTTATACCACTTGATGCGAGCCTTGTGAAGGATCACGACCCAAAATCGACACTGATATAAGACTCGAGTTGCACAAGTCTTTGAGCCCGGATCTGAAGTGGAAACGAAGTTAGCTCAAAGCTCCTCCTCCGTTACAGCTCGAAGCTCCTCTTGTGAAACCTGATGGATGGGGTCGTGATGGTGGATCGATAAGCACCACAGGGAGTGTGAAAGGCTCCTTGATACAGCTTAAGAATCGTGGTTTTGTGAATCACACACAAAGACAAGATCTGAGACAAAAGTTTCAGCAACTTTCAAGCTAGAAGAAATTCGGTTCTTTATTGATGTAGGGTTAATAAAAAGATACACGGCCGGGGATCTTATAGTTTGATCCTCACGGCTACAACCTCTAGGGTTGCGACTCAAAGCAAAAACAACAGGACTTGTACGAAAATAAAAGAAAACGACACACACTCTCAATGGAAACAACATGCTGTTTCCTTATATGGAAAGTGTAGCTACAGACACAAAATAAAAAGAAATAAAATAAAAGACTCTACTGGGACTCGAACTAGACTCATTGTGGGCTTACTAGAGCCACTAGGCCGAGGCCATATCACCTGCAAGGAAACAGAAATAATTAAACACAAATCGTACCTGACTTGGACAAGAAGTCATCGCAGATAGGTCTATGGTTGGTCCGTTGTCCGGGACATCTTCAGCTGTGTCGAGTAGAGCTTGTATGGATACGTTGAATTCTTCTCTTAGTTTATCCCTCCTAGCTCTTGTGATAGGTCCAGCTACTTCTGGAATCTTGATGACATGGTCATCCTCCACTTGATGCACTTGGTCCGCTACTTGCTTGTTGTGTGATCCTATATTCAACTCCTTGGCTTTTGCTCGGGTTATTGGACCTTCTGGAATCTTCTCTTGAATATTTGTCACTTCAGTATGCGCCTCACGTGTGTCCTCGTCAGATAGTTCAGTTACCAAATCGATGTCCGCATCATACTCTCCCTCTTGAGAAAGTTTTGTCCTCAAAACTTGTTCATCTGAGACATAAGGTGAAAGGTCAGCAACATTAAAGCTATGTGAAATGTTGAACTCACCTGGAAGCTCCAGCTTGTAGGCGTTGTCGTTGATTTTCTCAAGTACTTTGAACGGTCCATCGCCTCGAGGTGCTAGTTTGGAACTTCTCTTCCGAGGGAACCTCTCCGGTCGCATGTGAATCCATACCCATTCTCCGGGCTCAAAGATGACTCGCTTGCGTCCTTTGTCCCTTTGGGCTTTGATCTTTTCATTCTTCTTGAGAATCTTATCTCGTACTTGTTCATGTAGTTTCTTGATGTATTCGCCTCGGTTCTTGCCATCGACATTGATTTGTTCGGTGTGTGGTATAGGAGTTAAATCAATCGGTGTTAAGGGCCTGAAACCATAGACAATCTCAAAGGGAGAAAGATTAGTAGTAGAGTGCCTGGCATGATTATAGGCGAACTCAACAAATGGTAGACAATGAACCCATGTTTTTAAGTTCTTTCTGAGTGTGGCTCTAAGTAAAGTGGAAAGGGTTCGGTTTACCACTTCCGTTTGTCCATCCGTTTGTGGATGACAAGTAGTTGAGAACAAGAGCTTTGTCCCCATCTTTCTCCACAAGGTTCTCCAAAAGTGTCCTAACAATTTGACATCACGGTCAGAGACAATAGTTCTAGGAATACCATGTAATTTTACCACTTCTTTGAAGAACAGATCGGCGATTTGGGAGGCATCATTGGTCTTGTTGCATGGTATGAAATGTGCCATCTTCGAGAATCTATCAACCACCACGAAGATTGAATCCTTGTGCTGAACCTGTGGTAACCCTAAGACAAAATCCATGGAAATATCTTCCCAAGGAGCATTAGGGACAGGCAAAGGTAAGTATAATCCGTGAGGATGGGACCTGGATTTGGCTTTGTGGCAAGTCACACATTTGGCACAAGTCTTCTCGACGTCCTTCTTGATATGAGGCCAATAGAAATGATCCGTCACTACAGCCAATGTCTTGTCAACACCAAAATGACCCATAAGACCACCTCCGTGAGCCACCTTGAGCAACAAGTCACGCATGGATCCTCTTGGTATGCATAGTCTTTTATCCCTGAAAAGAAATCCATCATGCAAATAGTAGGAATGGAATTCACCCTTACCACAGGCTTCATAAGCCTCGGAAAAATCAGGATCCGTGGCATAGTGATCCTTGAGATGCTCAAACCCCATGATCTTGGCTTCTAGCGTGGTGATTAGTATGTATCGTCGGGATAAAGCATCAGCTACCACATTTTCCGCGCCCTTCTTGTACTTAATGACGTAAGGAAACGTTTCTATGAACTCCAGCCATCTTGCATGTCGCCTCTTGAGTGTAGTTTGTCCTCGGAGATGCTTGAGAGTTTCATGATCGGTGTGGATGATGAACTCCTTGGACAGTAGGTAGTGCTGCCAGGTTTGTAAGGCTCGGACTAGGGCGTACAACTCTTTGTCATATGTCGGGTAGTTGAGTGCAGCTCCGTTGAGTTTCTCACTGAAGAATGCCACGGGCTTCTTGTTCTGGTGTAGCACGGCTCCAATTCCTAGACCTGAAGCATCACATTCAATCTCGAAGATAAGGTCAAAGTTAGGTAAAGAAAGAACCGGTGCTTGTGTTAGCTTCTCCTTCAAAGTATTGAAGGCTTGTTCTTGAGCAACTCCCCACTTAAATGGCTGATTCTTCTTGATCACGGCTGTGAGTGGTGCAGCTACTGTGCTAAAATCCTTGACGAATCGTCTATAGAAGCTAGCTAGTCCGTAGAAACTCCGAACATGTCCGATGGTAGTGGGAGTGGGCCAATCTCGGATAGCTTTTATCTTCTTTTCATCCACCTGTATTCCTTGTTCACTAATAACAAAACCTAAGAACACAAGTTTGTTAGTACAAAAGACACACTTCTTTAGGTTAGCATATAAGCTTTCCTTCCGAAGTGATTTAAATACAAGTTCTAGGTGTGCTAAATGATCCTTAAGATTTTTGCTGTAGATTAATATATCATCAAAATAAACTACTACAAATTTTCCAATATAAGAACGAAGAACCTGGTTCATCAAGCGCATGAAGGTGCTGGGGGCGTTGGTGAGACCAAAGGGCATGACAAGCCACTCGTATAGCCCCTGTTTTGTTTTGAAAGCAGTTTTCCATTCGTCGCCTTCACAAGATATGCATTTGATGATATCCACTTTTAAGATCCACCTTTGAGAAGAGTGTGGAACCGCAGAGCTCATCTAACATGTCGTCGAGACGTGGGATAGGGTGCCGGTACTTGATGGTTATGTTGTTGATGGCACGACAGTCTACACACATTCTCCAAGTGCCTCCTTTCTTTGGTACGAGCAGAACGGGCACAGCACATGGACTAAGACTTTCTCGGATGTAACCTTGGTCTAATAAGTCACTGATTTGTTTCTCCAATTCCTTGCTTTCCTCCGGATTCGTCCTATAAGCGGGTTTGTTCGGCAGAGCTGTTCCGGAACCAAATCGATTTGATGTTCTATACCTCTAATTGGTGGTAGTCCGCGTGGTAGTTCTTCGGGAAATACGTCCAAGTAACTCTGGAGTAAGGGTTGGACTTCCTCCGGAATTTCTAGGTCACCTGTATCTGTACTTAGACATTCTTGGTAGAACATTAGTAGTAGAGCGCCCTTGGCACCAAGGGACTTACCAACTGATCCGTAGCTTACGTAAAGGTTCGATGTACTTACCTCTCCGTCCTTAGCCATTTTTGCGTGAAGTGCATGAACTTGGGAGGGACTGAGGGGTGCAAGAGTGAACTTACGGTTTTGGTGTGTCACCGAGTATTGGTTAGTACGTCCGTCATGTTGAGTTTCTCGGTCAAATTGCCAGAGTCTCCCTAAGAGGAGGTGGCCAGCTTGCATGGGCACTACATCACAAGTAACTTGATCAAAATACTTACCAATGCTAAATGGAACCGTTACCTGTTCGGAGACCTTCATCTCGGCCTTGTCATTGAGCCACCGAAGCTTGTATGGGTGTGGATGCTTGGTTTTCACGAGACCTAATTTCTCAACAAGAAGCTTGCTGGCCACGTTAGTACAAGAACCACCATCTATAATTAAATTGCAAACCTTGCCATTGATGGTGCACCGTGTATGAAATAGATTTTCTCTTTGTGCGGTCTCCTCAGGTCCTACTTGGACATTTAGAACCCGTCTTATCATGAGTGATTCCCCAGTGTCCGGATACTCGATGTCTTCCCCGTGTTCTTCGGACTCGTCTACAGCCTCATCTTGTGACTCGTAATCTCCCGTGTTGGTGACGATCATTACTCTTCGGTTTGGGCAGTCTCTTGATATATGCCCTCTTCCCTGGCACTTAAAACAAGTAATGTCACGAGTTCGATTATATTGGTTAGAAGACTTACCTTGTTCGTCACGGAAACTCCTTTGTGGTTCGGATGCCCTTGATTTGAACCTGGAATCTATCTCAACAGCTTTTCCTTTGTCTTGTACCTTGGACACATCATTCTTCCATGTTTGTGGAACATTTCTGGCACGATTGTTGCTGTTATTCTTGTGCTTAATCTGCTGCTCTATCTGGACCGATAGGTGTAGTAGTTCATGTAAACTCTTGTACTTGGCACGCTCAACTTTTCTTTGAATCCTATCTTGTAATCCATCGATGAATTGAGCCATCATAGCCTCCTCGGATTCTTCCAACTCCAGCGAGTTCATTAACTTTTCAAACTCCTCAAAATAGTCCTCCACTCTCCTTGTTCCTTGTGTCAACTTACGGAAACGTTTTTGTAAGTCTCGATGAAAATGTTCAGGGACATACCTTAACCTCATTAGGTACTTCATGTCGGGCCAGTTGGTGACAGCTCCAAAGTGAAGTCGTCTCCGCTCAGCTACTGTTCTGTCCCACCATGCTAGGGCGTTTCCCGTGAGTTGAGCCGCAGCTACAGCCACCCTTTTGTTCTCTCGGTACCCATAACATTCAAAGATATACTCAAGTCTCCTTTCCCAATCCAAGTAAGCTTCGGGATCAGTTTTTGCCTGCAAAAGATGGTGGAGTGAGCTTGATATCGTGGTTATTTTCTCTAGGTTCTACCTCTCTTGGTCGGTGTCTCCGTAGAGGATCAACTCGACGTGGTTGTCGAGCTAGCGTGTCGAGTGAGTCTCCATCGGATTCTGAGAGAACTTCCTCTTCAGGATCAGGAGGGTGCTGTTGTGGTTGCTCCAAGCGGGTGAGGCGAGTGCCAAGTTCTTGGTGATTATCAACAATGCGTTGGGTCATAGTCCTCATGTCGGCTTGCATTGCACGTAAAACCTCCATCATATCTTGTTGACGTTCGGGACCTCCGTCAGCCATGTTTTACTCCAATCCGAATCGAATTCAAAGTGCTAATAATAATGTAAATTTTCCTAGCAAAAAGAATCACACAAGAATCAAATCTTCTCAAACAAACAGTTAAACAGCAAAGGGAATCGCAGTTTAGGTTTCGATATGGGAAAAATACGAAACAATGTCCAAAAATCAAAATAACAATTTTTATATTTTCTGAAGAGTTTAAAGACGCAAAAACAAAAGACGAAATATTTTTATGAGTTTTTTTGGATTTTATAAAATTGAAACACTGAAGCAGACAAAACAGAAACAGAAACAGAAACTTTCTAGGATTTTAAGTTTTGATGAACGAAAAATACTAAATGAACTCCTAATTTGAAAACGACAATTTTTATGATTTTTTGTATGTTTTAAGAAACTAAAACAAAAGACGAAATATTTTTTTGAGTTTTTGTTGATTTTATAAAAATCTGACAAGTCAGATGTAAAAGCTGGAAAATCTAGAAACAGAAAAGAAAGAAAAGAAAAAAAAAAAAAAAAAAAAAAAAAAAAAAACTAAGATTGAAAAGAAACAACCTGGGATAGGAGCTGGTTAGGCTCTGATACCAATGATATAAGACTCGAGTTGCACAAGTCTTTGAGCCCGGATCTGAAGTGGAAACGAAGTTAGCTCGAAGCTCCTCCTCCGTTACAGCTCACAAAGACCGGTGTGGAAGGCTAGACAAGCAGCTCGAAGCTCCTCTTATGAAACCTGATGGATGGGGTCGTGATGGTGGATCGATAAGCACCACAGGGAGTGTGAAAGGCTCCTTGATACAGCTTAAGAATCGTGGCTTTGTGAATCACACACAAAGACAAGATCTGAGACAAAAGTTTCAGCAACTTTCAAGCTAGACGAAATTCGGTTCTTTATTAATGTAGGGTTAATAAAAAGATACACGGCCGGGGATCTTATAGTTTGATCCTCACGGCTACAACCTCTAGGGTTGCGACTCAAAGCAAAAACAACAGGACTTGTACGAAAATAAAAGAAAACGACACACACTCTCAATGGAAACAACATGCTGTTTCCTTATATGGAAAGTGTAGCTACAGACACAAAATAAAAAGAAATAAAATAAAAGACTCTACTGGGACTCGAACTAGACTCATTGTGGGCTTACTAGAGCCACTAGGCCGAGGCCATATCACCTGCAAGGAAACAGAAATAATTAAACACAAATCGTACCTGACTTGGACAAGAAGTCATCGCAGATAGGTCTATGGTTGGTCCGTTGTCCGGGACATCTTCAGCTGTGTCGAGTAGAGCTTGTATGGATACGTTGAATTCTTCTCTTAGTTTATCCCTCCTAGCTCTTGTGATAGGTCCAGCTACTTCTGGAATCTTGATGACATGGTCATCCTCCACTTGATGCACTTGGTCCGCTACTTGCTTGTTGTGTGATCCTATATTCAACTCCTTGGCTTTTGCTCAGGTTATTGGACCTTCTGGAATCTTCTCTTGAATATTTGTCACTTCAGTATGCGCCTCACGTGTGTCCTCGTCAGATAGTTCAGTTACCAAATCGATGTCCGCATCAGACACTGTGAAGTTAAGATGATTGCAAGGATATACAAGACCCAATTAACGAGCATTCGTTAATGCAGAAAGAATGCAGAAAGTCATTTTGATTTGGATGGATCGAATGTCTCCACAAAAGAATGCAGAAAGTCATTTTGATGAGATTAAGAGTTCCTTAATTCGAATCACACGAAAGAAGTGATATGACTATGGCTAGCAAGGAGGAGGAACCAATGCAACATGGAGACGACAATGAGGAGCAAAGGAAGCAGCTTGAACCGGAGCTACAAGGAGCTGATGATTTATGCATTTCTCCGGGTCCTATCACTCGGTCTAAACAAGAGAAGCTCAAGACCACTTTGCAACATCTCCTCAACACCATCTCGGGCATTTTGGTATGTGCTAATCCAGCCACATTGGTTGTGATCCAAGCCACCTAAACATTTATCAAGAGAGGTGATATGACTTACACTCTTTTTCCCTTCATTTGGTTTTGTCCCATTGGGTTTTCCAAATAAGATTTTTAATGAGGTAAGCCATATCACTCACTCATCAGCCTCTTCATAAAGCTTAAGCCCACCTCTATCTCTTATCCAAGTGAAGCAGCCCAAGTCCACTAAGAAGTTTCAGCCGAAACCCCAAGACTTGAAGAGTCATTTTCTTTGTACAAACTTTGGTTTTAATGCTATGTATTTCTCGAGATTTTCCCTTTATTCTTTGGCTGATTTAAACTCTTGTAATGCTTCATTTGTGATTTATCAAACATCTTTTCACATTCTCAAACTCTCTAACCTGTTTGATCACTCCTTGCTTATTGTGATCGGATCTTCATCCTCACCCAAAGCAAGTTCGATAGTCTTAGGGTCTTTCACAACTCCTAGGAAGTTTCACTTCGATCCACCCCTTGTTCACCACGTCTAGGGTCTTCACCCACATACAGAACAAGCCTGAAAGTCCAAAGGTTCTCCATCCCTTTGGAAGTTTCGCAACAATCCCCCCAAGACTCATCGGATCCTACTCATTGTTCTTCACCTTTCATCTCTTCCGCATCACTCACCTTGTCACCGATCATCACAACCTCTTGGAGAGCATTCAGGGACTTGATCCTCACCTAGGATCATATCAAGTGGTATCAGAGCTGACTCCACGCCAGGTTGTATCATTTCCAATCTATTACACCTCTTTACATTCCGATCTGTTTTGTCTGCTGACTGTTGGAATTTTCATAAATTTATTTTATCAGATAAAATCGTGAGATGTGTTGAACCTGCTTTAAAAAAGAGTCTAGTATTTTTTAAAATTGATTCTAGAATTTTTGAACATGATTTGATAATTTTTCGAGGTTGATTTAGTCGAACAGTCACAACTAGAGGTTATCGGAATTTGAACAGTTATTTTCGTGTTAACTTACTAGAATTGTTTAAAATCATTGGTTAATCCTAAAATCGTGAAATATGTTGCATTGAAACCATGATTGAGTCTAGTATTTTTTAAATTTGTTTCTGGAATTTTTGCTCGTGATTTGATAATTTATTTAATTCGATCAAGTCAAACCGGCACTGCAGGAATTTTGGACAACTTGAGCGGTTACTATGTTTCTTGTATTTGATTTTTTGTTGCTGTGTTATCTTTGAGCATTTTTACTTGTTACTTGTTTGAATCTGAACAGGTACCATGGTGGGAACCAATGAAGAAGACGAAGGATCCTCAAACTCCAACAAACAACTCATTGACTCTTTTAGAGCCATGATGGGCGAAAGCTTGGCAGACATGAGACCGGAGATTCAATCTATCAATGACCGACTCAGAAGGAATCCGCAGTCTACAGATGTTGAACAATACTACAGTCACTCATCCAGATCACATCAGACCAGGAGAAGACGACCAAGAGAGGATCAACTCCTTAGAAATCACAAAACCACTCCTAGAGACCCTTTAGCTAGCGTCAAGATTGAGATTCCAACTTTCCATGGAATCAATGACCCTGAAGAGTATCTAGAATGGGAGAAGAGGGTAGATATAATCTTTGACTGTAAGGAGTTCACTCAGGAAAATAAAGTTAGAGTAGCACCAACCGCCTTTAAGGACTATGCTTTAAGTTGGTGGGATCAATTAGTGACTTCTAGGAAAAGGACTGGAGATCTTCCTGTTGAAACCTGGAACCAGATGAAAGTCATTATGAGAAGAAGATTTATACCGAGCCATTACTACAGAGAGTTGCATATGAAGCTCACAAAACTATCTCAAGGAAATAGGTCCGTAGAAGAGTACTACAAGGAACTGGAAACTTTGTTGTTTCGAGCTGATATTCAAGAAGATAATGAAGCTGCTATGGCAAGATTCATGGGTGGTCTTAATAGGGATATCATAGAGAGGCTTGAGGTACATCATTATGTCAAAATGGACGAGCTACTCCACAAGGCAGTCATGTTCGAGAAACAGCTTAAAAGAAAGAATTTTAAGCCCGGTTTGGATTCCACCAGGTTCAGTCAAAATAAAGAATAAAACGCTAGTAAGGAGTGCATACCGTTCTCAAAGCCTAAGAATGAAGAGTTACCTCTCAAGGGAATTGATAAAGGTTCAAGCACCAAGGCTAGAGAAATTCAGTGTTTCAAGTGCAAAGGTTTTGGTCACTACTCCCGTTCGTGCTCCAATCAGAGAACCATAGTTATTAGGAACAACGGCGAGATAGACTCAGAAGAAGATCATTCGGAACCTGAACCTTTAGAGGAACCACTTAGAATGCCGGAGTTCGGACAACTCTTGGTCACTAGAAGAAACCTTAATTTGCACACTCAGGCCGAGAAAGATGAGCAAAGAGAAAACCTCTTCCACACTCGTTGCCTTGTTCAAAACAAAGTCTGCAGCCTAGTGATTGATGGTGGTAGCTGTACCAATGTCGCCAGCCAGTCTATGGTCGATAAGCTTGGACTCACAATCACTAAGAGAGCTAAGCCTTATAAGTTGCAATGGCTTAATGATGAGGGAGAATTGGAAGTCAAGAACCAGGTCATAGTTCCTTTGTCTATAGGGAAATATGAAGATGAGATCTTATGTGACATTTTACCAATGGACGCTGGACATATCTTGCTTGGAAGACCTTGGCAATCTGATCGGAAAGTAATGCATGATGGATTTACCAACAGATATTCATTTGAGTTTAAGGGCAGAAAGAACATCCTTGTACCTTTAACTCCTCAAGAAGCTCATCTAGATCAAATGGCCTTGAAGAAAGGTAAACCCACTTCCGAAGCCAAGTTCAAACAACCGGCCAACCTTATGATCACGCCTCGACAAGAAATACCTAGCAAAGAAATTGTGATTACTCACTCTAACTCTGGCGTGAAGGCTGGTGAGATCAAAAAAACCTTACTCTCGACACCACCTTTGATTAAATTTGCTTATAAAGAAACTCTTGTGAGTTTTACTAACCTTGCACCGGTGCTGCCGAGTAAGAAACTTTGTCATTTTCAGGACTTCGAAGTTGTATTCCCTAAATACAACTCAGGAATTGTCTCACTAATCTATGGGAAGGAGAATCATATCGTCTTTGATCCAGGAGCACCCGTTGAAGCATTTCCTTATGACATTGGAAACAAGATATGTAAGGAAATTGTTGTGCCTAATGCAACAATTCAAAGGTATGCATTTCTTTTTGTTCCTAAATCTAAGTTGCTAGAATATGAACACATCAAAGAGATTTATATGTCAACTGTTGATTTTAAAGATGTGATTCATTATTGTGAGAAATTTGAGCATACAAAGAATTTTAGGCATGGTGGATTTCTGTTTGATAAAACGTATGAACCGAGTATAAATCTTGTGCTGATAGATAGACTCTCTAGGATAACACACTGCACTTCATATCCTAACACTAGAGAGGCTTTTTCTGTTTCGAGACCATTCACTGAAAGTTTCGACATTCTGGTCCATAACAAATTACTTATTGAATCAAAGGATGATACCCTTTGCACCTATGATCTCTTGTTTCGAGTTTTTGTTGAAAGTGCACACGATAAACAAGCTGAAGAAATGAAAGCTCATACACCAGAGACATGGTTATTTTACTTATGGCTAAAGCGGTTTACTGTCCAAGTTGATTATGACCCGTTGAAACAATGGAGAAAGGAGCAGCAACCAAACAAGAAGCAATGCCGAATGATCTTTAAACCTGGTGAAAGTTTGTGGATCCATTTGAGAAAAGAAATGTTTCCTAACGAGAGAAAATCCAAGCTTAAGCCCAGGATTGATGGTCCATTCGAAATCATCAAGAAAATCAACGACAACGCCTACCAACTTAATCTCCAAGGTAAGTACCATATAAGTTCGAGTTTTAATATTACTGATTTGGTTCCTTATTTTGCAGGAGAAACAGATTTGAGGTCAAATCCTTTTCAAGAGGGGGGGGAATGATATGAATATGGCTAGCAAGGAGGAGGAACCAATGCAACATGGAGACGACAATGAGGAGCAAAGGATGCAGCTTGAACCGGAGCTACAAGGAGCTGAAGATTTATGCATTTCTCCGGGTCCCATCACTCGGTCTAAACAAGAGAAGGTCAAGACCACTTTGCAACATGTCCTCAACACCATCTCGGGCATTTTGGTGTGTGCTAATCCAGCCACATTGGTTGTGATCCAAGCCACCTAAACATTTATCAAGAGAGGTGATATGACTTACACTCTTTTTCCCTTCATTTGGTTTTGTCCCATTGGGTTTTCCAAATAAGGTTTTTAATGAGGTAAGCCATATCACTCACTCATCAGCCTCTTGATAAAGCTTAAGCCCACCTCTATCTCTTATCCAAGTGAAGCAGCCCAAGTCCAATAAGAAGTTTCAGCCAAAACCCCAAGACTTGAAGAGTCATTTTCTTTGTTCAAACATTGGTTTTAATGCTATGTATTTCTCGAGATTTTCCCTTTACTCTTTGGCTGATTTAAACTCTTGTAATGCTTCATTTGTGATTTATCAAACATCTTTTCACATTCTCAAACTCTCTGAAACCTGTTTGATCACTCCTTGCTTATTGTGATCGGATCTTCATCCTCACCCAAAGCAAGTTCGATAGTCTTAGGGTCTTTCACAACTCCTAGGAAGTTTCACTTCAATCCACCCCTTGTTCACCACGTCTAGGGTCTTCACCCACGTACAGAACAAGCCTGAAAGTCCAAAGGTTCTCCATCCCTTTGGAAGTTTCGCAACAATCCCCCCAAGACTCATCGGATCCTACTCATTGTTCTTCACCTTTCATCTCTTCCGCATCACTCACCTTGTCACCGATCATCACAACCTCTTGGAGAGCATTCAGGGACTTGATCCTCACCTAAGATCATATCAAGTGGTATCAGAGCTGACTCCACGCCAGGTTGTATCATTTCCAATCTATTACACCTCTTTACATTCCGATCTGTTTTGTCTGCTGACTGTTGGAATTTTCATAAATTTATTTTATCAGATAAAATCGTGAGATGTGTTGAATCTGCTTTAAAAAAGAGTCTAGTATTTTTTAAAATTGATTCTAGAATTTTTGAACATGAGTTGATAATTTTTCGAGGTTGATTTAGTCGAACAGTCACAACTAGAGGTTATCGGAATTTGAACAGTTATTTTCGTGTTAACTTACTAGAATTGTTTAAAATCATTGGTTAATCCTAAAATCGTGAAATCTGGTGCATTGAAACCATGATTGAGTCTAGTATTTTTTAAATTTGTTTCTGGAATTTTTGCTCGTGATTTGATAATTTATTTAATTCGATCAAGTCAAACTGGCACTGCAGGAATTTTGGACAACTTGAGCGGTTACTATGTTTCTTGTATTTGATTTTTTGTTGCTGTGTTATCTTTGAGCATTTTTACTTGTTACTTGTTTGAATCTGAACAGGTACCATGGTGGGAACCAATGAAGAAGACGAAGGATCCTCAAACTCCAACAAACAACTCATTGACTCTTTTAGAGCCATGATGGGCGAAAGCTTGGCAGACATGAGAGCGGAGATTCAATCTATCAATGACCGACTCAGAAGGAATCCGCAGTCTACAGATGTTGAACAATACTACAGTCACTCATCCAGATCACATCAGACCAGGAGAAGACGACCAAGAGAGGATCAACTCCTTAGAAATCACAAAACCACTCCTAGAGACCCTTTAGCTGGCGTCAAGATTGAGATTCCAACTTTCCATGGAACCAATGATCCTGAAGAGTATCTAGAATGGGAGAAGAGGGTAGAGATAATCTTTGACTGTAAAGAGTTCTGATATGATTATGGCCAGCCAGGACGAGGAACCTATGCAACATGGAGACGCCAAAGAGGAGCAAAGGCAGCAGCTTGAACTGGAGCTACAAGGAGCTGAAGATTTATGCATTTCTCCGGGTCCTATCACTCGGTCTAAGCAAGAGAAGCTCAAGACAACTTTGCAACATCTCCTCAACACCATCTCGGGCAGTTTGGTGTGCGCTAATCCAGCCACATTGGTTGTGATCCAAGCCACCTAAACATTTATCAAGAGAGGTGGTATGACTTACACTCTTTTTCCCTTCATTTGGTTTTGTCCCAATGGGTTTTCCAAATAAGGTTTTTAATGAGGTAAGCCATATCACTCACTCATCAGCCTCTTGATAAAGCTTAAGCCCATTTCTATCTACTATCCAAGTGAAGCACAGCCCAAGTCCAACAAGAGTTCAGCCGAAATCTTGAAGAACATGAAGAGTTATTTTCTTGTCAACTTTGGTTTTTAATGTTTGTAATTTTCGAGATTTCTCCTTTACTCTCTTGTTGATTTAAACTCATGTAAGGCTTCATTTTCTAATTATCAAACATCTTTTCATATTCTCAAACTCTCTGAAACTTGTTTGTTCATCCTTGCTTAAAGTGATCGGATCTTCATCCTTCACACCAAGTAAGCCGAAAGTCTTAGGATCTTTCACACTCCTAGGAAGTTTCACTTTGATCCACCCCTTGTTCACCGCGTCTAGGGTCTTCACCCACGTCCAGAGCAAGCCTGAAAGTCCAAAGGATCACCATCCCTTTGGAAGTTTCGCATCAACCCCCTCAGACTCATCGGATCAATCCTTGTTCTTCACCTTTCATCTCTTCCGCATCACTCATCTTGTCACCAATCCTCACAACCTCTTGGAGTAGCATTCAGGGACTTGATCCTCACCTAGGAATTTTGGACAACTTGAGCGGTTACTATGTTTCTTGTATTTGATTTTTTGTTGCTGTGTTATCTTTGAGCATTTTTACTTGTTACTTGTTTGAATCTGAACAGGTACCATGGTGGGAACCAATGAAGAAGACGAAGGATCCTCAAACTCCAACAAACAACTCATTGACTCTTTTAGAGCCATGATGGGCGAAAGCTTGGCAGACATGAGAGCGGAGATTCAATCTATCAATGACCGACTCAGAAGGAATCCGCAGTCTACAGATGTTGAACAATACTACAGTCACTCATCCAGATCACATCAGACCAGGAGAAGACGACCAAGAGAGGATCAACTCCTTAGAAATCACAAAACCACTCCTAGAGACCCTTTAGCTGGCGTCAAGATTGAGATTCCAACTTTCCATGGAACCAATGATCCTGAAGAGTATCTAGAATGGGAGAAGAGGGTAGAGATAATCTTTGACTGTAAGGAGTTCACTCAGGAAAATAAAGTTAGAGTAGCACCAACCGCCTTTAAGGACTATGCTTTAAGTTGGTGGGATCAATTAGTGACTTCTAGGAAAAGGACTGGAGATCTTTCTGTTGAAACCTGGAACCAGATGAAAGTCATTATGAGGAGAAGATTTATACCGAGCCATTACTACAAAGAGTTGCATATGAAGCTCAGAAATCTATCTCAAGGAAATAGGTCCGTAGAAGAGTACTACAAGGAACTGGAAACATTGTTGTTTCGAGCTGATATTCAAGAAGATAATGAAGCTGCTATGGCTAGGTTCATGGGTGGTCTTAATAGGGATAGTCAAAATAAAGAAAGAATTTTAAGCCCGGTTTGGATTCCACCAGGTTTAGTCAAAATAAAGAAGAAAACGCTAGTAAGGAGTGCATACCGTTCTCAAAGCCTAAGAATGAAGAGTTACCTCTCAAGGGAATTGATAAAGGTTCAAGCACCAAGGCTAGAGAAATTCAGTGTTTCAAGTGCAAAGGTTTTGGTCACTACTCCCGTTCGTGCTCCAATAAGAGAACCATAGTTATTAGGAACAACGGCGAGATAGACTCAGAAGAAGATCATTCGGAACCTGAACCTTTAGAGGAACCACTTAGAATGCCGGAGTTCGGACAACTCTTGGTCATTAGAAGAAACCTTAATTTGCACACTCAGGCCGAGAAAGATGAGCAAAGAGAAAACCTCTTCCACACTCGTTGCCTTGTTCAAAACAAAGTCTGCAGCCTAGTGATTGATGGTGGTAGCTGTACCAACGTCGCCAGCCAGTCTATGGTCGATAAGCTTGGACTCACAATCACTAAGAGAGCTAAGCCTTATAAGTTGCAATGGCTTAATGATGAGGGAGAATTGGAAGTCAAGAACCAGGTCATAGTTCCTTTGTCTATAGGGAAATATGAAGATGAGATCTTATGTGACATTTTACCAATGGACGCTGGACATATCTTGCTTGGAAGACCTTGGCAATCTGATCGGAAAGTAATGCATGATGGATTTACCAACAGATATTCATTTGAGTTTAAGGGCAGAAAGAACATCCTTGTACCTTTAACTCCTCAAGAAGCTCATCTAGATCAAATGGCCTTGAAGAAAGGTAAACCCACTTCCGAAGCCAAACTCAAACAACTGGCCAACCTTATGATCACGCCTCGACAAGAAATTCCTAGCAAAGAAATTGTGATTACTCACTCTAACTCTGGCGTGAAGGCTGGTGAGATCAAAAAAACCTTACTCTCGACACCACCTTTGATTAAATTTGCTTATAAAGAAACTCTTGTGAGTTTTACTAACCTTGCACCGGTGCTGCCGAGTAAGAAACTTTGTCATTTTCAGGACTTCGAAGTTGTATTCCCTAAATACAACTCAGGAATTGTCTCACTAATCTATGGGAAGGAGAATCATATCGTCTTTGATCCAGGAGCACCCGTTGAAGCATTTCCTTATGACATTGGAAACAAGATATGTAAGGAAATTGTTGTGCCTAATGCAACAATTCAAAGGTATGCATTTCTTTTTGTTCCTAAATCTAAGTTGCTAGAATATGAACACATCAAAGAGATTTATATGTCAACTGTTGATTTTAAAGATGTGATTCATTATTGTGAGAAATTTGAGCATACAAAGAATTTTAGGCATGGTGGATTTCTGTTTGATAAAACGTATGAACCGAGTATAAATCTTGTACCATATAAGTTCAAGTTTTAATATTACTGATTTGGTTCCTTATTTTGCAGGAGAAACAGATTTGAGGTCAAATCCTTTTCAAGAGGGGGAGGATGATATGAATATGGCTAGCAAGGAGAAGGAACCAATGCAACATGGAGACGACAATGAGGAGCAAAGGAAGCAGCTTGAACCGGAGCTACAAGGAGCTGAAGATTTATGCATTTCTCCGGGTCCCATCACTCGGTCTAAACAAGAGAAGGTCAAGACCACTTTGCAACATGTCCTCAACACCATCTCGGGCATTTTGGTGTGTGCTAATCCAGCCACATTATCAAACATCTTTTAACATTCTCAAACTCTCTGAAACCTGTTTGATCACTCCTTGCTTATTGTGATCGGATCTTCATCCTCACCCAAAGCAAGTTCGATAGTCTTAGGGTCTTTCACAACTCCTAGGAAGTTTCACTTCGACCCACCCCTTGTTCACCACGTCTAGGGTCTTCACCCACGTACAGAACAAGCCTGAAAGTCCAAAGGTTCTCCATCCCTTTGGAAGTTTCGCAGCAATCCCCCCAAGACTCATCGGATCCTACTCATTGTTCTTCACCTTTCATCTCTTCCGCATCACTCACCTTGTCACCGATCATCACAACCTCTTGGAGAGCATTCAGGGACTTGATCCTCACCTAGGATCATATCAAGAAGGGAAACAATGATCTATATTTTGTAAAGATTTTTGATAAAAAGATAGATAAGAGTATAGAGTAATCTCGACCTCAATATAAAGAAGAGGAGGCGAGAAGAAGAAGAGAGAAGAAAATAAATGTGAAGAGTTACGAGAAATGCCTCGTAAACTCTTCGAGAAGACCATGCCAATAAACACACAAGTTCAAATTCATAATAAAAAAAAAAGTATAAGAGATATAGATAATAGGCCACACCAAATGATGTAGAGGAGATGGGCCTTGTGATGGATCGGACTAGAGGTTGGCATAGATGAACATATGAGCCACAAGCCTCGTTAAAAACCTTGCTCGGAAAACCCATTGGGACAAAACTGATCCAAGGGAAAAAGAGTGTGAGTGGATCATATGGCCAATGCTCTAACCTTGTTGGACGTGTGTCTTGACCGGTGTAGCCTTGACACAATGCATTGGGTCCAAGTGATCCTCTTGAGTATTCACTAGGTGTAGTGATACTCGAAACTCTTGGTAAAACTCCCTTTTTTGCCATGCATTCCTTAGCTTTCATAATGATTCCATTTGTTCCTTTTGATCTATACGCATACTTCAAGCTCTTAATATTGCCAACTCCATGTTCTATATCCTTAGAGCCTCCTAGGATTGCATCACAACAAGACCAACGATGCCACTCTAACAGCCAACCTCTTCTTCAAAAAAGTAGTATGCTTGTATGAAGTACCCATAACCATTGTTTCAGACCGTGACACCATGTTTTTGAGCCATTTCTGAAAGATGTTGTGGAAAACGTTGGGAACTAAGCTCTTCTTCTCAACTACTTGTCACCCACAGACCGATGGTCAAATTGAGGTAGTAACCCATACACTCTCGACCATACTGAGAGCAACGGTTGGTAAGAACTTAAGAAATTGGTTATCTTGTTTGCCTTATATTGAATTTTTGTATAACCATGCTAGGCATTCCGCCACTAAGCAATCTCCATTTGAAATAATGTATGGTTCAATCTTTTGACTCTGTTAGATCTTTCACCTTTTCCCCATGATGTTTATTCTAGTGCCACAGGTCAAACGAAAGAAGAATTTGTGAAGAAACTTCACCAACGTGTCAAAGAGAACCTCGAGAAGAAGACTGACAAATACAAGCAACAAGCTGACAAAGGACAAAAGGAGATCACATTCGAGCCTGGAGAATAGGTGTGGTTACAAATGAGGCATGAGAGGTTTCCCAACCAGAGGAAGTCCAACCTATCTCCATGAGGAGACAGACCATTTTAAGTGTTAGAACGGATCAACAACAACGCATACAAGCTGGAGCTACCAAGTGAGTTGAACATTTCTCCAACTTTCAATTTATATGATATATCCCCGTTTCATGCAGGTGACCAATTCTGAGGTCAGAACCTTCTCAAGAGGGAGGGAATGATAAGGACATCGAAACAAGTCCACTTGAAGCTAACAAAAAAGTTAGCATACCGGTCATGAGACAAGCACCAAGCACGAGATCAGGAAAAAGGTGATTAAGATAAGAGTTTAACAACTCATTGGAGAGGCTACTCACACTCATCGAGCATGAAGAACTGAAAGGAAGTCTGCTCACTAAAGAAATCACTCAAGAGACTCCACTAGCGCATAGAGAAGACAATAACCACACCAAGCTCCAAGAGATAGAAGAGGGGAAAGACAACGATCATACTGAACTTAGGAAACGCCACGGACTCAACAAAGACTACGAAAACATTTGCTTACAGCCCAAGAAACAAGACATCTTCTTCTTACCAGTTTTTCAAGGTTGCACCGAAACTTCTTTGTTTGTCATTTTGGCTAAGGAGAACTCAAATACTATCACTGGAGAATCATCTTGGGAACCAGGAGCAATGTCTTCACCACTTCCTTAGGATGAAGACACACAAAGACGTGCTAAGGAATTGCACTCTTTTTCCTTATCTCGGTTTTGTCCCATTGGGTTTTCCGAGAAAAGTTTTAACGAGGCAACACCCTTACTTCACATTCTAGAGCTTGTTACCAGGTCAATACATCATCCACAAGCTCAAGAATGCCTTAGTATCAAACTTTCCATTTTTAGAGTTATTTACTTTTCCTTTGCAAGTCTTGTTGTTTTTCTTTAAACTGCTTGCTGTGCCAATTTATTTGTGATTATTAAACTAGGGTTCTCTTATAAAACCCAAAGCTCAAGTTGTAAAGACTCACGTTTTATAATAATAAAAACCTAAGTTTTTTCTTGAAAGAAAGCAGTCGACATTTCTTTAGTTGTGTGCGACGCCTTGTCAATTTAGTGTGGCATATATGACTTCCCCAGTTCGTGTTTCAATCATTCATCTCACTCGAATCCTTTAGAGAGAGCTTTACGGCCAGCTAGTAGATTCACCATCCCTCCGCCTTTGTAGTCACCATCCTCGTGCCTACATCACATTCACCCAAATTTTATTTAATTAGTCCCAATTTTTTGATGATATTTTTGGTTACTAATTATTTATTTCTGATTTTTTTATTTTATTCCCTAATCTTTTATTATTGTTTTATTTATTTATGAGTTTATGTCATTCCTTTGATTTAAAAACGGTATAATATATTTATTTGACATTTTTTACAGTTTTGTTACAAAATCAAACTTTTTAAAAATATTCAAAGACACAGTTTCTACAGCTTTTGTTACCAATCATACTATTATACAGCAATAATTTTTACAGCCAAAGTCTATAGAGCTAAAAGCTTACAACGAAAAAGTCTAAAGTAACAGTCATAATCAATAGGCCATATACCACATGCGTCCATATTTGTTTAATATGTTAAGTGATCACTACAATTTGACCGCACATATATCATTAGACTTTGAGTCTAGTGCCTCAGTAAATTTAAAACATTCTGCAATTTTCATGTATATTTCGTTATCCAGTGCTCCATATAAATATTTTGTCACTACATTCATAAGGCACCTTTATGATTTCTAGATGCCATTAGGCTCATTAAGTACATGAAAATAAATGCATCCAACACTAGAGAATATGTTTCTTCATAATCAACTCCAGATCTCTGAGAAAAACTGTTAGACCCTAAACGGTGCTGAAACTACATAGTAGGGTGACTCAAGTATATGTCCTTGCCAAGAGGTATTTTTATTGATAAACTCAAAAGAAAAAAAAAACCAAAATCTGACTACTTGAACACGTACAATATAAAAATAGGTCATGAATGCCCAACTTGATAAAAATACTAGGAAATTATTAAACCCCAATCCAAAGTCTTTCCGAACCATTATGTGCTTCCATACATTCTAGCTAATTTTCTCTCCTACATAATCTAAAAAGGGTGAGTTTTCACTTAGTAAGACGGTCTATCCCAACTGATAAGATCTATCCTCGAATCAAAACTTAAAAGCAAGTAAAATGATCGAGGGATCATTAACCACTGTAGCCATAGCCGCGATGCAAGAAAATAGATCGAACGATGCCATGATAGGATGAAACAATCACTCGATAAGTCAGAAGGTGATCTTCAGATGAACACACCGAGAGATCGGGCTGAAGTTGGATAACTCTCCTTGGAAATGGGAGAGATTTAACGTTATGAATTTGCCCCTATTCTACGGGTTATGCGAGAGGTCCTTAGAGTGCTTGTCCTCAGAAAAAGTGAAGATCCATACAAGTCGAGCTTTGGGTAAGGAGGTCGTATTTTATTCGTTTCACACTTTATTCTTTGGTTTCACTTGCTCCTCCCTTGGTTTATATATTACTTCATCCACTCAAGGTCATTTGTTTTTGGGCCGAGGGATTTTTTTTTAACTTTTTCTCCTATTGGTATTGGGCGAAGAGGTAATTTTACAATGTCCAACATTGCCAAGTCGGTGCCTAAATAACAGATGGTACTCGTAGTAAGTGGTTTCTTCGCTGGACTAGTTTGATCACTGGTACTTATTCAAAGTGAATTTTTGTTGTTTGTTTGGCTGCTCAGTCCGCTGAATGTTAATTAGGAAGGTTGCTGCTCGGTTTCCTTTCTCTTCATGACTGTAATCCTTGCTATAGTGTTGCATGGGTTTGTAGTAATGGTCCTTTAGTTTTTATAGCAAGCGGCACCTTATGTTGTGCATATTTCTTAGCTATTACGACATATTCTTCCTCTATTTCTTTGAACAATGTGGCTCGGTGAACTGCGTCTTCGAGTATGACTGGTTTTTGGAGCTTTATGTCTCTCCAAAATTTTATTTTATACCATAATCTTTTATGCAGGGCCCATAGAATTGTGTCATCGGTGTCAGTGACCTTCGAGGAAATAATTTTGATTTTATCAATGTACGATCAAAGAGATTAGTTCTGTTTTTGTCTCTACGGCCCATAGATTAATGGTGGAAATATTTTGCTCAATGAACAATGAGTAATGTTTCAATAAAGTAGTTGTGAGTTGCTCGTAACTTTTGATATAGTTATTCTTAAGTCGGGAGAACCAGTTAAGCATTGATCCTCTCAAATTTTCCACTAAGAATTGAAAGTACGTCGCATCTCCTCTGTCGGGCGGGATTTGCCTTGTACTGTTTGGGGTCAGTGATTCCATTTTAGGAAGGGACTTGTAACTTCCCTTGGGGATGTACATTTATGTTGCCGATCTCTTCGCTTGGTGGATTCTGGAAGCCATTTCTTGAAGTCGTTGTTTCATGTACTCCAAGTCCATGTTCTGCTAGAGATTGTAGGCATGTATTTGAGGGATGCTCAGGTTTATGACATTATACATTCAGTTTTTTATTCCGGTAGAGCTGGTTATAACAAGTTGAGCAAAGTTTCTAGGAAGAACAGCGTCTTATCGATGTTGTGTGTTGTTTTTCCATTTTTCCTCAACCACACAATTAGTAAGCTGCAATTGCACAGCGAATCAATCGTAGTAAGTAAGGTTATCAATCCCACAGAGAGACAAGGTGTATCACAAGTCAAGAGGAATAAGTAAGGCTAGAACTTAATAATAAAAAGGGGTTTTGTTGTTGTGTCACGCAACAATTAAAAGCAGTATAATGAATGTAAATCAATAAGAGAAAAGCGTTGGGTGTTCAAGGGATCTCAAGGGTTCGATGATCAATTCATTCAAGATAATTTCATGTAAATGCATGTCTACTCCTAAGTCTCGGACTATGGAACACGAAAGATCGATAAACTCATAATTCATAAAGAAAACTAGGAAAGATCAATATATCCGGTTACAACTTACGCAGGCAACAACACATATATCAAAGAATTAATATCAAGTTTAAGTATAATCCATAAAACTCCATAACTAAGGGGTATGTGCTTCTTATGGCGACATACTTATCCAACCTAGGTTCAAACATAATAAGAAAGCGAATAGCAAAACCTAAATACCTAGAATCAGTTTCTAGTTCATGACGCTAGCTACATGTATTATGAGAAAGATTATAATGAAAAAACAATATAGACGATGATGCATGAACAATAAACTCGCCATTTAAACAGGATAGATCATCTCCCCCCCCCCCTTTTTGTTTAATCCTTTAAACCCAACAAGTAAATTACTCAAGCATGCTTAAAGGATTCATCAAAGCAAGGTTAAAGTAATTCATGGATTGCATAAATAAAAGATAAAGGTTCAGAGATTACTTCTTAGAATCGAATACAAAGATGTAAGAATTTCTCCTTTAAGAACAAAGTAACAAAAGATGAAAGAGCAAATGTTTGGTGATCTTCAAAAGCTTGGATGAGCAAGAAGGCTTGTGCGGCTCTCTGGTTGTCGTCTAGGGTTTCTTTCTTCAAGAATATGTTGACACACGAAGTCAAAATGATAAGAATGAGTATTTATAGGCCTTATGATCCAAGAAATTTGTTTATGGCTTTAAGGTCAAAACTCGTCGTTTTGACAAGTGTAGAGGCATGGGCTCTGTCCTCGGTTACAGGACTTGTGACCAAAGTAGGTAAGAGGCTTAGCCCCGGTCATGGGCCTTGTGGCCGGACTTAGCAACAGGCACGACCTCAGTCATACTCCTTGTGACCGAGGTTGACAGATCTTCACTCTTTCGGGTTGTATATTCCAAATGGCTGAATAGATTTCTTTGATTATTGTTCGAGGTGAATTTTGACTCTCCCAGCTTTCCATGGATATAAAGATCTCTGGATTTAGTTCATGGGAAGGTCTTTCACAAATGCCAAACTTCTGATGCTCTAGAGCTGCCCTACAACAGGTATTGCTTCTTTTTAGTGCACTTCCCAAAAAACCTGTAAAACCTCTTTGACACTAGAAACACTAGATAATATTCTATTTAGCCTTGAAATCATACCAAACTCTTCATAAAACCATATGAAAATGATAGTAAAAATGGGTAAAAATACGATGTTATCAACTCTCCCATACTTAGACTTTGTTTGTCCTCAAGCAAACAAAAAAGTTAAGAATGGAAAAGAGGTTTTGAAAATCACGGGAACTCACTTGTTCTTTCTGGAATCTCGTCTTCGTACTCTTCATCGATTGGGATTTAGAACTTACTTTAGTACTTGCGCATAGAAAGCATCAATAATCCTTATTCCACTATCCAGAGGACTTTCGGCGTCCCCATTGTCATCTCTTTACATTGATTAATTGAAAATAAAAACAATGGTGGTCTTACCAAGGGAATGTCGATCCAAGGATGTTGACTCTCTTCTCACCAAGACTTTCTTCATATACTCAAAGGCAGAAAATCTTCCAATCTCTCCGATCATCACTCTCGAAAGACTCAGTTTCCTGGTGAATATTCGGTCATAGATCATTTGATCGAGTAAAATCAAAAATTCTCAAATAAACTTGAACAACACGGTCACGGCCTTGGTGTGGTCGGTCATGGTTCTTCTTCTAGGTCTTGATGTGGTTGATGATGTTGGGGAAGTATGTATGGCTTGGGGGATGTGTGTAGACAACTTGGGAATGCTCCATAAGATCAAAGAACGGTTGAAACAACAAAATCTTAAACTTCTGCACTGGCCTCGGTCACAAGCCTCGTGACCGGGGTTGGCTCTCCTTGGGACCTTGGTCACGAGCTCTATGACCGGGGTCATCCCTTCTGGTGGCCTCGGTCATGGCCCTCGTGACCTAGGTCGATCCTTCTTCGAATCCTTCTCTTTTTATTCTTTTCTATTTTCTCTTTGTAATTTTATGAAAAACTTGAAATTAAACATGAAAGCATCAAAAGCAAAAGGAAATTAAAACTAAAAAGTGAAAAGAAAATTTACAAGTGGGTTGCCTCCTGATGGTGTGTCAGGTTTTCCTCAATAACCATACAATGTTGTAGCTGCAAGTGCACAGCAATCAATTGTAGTACTTAAGGTATATCGATCCCACAGAGAGAGAAGTTGTATTGCAAGTGAGAGGAACAAGTAAAGCTAGAACTCAATAATAAAAAGGTTGGGGTTTGTTGTGTCACTTAACAAGTAAAGCAGTAAATCAAATGTAAAACAATAAAAGAAAGATGATGGGTGTTCAAGGGATCGCAGGGGGTTTTATGATCAGTTCATTCAAAATAAATCAATGTAAATGTATGTCTATTCCTAACTCTCGGACATATGAAACACGAAAGTTCGATTAACCTATTACCATAGAGAAAACCGGCTGAAATTAATATATCTTGGTACTTAACTGACGCAAGCAACAACATATATATCAAAGCATTTAAACCAAGTTCGATCATAATCCATAAAACTCCATAACTAAGTGGTATGTGCTTGTTATGACGCAATATTCATCCGATCTAGGCTCAAACATATTAAGCAAGTAGATAGCACGACCTAAATGCCTAGAATCAGTAGCTAGTTCATGACGCTAACTACATGTATTAAGAAAGAGATCAGACCGAAAGAACAGTATAGACAATGATGCATAGACAATAATTCGCCAATCAAATTACATTATCAAATTCCCCCTTTGACAATCCTTTAAACCCAACAAGTAAATTACTCAAGCATTCTTAATGGAATCATCAAAGCAAGGTTAAAGTAATTCGTAGATCGCATAAAATAAAGATAAAGGTTTGAGAGATTTCAAAGTATTAAGATATTTGAAGAGAAAAGAGATGGTGGAACTTTAAAGGCTTCTACGAGCAAGAGAGGTTTAGTGCAGCTTCTCTGGTCATCTCTAGGGTTCCTGAAGGTAGTCTTGAGTCGCAATTCAGTCACAATGGAAAGCACACAAAACCGTAATGATAAGACTGAGTATATATAGGCCTTGACGTCCAAGAAGTCGGTTTTAGGGCTTTTGGTGTGAAACTCATCGTTTTGGGCAAGTAGATAGCTGGGTTTATAACCTTGGCCACGGGGGCTCTGACCGAGGTTGGTAAGAATCTTGGCCCCGGTCATGGGTCTTGTGGCCGGACTCATCAAGAGGCACGACCTCGGTCACAGGCAGTGTGACCGAGGATGATATGTCTTTACTCTTCGGGTTGCATCTTCCAAATGGCTGAATGGAATACTTTGATTCTTATCCGAGGTGAATCTTGACTCTTCCAGCTTTCCATAGACATACGGAAATCCAGATTTGGTTCATGGGAAGAGTTTCAAATATTTCCAAACTTCTGATGCTTTGAAATTGCCTTGAAACGGGTTTTGCTCCTCTTTTAGCCCATTTTCCCTTAAAACCTGTAAAACCTCTTTGACATTCGAACTACTCTATAATGGCCTATTTAGCCTTGAAATCATACCATACTCTTCATAAAACCATATAAAATGATAGTAAAAATGGATAAAAATATGATGTTATCACCTCCCACTAAGCGCGCTTGATTAACATCGTTGGCTCGACTTTTGGCTCGCCTTTTATGCGAAGTGAGAAGAGTTCTCTGTCCTTAAACAAAGTATCTTGGTCTTTTCAAGGTGTGGTGGATTCCTTTCACGCTCATCTGATGCTCTTAGACTCTTGGAAAAATCCTTTTTTCTCCTTTCAACTTCCCCTTGGAGTTCTTCTTATGAGTTAACACTTTGTACTTCGATACCAAGCTTGCTGGACAAGACTTTCTCAATCTCGAATTGTCTATCAATGATTCCATCCATTAGTAGTTCCATCATGCCAGCTCGTTTCTTCACATTCTCTATAGCATCATTTGCAAGGATGTTTCTCTTCAAGACATCGTTCAAACCTTGGCTTAAAATGTTCTCCAATGTCTCTAGTCCCTGGTCTAAGGTCTTGTTCTTCTCAGCTGCTCTTTGGTAGTCCGCCAATTCCTTAAGATTAAGAGCTTCTCCAATGACTTGGTTCTCAATCTTACCAATACGTCCAATCATCGAAACATCTCTCATGGTAGTAGTTTCATGACAAGAATTAACATCATGTTGCACCTTTCCGATTAGCTTTCTCAATTCTTCTATATCCTTGACATTCACCGCAATGTTGGCTTCATACTCCCTTTGCTCCTTTTCTAAACCTTGGAATTTTCTCCTAGTAGTCGCTGCATCTTTAGCACTTTGCCCTTCTAGTTTCTTAACGCGGAATGAGATATCATCAAACTTTCCCGAGAGAATCAGGTCAATTCTATCAATATTCTCGTGGAGAATCCTTGTGTTTATTTCTTGTTGATCAAAGCATCACATCACAAGTTCTTAAGTCTTTCTTCTTGAAGCCTTTGTTGTGAACAAACCTTGGTGTGATCTTGGAGAAATTTCTGCGGAAGCCGCCTAGGGAGGTGGTTCTGCAGAAACTGGTTTTGAAAGTCTTCATTCTTACTTAGGTAAGGACGGTGAAAGTGACTCTGATGATGGTTTGGGGTTGGTCCCCAATCTTCGTAAGCATGGTAAGGTGATGGAGGTGGTATGAAGGTTGCTCGATTGACAGCTTCTCCTTGTTTCCGAAATTGATGAAAATTGTTGTTCTTGGGAATTCCAAGGGATTTGAGTAGTTATGCAACAATAGACTTTTCCTAAGTCTTCTTCCTCATTTTCTCCAGTAGATAGATCATTAGACCCAACACTTTCTCTTGTCAAATCTCCAAATAGGCTTTCTTTTGCTTAATCTTCAAAATAAGCTTCTTCTTCATCGGTTAGATAGTCTTTATGTTGAGTCCACTACGGTCGAACAGAGTTTACAAAATTATACATTGGGTTTTCTATTCCGTTCAAGCTTGTTATAACAGGTTGAGCGGAATTTTGAGGAAGAACAGCGTCTTGCCGATGTCGTGTATTGTGTTTCAATTTTTCCTCAACCACATAATTAATAAGCTGCAAGTGCACAGCGAATCAATCGTAGTAATTAAGGTTATCGATCCCACAGAGAGAGAAGTTGTATCACAAGTTAAGAGGAACAAGTAAGGCTAGAAATTAATAATAATAAGGGTTTTTGTTGTTGTGTCACACAACAATTGAAAGCAGTAAAACGAATGTAAATCAATAAGACAAAAATGTTGGGCATTCAAGGGATCTCAAGGGTTCGATGATCAATTCATTCAAGATAAATTCATGTAAATGTATGTCTACTCCTAAGTCTCGGTCTATGAAACACAAAAAATCGATTAACTCATAATTCATAAAGAAAACCGGCAAAGATAAATATATCTTGTTACTCCACTTACGCAGGCAACAACACATATATCAAAGTATTAAAATCAAATTCAATTATAATCCATAAAACTACATAACTAAGGGGTATATGCTTGTTATAACGCCATACTCATCCAACCTAGTTTCAAACACATTAAGCAAGCGGATAGCAAAACCTAAATGCCTAGAATCAGTTGCTAATTCATGACGCTAGCTACATGCCTTTATCTCCTTCATGTGCTTCTCCTCACTATCAGCATGTCCTCTGGTACTCCTATCATACTCTTCATTGTAGTTACCATCGGACTGAGCAAGGTTTTCTACCAATTCCCATCCTGCATCCACGTCTTTGTTTAGGAAGTTCCCATTGCTGGTTGTGTCCAACAATATTTGGATCTTGGGCAGAACTCCCATGTAGAGTGTACTAAGCAATGATTCATTACCGAATCCATGGTGTGGGCATTGAGAAGGGAAACAATCTCAGCTTAAAACCATACTTACTTACCCCATTTATCTTGGTGAGGCCGCAGAGCCTGTTAAATTCATCCAAGTGATCAAAAGGGTCCTCCATTGGTAGGCCATGGAACTTATTGCTTTGAACCATGAAGATGAGGCTTCTCTTGATTTCGAAGTTGTTGTTCTGGACGGCTGGAGGCACAATGCCTTGTCTCTGAGTATAAGTGTTTGGAGCATCTCCTGCTCCAACGACCATTGGTCCTCTTGGTGGATCAGCCATTGCTTCTGGTTGATCTACTGGAACACCTACTCTTGGCTGTCTTGGTTAAACTCTATCGATGCAATCGAGATAGTGGAGGAGGTACTGACTTCTTTGAGATCTCGTTTGCATGCAAGGTACTGATGATTCGATCACTTGGCTCGATTACTGGGGTCGAGCTAGTTGTGCTTCAGTATTGGTACCTGCTGACAAACAGAGAAAAAAAAAAGATATAAGTACGGAACTTGATCTTAAGATAATTGAAATCCAAAATGTAATACAATAACTCCCCAAATGGCAACGTCACCAAATTGAACAAGCATTTTCACAGAAGTAAAAATACAAAGTTCACAATCAAAGTACTAAAGGGAAGGAAGTCAATCCAATCAGGTGAATGTGCTATGCAATCAGGATATGATCAAATAAACTTAAGTCAAGCCAATTATAAAAAGGGGAAGCTAACAACCTAAGTGAATGCAAATAAAATGCAAGAAAAGTAAACTAAAGACCAGCTCGAGGTGTCAGACTCGAGTAGGGCAGTCGAGCTAAGAATAGAAAGGTAAAAACAGACAGCAATTGACATGAAGGGTTGAGTCGAAGTGATCGAGCTAAGAAAACAACAAAACTACAATAAGCACTCGACCTAAAGGATCAAGTGTATGTGATCAAGTGAAACTATAAGAATACACAAGAGTAAAACAGAGTAATAACAGAGTAAACTAACAAATTAAGTAATTAAGACGAAGAAGGGATCTCAGGCATGGGGTAATTGATCAATGATTGCTCCTAATTAACCTGGATGTCTAACAAACTCAACCCATAGGCTAATCCCCAGACAATCATTTCAAAACCAGATCAATCCACTTTGGTGATAGAGATCCTCAAATCTACCTGCTGACATACCCAATTTTTCCAGAGCCACACAGATAAACAAGCATGAAGCAACAATTCATTAAAGCTAATAAGCACTCTAAACATCTAATTCCTTAGGATAGAATACTCATTCTATTTAATCTAATTCCTTAGGCTAGAATATGCAAATCTCTAGAAAAGGCTGAGCAAGCATTTCATCAACACTTTTGGTGTGGAAATACCAAAGGATCTAATTCCAATTGATCAGAGAAGAAAAAGCATTAAGAACACTCACCCAAAAGGGATTTCAATCAATACAAAGCTTAAATACCCATATCAATCAAGAACAATCACTAATCTAACCATGCCTAAGAACCCTAAGTAAACTACTCAAACTGATGAATCATCACAAAATGTTTGACCCAGATTCATTACAAAATAATTGCAAATTCAAAATATATAAAAAGTTATGAAGATTACAAAATCTAAAAATGAAGAACACAAGGGGCAACGTTTAGAGGCAGAGATTAGGTAAAAACGGTGGATCCCTTGTTAATATGCTGATAAGGGTATTTATATGTAGGCTAAAAAGCCCTAAAACACAAAAAGACAAAATAACTAATCAGGGGAAAGGACAGGGTCTGGACTCGAGCAGCTGGTCGAGTGGTCCATGTCGAGTGCACTAAAGTCCAAAAGTATGGATCCTCAGCTCGACCTCCTTCACTCGAGTCTTTAGGTCGAGTGTAGTTGTCTCCTTCTCCAAGGTACCTTCAGCTCGAGTACTCAGGTCGAGTCAGGTACAAGCATCCTATTGTGATCTCCAGAGCTCCAAAAGTACATAATATCATATCAACTCCAGTATGCACAATGTATGCAATGCTTATGCAAAAAATCCTAAGTACTTTAGAATAATGAATATGATATAAAGTGGTATGAACATTGGATGAAACTGTACTAAAACGATGATAAATAAGTGCTAAAACATGTAAAATGCAGAGACATCAGAGAACATTGTAGATGTAGCCTTGTTAGAAGACACACAATAATCACTACCATGGAAGCCAAGATAATGGGATTCAAGCATGTCAAGGGATTATATGAAACTGACCCAGAATTTCAAGAAACCTACTAGAAAACGTGCATAGGAGGTTTTGGAGCATTGACAAGTCGGATTCTTGTTCCAAGACAAAAGGCTGTGTATTCTACAAGGTTCAATGAGGGAATTACTAATCAGGGAGTCACATGGAGGAGGGCTAATGGGACATTTTGGCAGGGATAAGATCTTAAGTGTGCCCATGTACCATTTCTATTGGCCGCACTTGAAGAGGGACGTAAAGAGATTCTGAGCCAACTGCATCACTTCCTTGAAAGGAAAATCCAGGTCACATCCTCATGGTTTATATATGTCTTTGCATATTCCTACCTACCATGGGTAGACATTAGTGTGGATTTTGTTTAGGGTTACAGCATGTCAACCACAAGGACTCTATCTTTGTAGTTGTCGAGAGGTTCTCCATGATGGCTCATTTCATTCCATGTTATATGATGCGATCCTGGTGAAGGATCATGACCCAAAATTGACACTGTGAGGTTAACATGATTGTGAGGAGATGCAAGACCCGATTAACGAGCACCTTGCGATTTGGATGGCTCGAATGTTGCCACAAAAGGATGCGGAAAGTCCTTTTGATGAGCTAAGAGTTCCTTAATTCGAATCACACAAAAGAAAGGAAACAATGATCTATATTTTGTAAAGATTTTTGATAAAAATATATATAAGTGTACAGAGTGATCTCGACCTCAATATAAAGAAGAGGAAGCGAGAAGGAGAAGAGAGAAAAGAATAAATGTGAAGAGTTACAAGACATGCCTCGTAAACTCTCGTGAAGACCATGCCAATAAACACACAAGTTCAAATTCAAAATAAGAAAAGAAGGATAAGAGATATAGATAATGGGCCACGCCAAATGATGTAGAGGAGATGGTCCTTGTGATGGATCGGACTAGAGGTTGGCATAGATGAACATATGAGCCAAAAGCCTCATTAAAAACCTTGCTCGGAAAACCCATTGGGACAAAACTGAGCCAAGGGAAAAAGAGTGTGAGTGGATCATATGGCCAATGCTCTAACCTTCTTGGACTTGTGTCTTGACCGGTGTAGCCATGACACAATGCATTGGGTCCAAATGATCCTCTTGAGTACTCACTAGGTGTAGTGATCCTCGAAACTCTTGGTGAAACTCCCTTGTTGCCATGCATTCCTTAGCTTCCATAATGACTCCATTTGCTCCTTTTGATTCATACGCATACTCCAAGCTTTTAATGTCGCCAACTCTATGTTTTATGTCCTTAGTCCCTCCTAGGATCGCATCATCCTCCCTTCATTGAAAAAGATTTGTCCTCAAGTTTCTTGTCTTGCCACAAACAACCCCAAGTTAAAATCCTTTAAGATAAAATGTATTGAAAGCTTACCTTATCGATAACAAATTCGATCGATGTGGTCATGGAACTTGTGGAGAGGTTCAGCATCGTTGTTGATATCTTTAAGTGCTTTGGACAGAACATTCATCTTCTCATGCATGAATCTTTGGAAAGTATTTCTCGCCTTGGTCCCACTCTTGGCATAACGGAAGCCTTCATGAAGAACACTTTCTTTTCTTGTAAGTCCATTGGATGAATCCATGTTCTTCAACTAAATCATTTGTTCCCTACAAGAGATCTGATCTTTATTTCTTTTTAAACAATAAGATTCATACAAGTTAGTGCATAGGAAATCAACAACAGTAAAGGGTTTAGAAAATCCTATTGGGTTTGAGATATCCAAGGCTTGAATGTGAAGGCTTGACCCGGTTTGTTGCTCATCCATGTTGATATTATTAAAGTAAAAATAGAATTCGTTAGTTAGAATGAACTGAAATAGAAAATATATTTGCTAAAGGAAAAAGTGTAAAATTGTATATATTGATCTCGAGTAGAAAAAAGGATAACCCCCATACATGACCATGGGGATCTATATTTATACACAAATTAAGGATTAAATGCTACCGTGAAACTTAGAGTTGTTCCCGCTACTAAAAAGTCTGAACCAAAAGGTTGTAAAGACACAAACGCTTCAGAGCTTCACCATATAAAAATAGTATTGAGCGATCCTCTCCTGGTAAAGGAAAAATCGGGTCACCTTCACCAAACCCTTGGATCCGTGACGAGAATGCTTATTGTGACAACCACTGAGTGAATGGCAATAGTACCAAAGATTCCAGTCTCCTCAAAAAATACTTAGCCGAGTTGTGGTCTTCTTGTGACCTCGCAGATTTCAAGATTGAAGAGTTCATCGAGCAGTACCACAAAGATCACGAAGATCGGGACTCAGAGCCGCTAGCGAAGAAGCCAAAAATGTCTGAGCACGCTCTAACCAAACCTTTTTAATGAAGGATAGATGTAATCATCGGGGGCTCAAAGTTGTTTCCAGACATAGTTCACTCTATCAAACAACATAAGCGAGCCACCGTAATGAAGGTCAGCAGAGATCCAAAAGGAGTTGATATCAATACACTGATTACCTTTGAAGAGTTTGATATCCAGCGTCTCGCAAAACCACATGATGATACGTTGGTGATAACTCTTCATATTGTGAACTATAAAGTTTTAAAAGTCTTAATTGACACTAGAGGCTCGGTTGATCTCATTTTCTTAAGTACTTTACAATGAATGGGGATTTACAGGGTGGACGTTGTTGGACCACCTGCACCGCTCATCGCTTTCACAAGTGAAACATCAATGTAACTTGGCACAATTAAACTACATGTGCTTGCCGAAGGAGTGTCAAAGATCATTTAATTCACACAGTTTGATCGACTAGCTGCGTACAATGCCATTTTGGGCACCTTTTGGATTTACCAAATGAAAGTAGTACCTTCAACCTATCACTAGTGTGTGAACTTTCCAATTCCTAGTGGAGTAGGAATGATTAACGGAGATCAAGAAATGTCTAGATCTTGCTACCTTACCAGTCACAGGCTAAAAGTTCAATAGCAATTAATCAGCATCGGGGTACCAAAGGACTCGACGTTTCCGACTGGACTAAAATCTACCAAGGTTTCAATCAATGTTTCTAATGATCCAGAAGACCTCGAGGGCATGGTAAAAATTTGTTCGCGACTTGAGTCAAAATGTGAGATGAGCTAATCGAGTTCCTGTCAAAACATAAAAGTTCCTTTGCTTGGTCCATCGAAGACATGCCAGGAATCGACCCTACAATCATCTCTCATGAACTGCATGTTGATCAAAGCTTTAAGCCATTCAAGCAAAAAAGGAGAAAGTTTGGCCCTAATCGAGCTAAAGCAGTAAACGATGAAGTGCATAGACTTCTCAAAGCTGCTTCTATTGGCGAAGTCAAATACCAAGATTAGCTTGCCAATCATGTGGTAGTGAAGAAGAAAAATGGAAAGTAGAGGGTCTGCTTGATTTCACTGATATCAACAAAGCTTGCCCAAAGGATAGTTTTCCTTTGCCATACATTGACTGCTTGGTTGAATTGACTACGAGTCATGAACTCTTAAGTTTCATGGATGTTTTTTCTGGCTACAACCAGATTCGAATCAATCCGGATGATTAAAAAAAACTTCTGATAAGATCCTAGGTGAGGATCAATGTCCCTGAATGCTCTCCAAGAGGTTGTGATGATCGGTGACAAGGTGAGTGATGCGGAAGAGATGAAAGGTGAAGAACAATGAGTAGGATCCGGTGATTCTTGGGGAATTGTTGCGAAACTTCCAAAGGGGATGGTGAACCTTTGGACTTTTAGACTTGCTCTGTACGTGGATGAAGACCCTGGACGTGGTGAACAAGGGGTGGATCGAAGTGAAACTTCCTAGGAGTTGTGAAAGACCCTAAGACTATCGGCTTGCTCGGTGTGAAGGAATGAAGACCCGACACTTTGAACAAGAAATGATCAAACAGATTCCAGAGAGTTTGAGAATATGAAAAGAGTTTGATAATCTAGAAATGAAGCATTACAAGAGTTTAAATCAGCCAAAGAGTAAAGGGAAAATCTCGAGAAATACATAGCATTAAAACCAAAGTTTGAACAAAGAAAATGACTCTTCAAGTCTTCAAGTTTCGGCTGAATCTTCTTATTGGACTTGGGCTGCTTCATTTGGATAAGAGATAGAAGTGGGCTTAAGCTTTATCAAGAGGCTGATGAGTGAGTGATATGGCTTACCTCACTAAAAACCTTATTTGGAAAACCCAATGGGACAAAACCAAATGAAGGGAAAAAGAGTGTAAGTCATATCACCTCTCTTGATAAATGTTTAGGTGGCTTGGATCACAACCAGTGTAGCTGGATTAGCACACACCAAACTGCCCGAGATGGTGTTGAGAAGATGTTGACAAAGTTATCTTGAATTGTTGAAGTGATCGTCTTAATATTCCCGGATCAAATGTTGTTGTTGAGCTAATCTATTTCTTCTTAGCTTCCTCGGCTACAAGCTGCTCCGATTCAAGCTTCTCCTTCATTGTTCTTGGCATGATCACATCAACTTCATTCATTACGAATAAAGGAATTTATTCCTATGTAGTAATGTATCAACGTCTCGTCAACAAGATGTTTGATGAGTAACTAGGGAAACCATGGAAGTCTACATTGACGACATGTTGGTTAAATCTTTCAAAATGTCCGAGCAAATTCAACACCTCGACCAATGCTTCAAGATATTAAATGAGTTTGCATTAAGCTTAACACTTTCGATTGACCATCCGGAGAGTTGCTTGGTTATATTGTGACACAGCAAGGCATTGAAGCTAATCCAAATCAGATTAATCCATTTCTAACAATGCCTTCGCCGTGTAACTTTAAGGAAGTACAACGCTTGACTGGAAGGATTGTAGCTTTCAACATATTCATATCTCGGTCAACCGACAAGTGCCTTCCTTTCTATCAACTATTAAAAAGGAACAAATAATTCACTCTGAGTGATGAATGCGAAGAAACTATATCTCACTACTCCTCCAAGTCTTTCTCAGCCAGACATTGGCGAAAGGCTATACCTTTCCATTTCGGTTTCTGAACACGTGGTGAGCGGTGTAATTGTACGAGAAGATCAAGGAGAGCAGCGGCCTATCTACTATATAAGTAAAAGTTTAACAGGCCCGGAAACTCGTTTCACAATGATGGAAAAACTTGCGCACCATTCTGCACGGCCCTTGCAAGTCAAGATGATTAGCGAAGTGGGCAGTCGAACTCAGTGAATATGATATCGAGTACAAGAGTCGGATAAGCACAAAGGCACAGGTTTTAGTTGACTTTCTTACCGAGCTTCCAACCAACAAAGCAGCTTCATTAAATGAAAATAGAACCTGGAAATTGTTCATCGATGGGTCTTCCTAAAGACAAGGATGCGGAGTCAGAATCAGGTTAGAAACACCTACATCAGAAATAAAAGAACAGTCACTCCGATTGTTATTTCCTGTTTCAAATAATGAAGCCGAGTATGAGACACTCATTGTCAGGCTTTGCCTAGTGAAAGGAATTTGAGCACAAGAGGTGGTACGAGGCAAAAGATGCTTGAATGGAAGCATATCTCAAAGTTGTTACTAGTTTAGCCTGAAAGATTTGAACTAGTGTGCATTCCTCGAAGTGAAAACAGCTCAGCATATACATTAGCCGCTTTGGCTTCAACTTCAGATCCTGGTTTAAAAAGGGTAATTCCGGTATAATGCATTACGACTCGTAGCATATCATTTCCGAATGAGATAATGGTAGTTACCATATCTCAAATTCAATTTGAAAGTGATAAGAGAGCTCATGTCAGAAAAGCACCTGGAAATAAGAGTCGTTTAAGAAAGAAGCGGAAGTAAGATCAAAACCGTGAACCAAGCATTGATGGCGTTGATGCACACACAACAGTTAAGGACCTAGAGCAACCGGTCGTGATGGAACCCTTTTCCAGAGAACTAGAGTCACAATTACAAACTACTCAGGAGGAAAACGTTCACGAGATACCTATCTCAAAAGATAGTGAACTGGAGTCAGAAGCAAACATAGGTTTAGAAGAGGAAGAGTTAATGCCTAATGAAGCATCCCAATTCGATGCCTCCACGGTTACCGATTTCCTAATTCCTGATGTTGAGTTAAGTGAGCACTTTTTAGCTAATGATTGGGGGCTGACTAGAGGGTTCCTATCAAAATGTACATTCAAAATGGAGAACTACCTAGTGACAAGTGGAAGGCTCAGAAACTCAGAATCATCAGCGCAAAATATTTCATTATTGAGAACTCATTATTTAAGTGAGGTATAAGTGACCCTTATTTACTATGCGTTCACGGCGAAGGAATCGACATCATTATGAGTGAAGTCTATCATGGTCTCTGTGGAAACCATTCATCTGGAAGATCTATGGCATTCAAGATTAAACGTCTTGGTTACTTCTGGCCTACAATGATAGCCGATTGTGCAGACTATGCGCGGCAATTTGCGAAGTGTCAGCAACATGCTCTATTGATTCATCAGCCTTCCGAGGGTTTTGATATCTTGAAGGCTCTTCATAGTCAACCCCGATTTATAATAAGGCCCAAACTGATCGTTGGGCTGAGTACGTATAATGAACGGAGCTTTCGCAGGGTCCATTGCCGGTTCTGATGCAGCACCAGTGCTAGGAATTTCAGAATCAATTATGTCGATTTAAGGATTAATGTAGGAGTAAGACATGATTTGGGACTAGGACGGAAATTTGAATTAAGAAGAAGGAATTTTTGAGTTGAGAAGATGAAAGAAACCAAGAAATCGAAAAGCAACCAAAAGAGGGGATGGTTCAACCTAGAAACTTGAAAGGAAACCGTCATAAAGATATGGGGAAGTCAAGGAATTTTCTGCGTATCGATAAAAAAGTTAATATTTACTAGAGACGCGTGTCAAGGCGTCAAGATAGCCGAACCCCAAAATTTAAGGGATCAAAAGGCAAAAAGCAAGGAAAATACTTAAGTCTTCCGAGCTAAACAGGAGCTCGCAGGACTTGGAGGACTAATGTTGACACATGTCAACCACTTTAGCAGGTCAAAGTAAAGGCTGGATAAGTTCGGAGCAAGAAGGGATGGGCAAACCATACAAGAGCTTGATGGAGTGATCTAGGGTCCGACTAGTAGTGAAGCCTCATGAAAGGAAGGAGCGAGCGAAACCAGGAGTATCCGGAAAGTGAGGTGGATCTGCGAGCTGTAGGAGAAAATCGTTCAAATACAAGACGTTACGACATTAAAGGCCAAATCAAAACTAACAAATTAAAGAAAAATCATAGGATTTATAAGTATTTATTCTTCGCATTTAATCCTTAATTTGTGTATAATATAGACCCCCATATTCATGTATGGGGGTCAATCTTTTTTCTTCTCGAGATCAATATATACAATTTTATACTTTTTCTTTTAGCAAATCTATTTTCTATTTCAGTTCATTCTTACTAGCGAATTCTATTTTTACTTTAATAATAATTTGATATGTTATTGGGTGTACAATCCAGCATCCACAATTCATAACCTCAAAAAATGATAAATTTTTCTCTCCATCATAAGCTAAATGTTTCGCATTCGGCTTGACTTGATCCTTCTCGTAGATTTTAGTAGCATTCGGTTCTTCCTTTTCCTTGTTTGTAACATGTTGCTTTCGACTCTCTTTGTTGAAGTCACTTCTTTCATTACAGTGTGGCTCTGTTCTATGATGGTGTTTCCAATTTTATTTTATTTCTTGAGGCACAACCTGCATAGTCTTAAAATCACTTGGAAGCTCCGGTGCAAGGTTAGTGGCAAAAGAATTTTTATTTAAACCAACAAATAACTTAGGATCAAATGGGTCATCATATAGAGTTTTTCCAGCCATAGCAAAGAGGCTAGACTTCTTACCTTGTACTTGCTTACCCTTTAGTGTGATTTGATCAAGATAAACTTCGTGAGGCGGCAACGACACTAGTGTAGTCTTTCTTCCGTTGAACTCGAATATATGACGATTGGTGAATCCATCATAAAGTACTCTTCGGTCTGACTGCCATGGTCTTCCAAGTAGTACATTTCTAGCTTCCATTGGTAGCACATTACACAAAATATCATCCTCATATTTCCCAATAACAATCGGTGCTTCCACTTGATGCTTAACCCTTATTTCGCCTATGTCGTTGAGCCATTGTATATCATAAGGTTTTGGATGCTTCTTGACGTTCAAACCCAGCTTGTTAACCACTATCTCACTTGCCACGTTAGTGCAGCTTCCTCCATTGACGATGAGATTACATACTTTACCCTTAACTAGACATCACATGTGGAACAAGTTAGCTCTTTGGGCTTGCTCCTCGTTCTTAATTTGAATGCTTAGAGTCCTCATTGCCATGAGTAACTTTCCTATAGTTGGTAGCTCGACCTGATCTTCCTCTTCTTTAGGCTTAGATTCTGGTTGCTCTTCTTCGGAATCATACTCTCCATCGTCCTTGAGAACCATAATTCTTTTGTTGGTGTATTCATTCGAGTAATGCCCTATTCCTTGACATTTGTAGGACTTGATGTTGCTCGTCCTTGTCTCAGTCTTGACTCTCTCAAATTGTTTAACCGAAAAAGGCTTAGCTTCCAGTCTTGTAGTGCTTGAATGGTTGTTGTCTCCTTGAGCTTTCGGCTTCTCATCCCTTGAATAACCTCCACTTGTAAAATTACTACCTCCAGCCCCATAATGAGTTCGTGTAGAACTTCTTCTTTTCAATTGCTGCTCAATAAGTATGGTTTGATGTAGCATCTCTTGTAAATCCACATGAGGTTTCATCTCCAAACGATCTTGTATCTCGCGTTGTAGTCCTCCTAGACACCTTGACATGGTGGCTTCTCTATCTTCTCGAATATCAGCTTTTAACATCAGAGCCTCCAACTCTTAATAGTAATCCTCCACGGATTTACTTCCTTGCACAAGTCTCCTCAATTGATTATGCAGCTCCCTATAGTAGTAACTCGGCATAAATCTTTTCCTCATGATATTTTTCATCTCGGTCCAAGTTTCCACCGGATACTCTTGATTCCTTCTTCTTGACGTTACCAACTGATCCCACCAACACAGAGCATAGTCACTAAACTCCATACCTGCTACTTTCACCTTGTTTGCTTCTGAATAGAATTGATAATCAAAGACCATTTCGATCTTCTTCTCCCATTCCAAGTAAGCGTTGGGATCGTTCTTGCATTGAAACTACGGTATATGAAGCTTTAAACTCCCCAAACTTCTTCATTCTGTCCCCTTTCATCCATGATCCGTCGATGTCTCATGTTACTGGTTGTGAAGAACCACTATAGTAATCTTCAGCTTCAATAGCTCCTTCATCTCGTCGTCTTCGCTGAATTTCTCTTGGCAAATCTTCACGGTTCTCATCTTGTCCCCTAGGTTGCTCTAAATTTCTTTCACCAACTCTCTCTTCATTCCTGACTTGCTCATTCCTCAAAGGATTCTACATAGTGTCAGCAAGTATAGGCACAATCTCTTCACGTAGCAAACTGATCTTCTCATTCATCATATTCTTGAAGGTCTTCGTAAGGGCTTCAATCAAAAGTTTGTTAGCATTGTTGCTTGATTCCACTTTGTCTGAATCTCTACCTGAAAGATCAACACCACAATACACCAGTTCCTTTTGAAAGATAAATCGATCAAATGAGCATAACACGAATATGACCCCAAAACTTTCGAAGAACCCTAATGGGTCTAAGTGATCCTCTTGAGTATTCACTAGGTGTAGTGATACTCAAAACTCTTGGTAAAACTCCCTTGTTGCGATGCATTCCTTAGCTTTCATAATGACTCCATTTGTTCCTTTTGATCCATACGTATACTGAAAGCTCTTAATATTGCCAACTCCATGTTCTATGTCCTTAGAGCTTCCTAGGATTGCATCATAACAAGACCAACGATGCCACTCAAATAGCCAACCTCTTCTTCAAAAATATAGTATGCTTGCATGGAGTACCCAGAACCATTGTTACACTCTCGACCATATTGAGAGCAACGGTTGGTAAGAACTTAAGAAATTGGTTGTCTTGTTTGCCTTATATTGAATTTTTGTATAACCATGCTAGGCATTCCGCCACTAAGAAATCTCCATTTGAAATAATGTATGGTTCAATCCTCTGACGTCGTTAGATATTTCACCTTTGCCCCATGATGTTTATTCTATTGCCACAGGACATTGGAAATACTCGATAATAGCCTATTTAGCCTTGAAATCACACCAAACTCTTCATAAAATCATATGAAAATGATAGTAAAAATGTGTAAAAATATGATGTTATCAATGGTTAACTTATGTTAACAATGACATTTTAGGCACAACATTAATCAAGAGACGGAGCACGTTTACAAGATTAAAGCTTTATCATTCTTTAATTGGTTATTTGATATTCCAATGAGTATTCATAAAAGATTTAATCAGTTATTGTCAACGCTTAACGCATAAACCTATAGCCAATTAAAGAATGTTAAAGCTAATAAATATTTTATTAATAACCGATTTGATGGATGTGAATCAAATCTCTTATCGCTAACGTTTAAGAAACTTAATCTCTTCCAGGTTAGTGCATGTGGTAAAGACGTCACATATTATGTTTCTCCAAGGCGGATTTCAATTTGAGAAGATTTTTGATTTCTTGACTATGGTTGGATTTTGATAAAGTGACCGAAAGTAGAAAGAGAAGACGAACGATAAATATTCGTCAGAATATAGGCCATTTTGATTAAACGAAAACCGCTAACAAACAATTTAACCCCATAAATGTATTCCATCTCTTGACTTACCATTGTGCATCAAATGACATAGTCATCATAATTTAACCATTTAATCATAAAGTTAACAAAACTTAGGCATTTAAACGTCTATAATTTGAAAGTTGAAGATTTAAAAGTCTACAATTTAAAAGTTAATGTTTTTTAATAAAAATAAATAATTTTGTTTTGATTAAACGGAAGCTGCTAACGGAAACTTTAACTTCGTTAATATGCTATATCTCTCGATTAAATGTTGTATCTCAAATGATATAATCAACATAAATTAACTATTTAATTATAAAGTAAACAAAAATTTAAATATTTAAACAATATTTTATAAGTTAAGAATTTAAAATATTGTTTTTAACAAAATAAACAATATTTTAAATTTTAAGAATTTAAAATTTATAAACAATAAGTTATAAATTTCATGTGTTTTTAACACAATTTCTTTTTTAGCACAATACAATCATATTTAAGAGATGTGTATTGAAGTTAGCCATTGCTATTTGGTGAGATTTAAATTAAAATAACAAATTATGTGTTATTGAAACATGAATTTTAAAATATTTTTAAAAATTTAATGTTATTAGATTAATAAATTTAAATTGTACAATCAATTTTAAGATTTGAATTTAAAAGTTTTAAGTAAGATTGGAAATGATTTCTTAGTTAAAAATAGAAATATCAAAATCTCAGGGTTTTAGATAAAATTTCAAAAAAAATTCTTAAAATTTTTTAAATTTACTAAAACTAAACCAAATCATCTCAAATTTCATTAAAACTCAAATCACATCAAATACTTCATCTAATACGAGTAAACATCTGAGAACTCCCTTTGGGAGAGAAGAAAATCCCCTATGTCCTTCCTTAATCCAATTGCCCCTCTTTAAAAAGTTTGAGGCTGTGATGGCAATAATACCCTTGTGGTTTGGAGCTTTGAGCTTTGAGACATTGGTTTATGATTTATCTCGAGTTGGTTTGGATTTAAAAAAAAAAAAAAAACAGAAAACGGATAGAAGAGAGCTGCCCGTCGTCGACTCAACGGAAAACGACGAGCGCACCGACGTCGCCGTCGCCGGCGATGTCTTCAAGCTCCGTCGCCGAGCTCTCCGCCGCCTCTTCCAAGCTCTGTCGTCGACTACTTCGAGCTGCCTCGCCGTCATCTGAGCTCATTTGATAGAGAAACAAATTTCTCCAAGATTTGCAAATTTGAGTTGGTAGATGCTCAATTGATTGATAATACAACAGTTTCTTGATATATTGGGGTTTATAATTGTTAAATGATCGATTTCAGTCGTTGAATCGCTGTGTATTGTTGATTCGAAGATCCATTTTAAATTCTTGAGATAGTAGATCTGAGTAATACTAGTATAACTATTACCTAGTATTACTGAAAAAGTATAACTAGTATAACTGGTACCTAGTATTACTGATAAACGTAGTATAACTGGTATAACTAGTACTAGTATTACTGAAAAATGAGTATAACTAGTATAACTAGTATAACTAGTACCTAGTAGTACTGGGAAAATGAGTATAACTAGTATAACTAGTACCTAGTATTACTGAAAAAGAAGTATAACTAGTATAACTATAAATATATATTGAGTTTTTTTGATATTGTTTTTGCAGGGTACAATGAGCAACAACGTCTTCATTTATTTTAAATACCAAGATCGCATGTATACCTTAATGGTGAAGTCGAGTGGAGGATATAACTTTGTCGTTGTTAGAAGGTAGGATATACAAGAAGCTTGGGTTAGAAACTAAGAACAAATTGCAATTGAGCTACAATATATCGCTGGCGGGATCTGAGGAACAAATTATTATCAGTGATGATGAGGACGTGGTTGTTTACCTATCTTCCATTGATAAAGAGAACCGTATGTGTATTTTGTTTGTGGAGGTAATCACTATATCGGAACTACCGGAGCAACTGTCGAGAGTTGAGAAAAGTTCTGTTGGTAAAAACTATGGTGAGTTGGATTCAAATGATTGTGAAATAGGAGGAAATGCCATCACGATGTACGTTGAAAAAGATCAAGAAATAGAAGAAAATGAGGCTACAGTTGATGTTAATGATGAAGGTGTGGATTGGTCGGTATTTGGTGATGCTTACGTAGAGGTTCCACCGGTAATAGAATCTAGTCAGTTTATAGAAGAATGGGAAGACGGTTTGGGAGTGAGTGTACATCAAGAATTTCGGAATAAGAAGGCATTGCAAGAGGTGGTGGATAGAGCCTCATTTGTTAACAGTTTCAATTTTGTTGTGAAAAAGTCGGACCCGGGACGTTTAGTGCTCAAATGCAGTCAACAAAACTGTAAATTGGGTTTACGAGCAACAAAAATCCGAAACACAGAAATTTTCTCGATTAGGACGTACACGAAGATGCATACATGCTCTCGGACAAGTCAAAGCGAGAATAGCAAAATGAAGCGGCAAGGGACACCACAATTGGTTGCATCGATTTTGCAAGAGGATTACCCAGGTAAAATGAAAACTCCTACACCTAGGGATATTATGGATCTTCTTCACACAAAATTAGGTGTAAAGATATCATACTCAACAGCGTTGAGAGGGAGAAATCTCGCCGTTAGTGATTTGCGTGGTACACCGGAAGAAAGCTACATGATGTTGTATTGCTATCTCTACATGTTAGAGCAAAAAAATGAGGGTACGGTAACACGTGTTAAATTGGATGAGAAGAAAAAATTCAAGTACTTATTCATAGCTTTGGGAGCTAGCATTGAAGGGTTTACAGTCATGAGGAAAGTGATAATTTTGGATGCAACTTTTCTGAAGAACGGATATGGCGGTGTACTTGTTTTTGCCACAGCTCAAGATCCTAACCGACACCATTATCCATTAGCGTTTGCTGTACTCGATGGTGAGAATGATGCAAGTTGGACGTGGTTTATGGAGCAGCTAAAAATCGTTATACCGGACTCTTCGGAACTGGTATTTATGAGTGACAGAAATGCAAGGCTCATAGGTGCCATAGCTAATGTGTATCACGAGGCGCATCATGGGTATTGTGTATGGCATTTGTCACAAAATGTGAAAGGCCATGCTTCTAACGGTAACAAAGACGTAGTCGCATGGAGATTCATGGAGTGCAGTAGGCAATACACAGTTGCTGACTTTAATTCCGAGTATACTTCTTTTGCAACGAGATATCCTACCGCGGCGAAGTATTTGGAGGAGAGCACAGTCAAAGAAAAATGGGCAAGGTGTTATTTTCCAGGAGAAAGGTACAACTTAGACACAAGTAATGATGTGGAATCGTTGAATAGTGTTTTTAAGGATGCAAGAAAGTATTCTTTGATACCCATGCTTGATGTGATCGTCACAACAATTTCTCAGTGGTTTAATGAATATCGGAAGGAGGTTGTGGCTGGAACGGTAAACAACAAACTGGTGCCTTTCGTAGAGAACCGGATGCACGATTTATGGGGTGATGCTGAGAAATGTGTTGTCATGGAACTAAACAGTTTTGAGTGTGAATACAATGTCATCGGTAGTGATGGAAAGAGTTATATGGTAAGCTTGTTGTCTAAAAGTTGTGCTTGCAGAGTGTTCGATGTCGAGAAGTATCCTTGTGTGCATGGACTAGCCGCTTATATTGAATTTTTAAGGCATGATGATAGAACTCGTGATATCCAATTACATGAGTTGTGTTCGAAATATTATTGGACGGAGCTTTGGGCGTTGGCGTACTACAAGACAATCTATATAGTGCCGGATAAGTCGCAATGGGAAGTTCCGGATGGCATCAAATACAAAACAATCTTACCTCCGGATCGGAAAGATAAAAGGGGAAGGAAGAGAGTGAAAAGGTTTCCATCGGCTGGGGAACGACGTCCAAGAACGCAAAATAAAAGACGGCCGAGACAAGGACTCCAGTGGTTGTTATTTGGTTCTTCATTTTGTTCTTGATATTTTGTTGTGTAATACTATGTACTGGGTAGGACAACTAAGTAATGCTATGTACTGGGTTGGACAACTAGGTATAACTCAATAATACTACTCTTCAATGTTTAATCCTTATATTTAAATTTTTTTATTAATTATCGTAATAATTAATTTGTTATAAGTTTATAGATGGTAAAAAATTTGCAATTCAATGTATAGATGTTTTTATTTTTTATTAGAAATTAACTAAGAATTTTTGGGTAGGATAACTAGGTATAACTAAGTAATACTACCCTTCAATGTTTAAACCAAATGTATTACTAAGCAAAAGTTGTCTTCAATGTTTAAACCCCTTTGTTATAACATCATTAATATATGTTACAATATGTATTGATAAAGAAATTATAAAAATACTATACAATAGGTTGTTATGAAATAATCTATACAAGACATTCCTTATACTTTTAAGATGAGTTTGTGAATAAATGCCAAATAATGGTATCAAAGTTACAGAAATCGATGTTTCTAACATGTTTATGCATAAAACAGTCCGAATTATAAGGTAATGGTCTTACAAAAAAAGTAAAACTAGAAATTTTATCTTTCAATGTGTGTATTACTAAGTATACTGTAAAACATCTAAAGTATAACTACTTTAGAAACTTGGTATAACTACTATCTTACGGATTACTAGCTCGGAAAGTGGGTCCTACTTCATGTTCACACTGTGAAAATGTTGATTCATGGGCCCACCAAACTCGATTTCTCCCTTATTTTTTGCGCTTTTGGCGCCTCATTTTGACAAAATTTTTCATTTTTGGGTTTTGGCTCCTATCCAATTCACAAAATTTGTACTCCATTCAAGATTTGTACTCTCTCTACTCTTTCTCCTCCATCGTTACTACTCTCCTCTCTCTCTCTACTCTTCCTCCTCCACCGTTACTACTCTCATCTCTCTCTCTCTTCTTCCTCCTCCACCTTTACTCTCCTCGAAATCTCACTCTCCTCTCTCCTCTTCCTTTTCCATTGTTACTCTCCTCTTTCCTCTTCCTCCTCCATGGATAGACTTTGTGAGGTAGATGATCCATGGGAGCACGCCGAGAGGAAGAAGCTTAAGAGGGAAGCGGAAATGCGCATGTTAGTATCCGATGGTGACTATGGGCTTCCATTAGGTTGTCCATGTGGTGGTAAGATCATCAACGAGATCTCAAACACAACAGTGCCACCGAAAGGAACAAAATTCTTAACTTGCAATGCTTTCAAGGTTAGTAGAGTTTGATTGATTTTACATTAATGGCGTATCTATGTTTTAACTTGCAATAGGTTAGTAGACTATGATGTTATCTATGTCTTTATGTGTAGAATGATGGCTTACACATTAAGAAAACTTGGGAACTTGCTATCGAAGAAGAGGTGACTTGGTTGAAAAAGAAGTCCGATGAGACAGCCTCTGCTGAGTACGTCGCATTGCTTCTAGCGGACATAACCCATCTCCGTACGGTTATGGAAGAGAAGAATGAAGAGATTAAAAACCTAAAGTTGATGGTGGGTAAGCTTGTGGCTAGAATGGACAAGATATTTGGTCCTATGCGCTGAAAAAAAACTTATGCTTTTGTAATAATTATGCTTTGTTTGTAAGGATTAAAGTTTGTTTTTTTATGGTAACAATTATGGTTCGTTGTTATGTAAGGATTATGCTTTGCAATTCTATTGTTTATTATGGTTTATTTCTATTGTTTACACTATGGTTTCACATAGTATTACTAGTATTACGAAATTTGAACCATAGTGTAACATAGTAATACTAGTATTACAAAATCAAAACCATAGTATAACATAGTATTACTAGTATTATGAATTCGGAAAAATAGTTAAACATAATATTATCATTTCCAGAATCCAAATACTGCAAAAACAAACAAGGTTCAACAATGTATTACCAGTAATACAATCCAAATAAATCATAGTTCAGACAAGGTTTTGCTTTGATCTGGTCACACGCTGTGGCTTATCATCCGGGCTTGCAGCAGGTCGTTTAACCGCCTCTTACGTTTCTGTGGAGAAAGGCGCAGGAGAGCTTGGTGGATCGTTGGATCTTGGAGTGTCGTACTCTGATGTTAATTCATGCAGTGGAGAAAGCTGCCTTGGTGGCTCTGCATGTTCCTGTACGCTTGGTGGCTCCCCATGGCCCTGCAATCGAATAAGTTATACTCTAGTATTCGAAATATTACCGTAAGTAATACTACAGTATTACCCAGTTTTACAAACTCTTACCGTCTCCTTCGCAGAACCTTCCAACGATTGAAGTCTTTTTTCAAACCCATCAACCTTCTCCACAAGTTGCGTAATCTGGGCTCCCATCCCATTAATAATCTCTAGCAACTGAGCCACACTTGGGGATACCGGTTGTTCATTGGTCGCAGGTAAGTCATTGGGCGCGGGGGCGGGTAAGTCATCAGCATCATCCTCAGCTACCTTCTCTTCCACTCTCGTAGCTACATCTTCGTTGTACATTTCGTCTATCGTAATGGTTATGCCATTACGAATACATTTCATCCAACTTTCAACAACGACATCATGTTTGTCGTTGTCGTCCTCGGGTTCGGTGATGTTAGCCATAAGAGATTGCTCTTCTCCTCTAACAGTTAGAATACTGTCAATATCCTGTACAATGAAAACAACGAGCCTATAAACATACCAACCAATAACTTAATGCAAAATATTAATAGTTTAAATTAAGAAACTCACCATAGTTGTACGAAGAGCTTTGTAGATCTTCTCAAGAGGAAAACCTTTGGATTCGCTTTTTTTGAATCGTCTTTTGCACATTGGAGCAGGTTTCATCCGCCCCTCGACAATCTTCCAAGAAATGATGCCTCAAATCCGGAATCGCCTCAAATGCTAAAAGCTACAAAACAAACAAAAAAATATTAAGGAGTTAGTTTCGGGTCAAAGATTTTGAATTATATATTACGAATAATTTAGGAAAATATTAAGTATTACTAGTATACCCTAGTATTACGAAGCGATAGTATACCCTAGTATTACGAGTATTACGAAAGCCATAGTATACCCTTGTATTACGAGTACTACTGAAATAAACACTAACCAAAAATAAATTATTACTAACCTCCAAAGGAATGCAAAACCGGGGAACCGCCACAGTGTACCCTTCACGGTCCCGTCAAAGTGAGCCAAAGTATGCTGGATCGACCCTAGCATATGGTCAAAAGACAACCTCCCCCAAGGAAACGTCTTACACAATTGGAGGTCGTCGACCGCTGTTAGAAAGAAGGGCTCCACAGGGGTGGCGTCTCCGTCTTCGTTTGCGCGATCACAATGCTTGATAAGAAGAAGAGTATCGCCATCTTCAACCTATCTCGAGATCGCTCTCCCGGGACCATTGCTTCAAGCTTCTTCTTCACGTCTATATATCGGACCGTCGCCCCCTTGAATTGCCTTTTCATAAAGGCCTCTCCGGAATTGTTGTAGTTAACGGGGTAGTTCTTGCAGTTTAATCCTCGATATCAAAGCGTGCTCCTTGATCCCATAACGGATGGGCGTCCTGTTGACGATAAACCACGCTTCTTTCTTCTTCTCAAGAGCGTGCTTGTTGAGAGATAGCATCCACATGCCCATAACCTTGTGGTTTCTTTCCCTTTGACATGTGGAAGATGTGTTTGAATTGCGGATGCTCTTCAAAACCAATTCCGCCAAATGCCGTGAGCGGATGTTCCAACTCGTCCAACGTCTTCAACGTCAAATATAGCACCGCGTTCCCAATTTAATTTTCTTCTTGTACTCAGGCGCAAGTACATGCTCAAGGGCTGTGGCGCATATCCATCACCACCCTGCAACAAATAAAATTATCCAAAACAAAACGAGTTAGTTATACCTAGTGTTACTAGTTTTACATTTTCAAATTTTAACCAAAACACAAAACAACAATTGTACATACAATTATTACCATGTTATGTAAAACCAACATTTTAAACACCAATTAACACCAATTTACAGCAAATCCGAATTTAACATACTACGTAGTTCTACCTAGTATTACTAGTAATACCCAGTTCATAATTTTATAGAACGTCTGTTGAATCATCGTCGTCTCCATCATCATCTCCATCATCGCTCCTTGTCCAGAAGCTTCCCTCATAGCCCTCAGCCACCTCTTCCGCCATGTCACGGGTTCTTCGTTCGCGGACTCCTCCATCATCCTCCGCCCCCTGTCGTCTCCTCCTTCTCTTCTCCTCCTTCTTGATTTCTTCTTCTTCACTCTCTGTCTCTTCTTCCTCACTTGATCTTCCAAGTGACACACTCTCCTCTCCGGTTTTTTGTCACCGGTGACCCATCGAGACTTCATCATCATCCGCCGGTGACCCCTCTTTCTCTCCGTCGTCAATCGTTCCTCCTACCGGAGGAGACTGCTTTCTCTCTCCTCCTCTATCCCCAACTTCCTCGGCCATGGAGTTTCTTCTCCTCTAGTTCCAACTACTTCATCCTCAACGGGATGCTCTACACGATCGCCCGCTCCACTACCTCCTCCCTCTTTCTACTTGAGAAGTCTTCCTCTTTTCCCCATCTAGTCTTAGCCATCTGTGGAGAGTTTGAATTCGGGCTAAGTATCAAATTCAATTGATGTTCTTGAGTGAAAATAGAGTAGTTATACCAAGTTTTACTCTTGTTGGATGTTCTTGATTGATCGAAAATTGAGGGAGTATGACGAATTTATAAGGAGAGGGGAGTTACAGAGATCAATCGAATCAGCTCCTCGAAACGTTAGATCGAAAGAAAGGAGGCTAAGGGGGAGAAATCGAAAAGAGGCGAAATCGATTTTGTAACCGTTGTCTCTCTCTTCGAACTAGGTATAACTCTTGTTGTGTGAGCTCAAACGTTGTCTCGTCTCTCTCCAAAACACAGCACTTCATCAATTTCATTTAATATAAACCGATGGAAGCATACCAAAATCGAACCAATTCCTCACCCAAAATCGATTTTCAATTAGAACCTAGGTATTTTATGTAGTTTTTGATTTTTGTTAAGCACAAGAGAGTAAAACACAAAAAAAACGATTTAATTTAAATTATTTAGAAATTAAAAGATAGAAGGGGGAGTTTTGAGATTTATTCTTTCGCTTGAAGGAGTTCTCAGACGTTGGCTCATCTAATACACCCATTTAACTATACTGTTTTTGCAGGAAAAAAAAAAGGAATATTGCATGCCATGTTGGGTTGGACCAATTGAACTGGCGGCTACAGCTGGCAACTCTCGTGTCCAAAGTCCCAGCTACCCTTTTTACTTCCTCACGTGACCCTCTCACCCTCTCTCAATTTAACGGCTCAAATCACATCGATAATATTAAATAATAAAATATATATGAATTTCTAATATCTAATTTAATATTTTTGCAATAACTCGGTAGCACTGGCATTTTGGGCGGACGAAATGGGTCCCACTCGTTTTATTTTGTTGTCGTAGTAAAGATCTGCTCTTTTAAAGATTCTCTTTTGTAATCTTTCGGAAAGGTGCGACATCAATTCAAATTATATATTTGTAAGTTGCAAATTATCATTAGGTTTTTTTTTTTTTTCAATTATCTTTAGTTTTGGTTGGTTCGTCTTCGCTACTGCGTCAAGTGGTTTGCGTTGGAAGTAAACGATGGTGATGGGTGAGATAATTTAAGGGTTAATTAATTAGATGGTCGAACTTAGTTTAATTTGTCTTTTTGTTAAAATGATGTGATAGATGAATAAAATAACATGATAGTTCCTTAGAACACATTCGAAAACATGTCGTTTTCAAAAATATTATGCAAAAGCTTAACTTATTATTTAATAAAAAAAACGTTTACTACACTATTTTTCCTAATAAGTTATTTATTTAATGCATGTTTTCTTAATTTAGTTACGACATATAAGCAGTATTAAAAAAAACAGGGTATACGACGCTAAGTGCTCATAGACCATTTAAATTTTATGAAAATTATCTAATTAGGGAAACGGTTAAATTTGGCAGATTATACGGTTATTAAAAGGTTATTAGGTGTATTAAGCGGACTAGGTGGATTTAATAAATATATCCAAATATTTTTTTTTTGTTTTTTAAATATATTTTATTTTAATAAATAAAAATTTAAATGACAAAAAAACATTATATTTAAAATTTCAGAATCTCTTTTTCTCATTCTTTAAAAAATTCTAAAATTAAAAAGACAATTATTCGTTTTCTAAAATAAAAACAATCATAACTCATCATTTTTAAAAGAGAAACGATGATTTTTAAAATTTAAACTTAATTTTTTATTTAATGTATAGAAATAAGTTAATCTACTATATAATTTAATTATATTATATTATATTTTGGTAATGTATAGTATATATATACATATATATAGTTTTATTTTTAAAACGCCAATAATCGCCTAGATCCTGACAAGATGTTCTAGGCTCTAGGCAACGGATCACCGCTCGCTTAGCATTTAGCACTTTCTTAAACATTGAGATCAATAAAAATATAAAACTATGATATTGTTACACATTTCTATAAATAGAAGAAAACATAGGACAATCTTAATTGTGCATTGTGCATTGTGCTACAGTAAACATTCTTTATTTTTACTTCAAATCTATTTTTAAACATGTATTTACTTTTTTTTTAGGTGGGAATCTTTGTTGATTAATTCAAACTAATAGTCATTAATATTCCGGAGATTCTTATTTATAAAAGTCAATGATTCAAAGAAAAAGTCCAGGTCCGCATGTTGAAATCCGATTCATCATCCACTCATCCTTCATATCTTCCTCCACCGTCTCGCCAGAATTTGGTTTTTAAATTATATATATTTTTTTCATATTATCTTAATTAAATATGTTATCCGATGACTCATCCTCTGGTCAGGGCCTTGCTGTATCTCAGTATCTGTCTCTCCGACGTCTTTATTTTTATGTTATCAAAATATTCTCACAGAAAATTACGGCACAATCTTCCTCTTACCTTTTTTTCCAGAAAATACTAGTTAAATCACAGCTAACTTTTGTGGACCTAAGTAATAACGTAGCCTCTAGACTGTTTAAAATTGTATTCTACTAATAAATTTTGGATTTCGTTCCTCTTTTACTCTTTTGGTTAATTACGTCTAGATCTTGGGAATGTTATGTATTGAGATGCCAATCAAGAATTAAGTATAAAACGCATGCTTGATTTTGTTTTTGTTTTTTATTTTTGTTTTTTCAGTCAACTTATATTAGATTAAAACTATAAATCATTTGTTGCAACAGCAAAAATAAAAACAAATAAACGTTATGCATATGATCAAACATTAATTCTAGTGTTTCTAGATTTCCCATAAAAAAAACTATACCATATAGTTATGATTCTCCCAGTAAATGGTAATATACCTTTTTGAATTGAAATGAAAGTAAATCTGCCTATTGGCCATGTAAAATTTGTTAAAATCCTCAATGGTCCATATATATTTCACAAAACTTAGATTTCATAGATGAGAGGCACGTTATAATTTATACCAACTTTAGATTTCAAAGATATGAACGACAAGTTACAAAATTTTATCAAAACCAAAAAAAAAGAATGAAAGTAAATCTTCAAATTAGTAGTAAGGGAAAACTAAATAACTATTGACTTTCTTTACAAAGATTCAATTGCAATTTTAGATAATTTTTTTTGTCACACTTTTTTTTTAGATCATAATATTTATCTCAATGCTATTAAAAATTGTACACATTGGCATCTATATATATCGAACACGTAAAAACGTGTATGTATATGCATATGGTTTTGCCTTCTTCTATAAATATATATGGTAGCAACATTGGAGGATAAAAATCACACAACAAAGCGTTGAGAAAAAAAATAAGAGGAGAAAAACAAAAAAGCGATAAAACCGAAAAGCCTAAGAAACATCAAAAAAGAGAGATTCTTATTTTTTTTCGGTTTCCAAAAGAAAATCTTTGAATTTTATGGCAACCCGTCTTCTCCGAACAAACTTCATTCGTCGTCCTTACCGTTTCTCCGCCTTAACCCCGGTGGGTCCCCCCACCGTAACCGCTTCAACAGCGGTCGTCCCGGAGATTCTCTCCTTCGGACAACAAGCACCAGAGCCACCTCTCCACCACCCAAAACACACCAATGAAGATTCTCACAATGATCTTGATCTCTCCGATCAAGCCCGTCTCTTCTCTTCTATCCCAACTTCCGATCTCCTCCGTTCCACTGCGGTGCTCCATGCGGCAGCCATAGGTCCTATGGTGGATCTAGGAACGTGGGTCATGAGCTCTAAACTCATGGACGCTGCCTTGACACGTGGCATGGTCCATGGGCTTGTGAAAAACACGTTTTATGACCATTTTTGCGCCGGTGAAGATGCCCACGCCGCCGCTGAGCGCGTGAGGAGCGTTTATGAGGCTACGGGTCTTAAAGGTATGCTTGTGTACGGCGTTGAACACGCAGATGACGCTGCCTCCTGTGATGATAACATGCAACAATTTATTCGAACTATTGAAGCTGCTAAATCCTTACCAACATCCCATGTAAGTCATCTAAACTCCAATTTGTCATTTTTTTTCTCTGTTTAATTTCAGAATTCCTCTGTTTTTTTTTTCCAATATTATTTGCATTCTCGAAAAACATTTAAAATCCCGTATCAGAACAAACAAAAGAAAAAATCTGTAATTAATTATTTCAAAACCATTTTCTCAGTATGAATAATTTAATTAATGGAGACGTAATTATCAATTTTTTGGCGCAAGCAAGTTGGTTCGACAGCCAAATCTCCGTACTCTGACAAAGTACACTTGCATAGATACGTATGTTATATCTTTCTTTTTCATATAAGAATTAATAAATTGTTTACATTACTCTTACGCGTTTTATAACCTTAACAAGGAACAAATACAAACCCAACTTGCATTCCTAATTAATTTATTACTTTTAAATTTTGATTTTTATTTATGTGGTGAAAAAAATTAAGGTCATACGTCACTATCGGATTAGATTTATACGCACGAGGTCCTAGTTGGACAAATCTGACCTTGTAGGTGGACTACAACTAGAAAATTACACTTTAGGAATATTCTCTGTATACCAAAAACCCGGTTTATTGTTGTGAAGAACCGGTTTGTTCTGGTTTACTAAACGGTTATTTTTCCCGTTGTCCTAACAGTTTAGCTCAGTGGTCGTGAAGATAACTGCGATTTGTCCGATTAGTCTTCTGAAACGAGTGAGCGATCTGCTACGATGGGAATACAAGAGTTCGAATTTCAAACTCTCATGGAAGCTTAAATCGTTTTCGGTTTTCTCCGATTCGAGTCCTCTCTACCACACAAACTCAGAACCGGAACCGTTAACCGCTGAAGAAGAACGCGAGCTCGAAGCAGCTCAAGGAAGGATTCAAGAAATCTGTAGGAAATGTCAAGAATCAAATGTACCTCTACTGATCGATGCGGAAGACACAATCCTCCAACCCGCAATCGATTACATGGCTAATTCATCGGCAATCATGTTCAATGCGGACAAAGACCGACCTATAGTTTACAACACCATTCAAGCGTACTTGAGAGACGCGGGTGAGAGATTGCATTTGGCGGTACGAGATGCCGAGAAAGCGAATGTTCCTATGGGGTTTAAGTTGGTTAGAGGTGCTTACATGTCAAGCGAAGCTAGATTGGCAGATTCCTTGGGTTGCAAGTCACCGGTCCACGATACAATCCAGGACACACATGCTTGTTACAACAACTGTATGACCTTCTTGATGGAAAAAGCTTCAAACGGATCGGGTTTTGGGGTCGTTCTTGCAACACATAATGCTGATTCGGGTAAGCCATTGAACTACATTGTATTTATCAATTCTTTTCGAGTGAATAGATGTGCTAATCGGATATATGTTTTAATATCAGGGAGACTTGCTTCGCGGAAGGCGAGTGAGCTCGGGATCGATAAAGAGAACGGGAAGATAGAGTTTGCGCAACTCTATGGTATGTCAGATGCATTGTCCTTTGGTTTAAAGAGAGCTGGGTTCAATGTCAGCAAGTACATGCCGTTTGGACCAGTTGCAACCGCTATACCATATCTTCTCCGACGTGCTTATGAGAACCGAGGAATGATGGCCACCGGAGCCCATGACCGCAAACTCATGAGGTAATTAAAGACCCTGATTAGTTCTTTTAAGCATATAGTCTGGTTAATCGATTTTAAATTTAGTTTAACAATGTTTATATTATTTATTGCAGGACGGAACTTAAGAGGAGATTAATCGCTGGAATTGCGTGACGAGAATATTTTAATTCTTCTTTTGTATGGAGCCATTAAATGAAATTGGGAAACGTAGATGAATAAATGTCTTCTACTGTAGATTTTAAGAAATTGAAAGAAAAAAATTATAATATAAGAAACGGAGTAGGTAAGAATATTTCACATGGCTTTCTCATGACGCAATATTTTTATATCAATATATCATTCAACAATGTATATTCATCCTGTTCTTATTAATAATAATGAAATTATCTTTTTTATTTTGATTAAGTCATTTATTTTTGTGTGAATAAAATTATATACTCCATGTTCTGATATATATATATATATATATAACTAGGTCTTTTATCCGCGCTACGCGCAGGTTATTTTATCGATTTTTTAATTTATTTTGTATTTATTTAATTTTATAAGCACCTAGCGTATTGTATAATATTTTATTTTGGTTTATTTAAACATATATGATTTTTATAATTTTAGTAGTATTTATGTAAGTTTTTAGGAAAATAAATTTAATATAGAATGAAGATTTGAAAATTAATTTTGTTTAAAGCATATTAAAATATGATGTATAATTTTTAATATGGAGTTAAGATTGTTGTGTTTGTAATACTTGCATATGTAATTTTTGATAAAATGTTTCCTGCTTTTGTGGATTGAAATATATCTTGCATATGATTTTGGAGTTGAAAAAAATAATAAATAAATGATTACAATAGATTATGTTAGTAACTCTTCTAAATGATGTTGGACAGTTATTGAACCCATCACTACTAAAAACATACATTGATAGTATTTGACAATTAAACGAATTTCATAACTGCTATGCATGATTAATTTTTGATGTTGTAACAGTATTATAGCTTTTAATAACGCTGAGATATAAAATCAATAAGAAAAAAGTTTAAACATGTATTCTGCCAATATTTTGCCAAAAATATTTCACTTAAGCGCCGATACTTATCATTTTCCCCAACACTTATTAAAATAATAGCTCACATGCATTCCATATTGTAAAACTCGCTAGACATTAGTTGGGCGGTCAAGGAGGACCTAGCACGTAATCAATTAATCAGAGATTAAATGGGGAATAATGTTTCACAATTATATAAATAGTCATGCATATATATTTAATTCATTGAACATTAACAGTGAATTAAGTTTGGTTTGCTGGTCTGCGTCTTTGTTAAGGCTTCCATGACAAGGGTTCAAGTCACGATTTTGCCATTTTCTTTATTTTTGTCTTTAATGATTTTGGAAAAAACAATTTTGCCCTCATCTTCTTCCTTAGCTCTGCGATTTGGCGATTGTTTTACTTAATTTCCACCGTTTTTTTTTGTCTTCACGATTCCTTGCAATTTAGCATGCTATTTTCATGGTTTTTGTCCTGTAATGACAGATCTATATCAAAACATCTAATTTGTAACTTTATATCCACTAAAAACTAATTTTTTTCTGATTTTTGATTTTTGATTTTTTCAGCATTTAAGTAAAATCTCGGTGGCGATTTCCGATTTCTGATTTCCGCCTCTTTTTAAAACAACCTACGCCTCCGACTAAGACTATTGACAGCAAATCTATTCGCAAAAGGTGTTTTCTTTTTTCTCTATCTTCTTCCAGTACTCCGCTGGACCCATTCGCTAATTCAATGTAATAGCTTTCGTCTTGTGTCTCTTGTTTGAGAAATTATTGATTTTTGTTGGATTCCGTTTTAGAGTTTCATATGGTTTGTTAGTATTTTGCTATTACTCATATCCAATTCTTGATATCAATGTACTTCTGGATCCGCTAAACAAAATAGGAGACTTATCCTATATCTTTGCACACAAACTGTTTGTTAGAATGTCTCTCAGAGAACTAAACTTTAAATATGTTAAGAAAACCCCTAAAAATTCATTTTTAGCTGGTGGAGTTACAACTGCTAAAGGATTTGAAGTTGCTGGTATGTATGCTTGATTACGAGTTTGAGGTAAGAAACATGATCCCGCTCTTGTAACCTGTGATATCAAAGCTGTAGCTGCAGGTCCAATGGTTGCTTTTGTGTTTTTTTATATGTTAGTTTTGTGTGTTCAAATAAGTTTTCTCACTTTATCTTGAGAATTTTTAGGTGTATTTACCACCAATGTTATTGCTGCTGCTCTTGTAGTTTACTGGAAAAAGGTTATTGAGACTTCGAAAATGGTAATCCTCATCTTATTATTTGGATTTCGGACTTAGATAAAACATTACTCTGCATCATTATCGGGTTTTAGAATGGTTAGACCTTTAGGAGATGTTACGTATGAAAGCGCCACGTACAGTTGGCCATGACTGAAAACCGGTTGAGGCAAATAGAGGAGCACTGATTTCAAACTTTGTCCTTGGCTTTTGTTAATTGTCATTGCATAGCATACTCTTATTGGAAATTGAAGTCTTCGAAGTGTGAAAGGATGCTTTGAGTCAGGTGGTAATAAAATTATCCGTGGTAGAATAACTTTTTTACCTGCATGTGTACTCGTAACTATTTCGCCCTCAATCAGTCTATTTCCCAAACGTGTTATGATTAATCTTGTACCATTGGATAAACCTTCTTTTTGATTAATGTTGCGCAGCAGCAGTATTGGAGCTCCTACTTTTAAAGACAACGTATGTTTTGGTAATCATGCGAACTCTAGTGAGTTTAAATACTCAACTGTGTATAGCGAGTCGTAGTCTGTTGATATTGTGTCAGCCTTGCCTATGTTATCTGAGCTGATATATTCCTTTGATGTTCCTGGGAGTTGCGCTAACATGTATGCATTAATCTCATCAACTGTCTCATTTCGTGGAGTTAGGATTGCTGTCTCTGTAATGCTTGCATAGGTACTTTTTGATAAAACGTTCTCTGCTTTTGTGGCTTGAAATATGTCGATTGTCGTATGCCCATTAAACTGTCGTGGATATTTCTTTGAACACTCTTTGTTATTTATGCAAGGTGATTTTGGTCTATCCAATCCACATGGACCGTGCATCATGTGTCTCTCCACAAGCTCAAATCTTTCTGGGTCGTTCTCTTTTTATGGTAATTCGGCAGAGATTATTGCATCAACTTCATCAGCTGTTGGGATTCTTGAAGCATCATCCAACCAAATCAATATGTGCGCATGGGGCAGTCCACGTTTTTGGAATTCTATTGTGTGGAGCACTGTTATTTTTTTTTATAAAAAAAGAAAGATATTTTAGGTTTCTATGTAGTATGAAAGATCTTACATACTTTTATAATTGTCTTACCTTCTGTTAGATGGGTTTGGATCTGGTAAGCGTAAAACTCTCTTATGCTTATGAAAGATTTTTTTCGTTGTCTAGCTTCAGCTACAACATAAGGTATCTCAGTATGAAAGCCAAATTCTCCGTAAAGAAAAAGCAATGGATACTGCAAGGACATATACAAAGGATGGTCGTCTTGTATTTGTTGCAAATGGTTAGTCTGAAATTGTAAGACAACATCTCAGTGACCAGTAGTGGTTGACAAATCACCGACGATTAAACCAGCAACCTCGTTGGTGTCAGGCAAATCATATTGTCTTCCTTTCCCTTGTTGTACTATCAGCCTTATGGTAAAGATGGTTGTTTGAATCTAACAGAGGGTGTCAGGCAAATCATATTGTCTTCCTTTCCCTTGTTTTCCCGAGCTTTGCGAAAAACTTGGCAAAGATGGTTGTTTGAATCTAACATGTCAATCAATTGATTGACAATGTTTTCTTGAAGAGCTGTGGGTGTTCGTAATAAAGACTTGATCCGGTTTGAAACTTCATTCGCTGTGTCGACAATGTACAACTGGAGAAATCTTGGTGGATTTTCGGGCATAGGAATGAGAGAACCAATGTGATGGTAATTTTGCCCTTGTATTCTAAAAGTAGGGGGTGCAGTTCTAGATGAAACAGTATGGTCTATTTTTGCTCCCATTGATGTGAATGCCAAGATAGCATTGTATACTCGTATGTTATTCCAGAAATTGGTGTTACTCTGTAGAAGTTCTTCAAGTATAGGTGATGCTGGTTTTGTTGGTGGCAATTTTACACGGCCTTGCTGGCAACAAATTGTGTACAATGGGTTCCCAGTTGTTGGATCTCTTCTAGTGTTTTCTGAATGCCAGACTAAAGCATTGCAATAAGGGCAATGTAGAATGTCATCTGCTTCTTCAAGTGAGCAAGAGTTGTGTGCATGTAAGAATGTCAACTTAAGTTAGATTTATGTATTAATCAATAAGATGGCATACAATTTAAAATTAGCCTATTTACTTACTTCTTCGTGTTCTAATTCTAGAGGGCTGAGACGTTGACGTACTTGAATGTTGATTCCCTATTTCAAATAGAATTTCGTATTTGAGTTTTCTGTATTTACTGTGGGTGAAACATTGTTTTTAAAAAAGGAGGTTGAGACAATGTAATTATTGAATATGAATTTATGAGAGAGTACCAATGTTTTTCCTAGATGCTCTTTTGGATTTTAGTATGGCTCGCCGCATTGCTCGTGTATTCTTTTGGCTAATTGTGTTTAGAAAACAGATTAGAATAAGTATGTATTGTGTAAACTGCTTTGGCTATTTGTAATATTGACAGTAGAACTATTTTCTTTTTCTGCAACTACTTTTACCATATTTGAAGCAAACATCACAGCCGACTGCTCAACAAAAAGTAAGAGTACCTGTTAGTTTTTTTCATATTGGGTGATGAGTTTCTAATTAAGAACAGAGGGTGTTGGTAACTCGCAATTATAATAGACAATTTTGGCCCAAGCAGCAGGACCAATTGTTTTTTTCCTCCCACGTCATTGAGAAACCATCACAGTTGTATGATATTGGTCGATTGCAAATTTTCTGGTTTTTGTAGTCTCTGCCAGAAAATTGAACTAAATCAATAGAAGTTTTGGTTCAAAAGAAATAAAGTGAGGAAGACTAGGAGGAGACATACTTTCTGATATGTAGATGTTTATTTGAATGGAGTTAAGGGTATGATTATTTTAATATATAGATGTGGTTTTAGGTGATTGATTGATCTGTTATGGTAATTTTTGACAATTTCCTTTTTTGTTGAATAAGATAATTTTCCATTATAAGATTTGGCCTTTTTTTTAATTGAGTGAAATTATTATTGACTTATGTAATAACAGTGGATAGAATAATTATTATTTTCTATTTTAAAATGTTAATGAATATAAAATAGAAAAACTAATTTATCTATTTTTATAATAGTTTATTATCGGTATTAGAGGTACCATAGTTTACATTTTGATGAATGAAAATTATAGATTTGAAGCTTTGTTGATGTTACATAACGAATGTACTATAGATTTCCGTCTTATGTTTGTATTTATCTGAATGATTTTTTGTTTTATTCTTAACGTATTTAATTTATTTTATTCATTTAATGATGAAATTAATTATTTTGGGGGTTAAAGTTTTAATTTATTTTTTAGTAGACAATTTTGCTTTTATGTCCATGCAATAAAAGTAGTGTGGAAATTTCTAAAATATAGTTTTCTAAAGTAATAAAATATAGCAATAAAAGTAATAAAAGTAGTGTTAAAATATATTTGTAAAAGTTTTAATTTTCTTGGGAAAACTATATTTCTAAAGCAATGAAAGTTTTAAAACCTAACAACTAAGGTAAAAACTATTGAACTATTAATGGGAATAAAAATTAAAAACTGTGGAAAGTTGATTAGGACGTTGATATAGTATCCAACTCATTCGTGACGGCAACGTTTGTCTTTGTGTTCGCTGCCAACTGTGTCACCGTCGTAATATGCTGCATCACTATGGGCGACACCATGTGTTTCTGCTTCTTTGTTGTCTACTTGATTTGTTTTTGCTGTTTCTTCTTGGATGGTTTTGTCACCAGCAGTGATTTCCTCAAATACACGTGTAATTGTAATAGTCTGGCCGGTAGCAGTGAAGTTGTAAGGCGTAAGTTTTACCTGAAACTTATAAGTGCGGCCTACAATATCTAACAAACATTGCAGTATTGGGCTATGATTGTTGATGGTGCCACCATCATCACCCTGCAGAAAAAATAAATGATTAATAACTCTAGATTTATTTATTTGGAAATCACTTGGATAACAGAAGCTACCTGCTCATTTTTTTCCAATATATCTGCGACTTTAATACCAGTTAGTTTAGTAGCTTCACGGTCAAAAAGCACAAAAGTTGTGACATCGTCCTTGTCACAAACTGATAGCTCGACTCGGTACCTGTTTGATTAAAAGATATGTCAGTTTCTAGCCATTATGAGAATCAAATTTTAGGGGATAAATAGGATGATAGAGGAGCTACAAACCTTATAACACCCACATCATTTTTATTGTTGCACGTGTCACAAACCAACATTGTGTCTTCTCGTTGGAGTTTATATGCACTTTTAGTGCAGGCAATGAAGTTCCAGCCATAATGTGGTGATATTTCAAGGATGGTAGCGATGCAACTGAAGGTGGCTTCCTGTCACAGTGGTATAATTGTAAGAAACTAATGGATTGAAAGTGAGTATAAATTAGAAGAACCAATGTTTGATATAAATATTAATACCTGTGGAGTGTCGTTTTCCAAAAATTGAAAAAGTTCAGCAATTGTGGCAGGTTCTGACTTTGTAACTTCACTGTTGATGATAACAGAGTTCTTACCTTCTTCCCCAAGCCTTTAAAAAGAAATTAATCATACTTAATTAGTACAAACTGTAAACAATATAGACTGAGTAAAAATATATCCATACATACCTTGTCAAGTATTCAGTACTTGGGTCAACATTGTTGTCAAAAAATATCCGAGTGGAAGAGGTGGAAGAGAGACAGAACATATCTACACCATGTAATTAAAATATATAGGTAAGGTTAGGCGATTCATATTAATGAAAGTAGTGGGTTTGAGATTAGTTACCTCTAACTGTTCTTGGGTTCACAGCAGTAGCGAGGAGGACGACGGGTTTGACAACACTTTTCATCAGCTTTTTCTGGAAATTGGCAGCGACATTATCCCAAAGGGTTAGACAAACAACTGGTCCACTGGTTTAAAACGAAGAGAAGATGGTAAGCAAACAGCGTGTGTATTTAAACTTATAACTGTTGAGAGCCGAGAGGGAAAAAGCTTGCTTACTCTTTTAGTTGTAGGTGGACTTCTATTTTGCCTTTAATGACCCCAGGTGCTATGTTATTATCTTTACCAGTCGAGACTGGATTGTTCGAGTTCTCATCGTTGATAAGAACCATTTTTCCAATGGCATCTAGGCAGTGCATGTTTGGAGTTAGAACATAGTGATATTATAAGGAACATATTAAGAGTAAAATATTTACCATATAGGTCCATGTTCATGTCGACTGCTTCCTCAAACTCTGTAAAAGAACGAATCCTGAATTTTTGCCTTTCAATAGAGTGGTTGGCCTCAGCAAACTGTTCCAACTTTGTTTGATGGGTGAATTGAATTAGAAACTTGTGGGAAGACACCCTGTAGTTTGTCTTGTTTTCATAGACTAAATTTTTTTTGATCTTGTAGACTACATCGGGCTTCAGCTTTCCCTCATAGCTGCCTATTCGATTTGCCGTAATGAAGGCTTGTATCACAATTGACTGCATAAATTCATGTTAGAGAATATTTAATTATGAGATGTTTAAACTTAAAAGGAATTTTCAACTACCTTTTAGTCGATGAGGAGCAGTTCGAGATCCATAAGTAAGTCGCCCTTTCTAGGATTTCTTGCTTCCCAAAAGTGGATGACCCTGACAACAACTTCCTTGTTAGCAAAACCTTTTTTAAGATCATCAAAAACCACACAAGGAAGTAGTTTGGGCGAAGAGGAAGAAGTTGAAGGGGCCATAGTCAAATCAAAAGAACAAAGAATTTATAAAGAACAACTCTCTTTATTAGATTTAGAAACTCTCTCAAAACTAAATCTCTTCTCTCTAAGTCTTATGGAACATCTCGCCATACACTCCTATTTATATAGAATTAAGCTTCTCCTTATTCTATTAGGAATATAGAAACACCAACCTTATCTAGATATCTAAATCTTATTTGTGCATCTTATCTCCATCTCTTCTAGAACCTTTTCCTATGAGATAGCTTCCTTATCTCTATCTCTTCTAGAACCATCTCTTAAGAGATAGCTTCCTTTACAAGTCTTGGAATTATCCAACACATAGTAATTCAATAAACTTTATTTGTGCATCTTATCTCTATCTCTTCTAGAAGCTTTTCCTAAGAGATAGCTTCCTTATATCTATCTATTCTAGAACCTTCTCTTAAGAGATAGCTTCCTTTACAAGTCTTGGAATTATCCAACACAGTAATTCAATAAACTTTTGGTGTGATCTTTTAAAGTAATATTACAATTTAATAATACATAATTTAAGTAAATTCAAGATTTTAATTTATATATGCTGACGTGGACCAATAAGAACAGGTTTTTAAAATCCCATGTGGACGCCCTTAGAAGCTTATAGCTTCAACTTTAATATAGTATAGATATTAATAATAATCATAATAATAAGTAAAATATGCATATTAAGATATTATTCAAATTATATAGTTTTTTCTAATTAAAAAGCCATCATCTAATATTAGTAACTAGGTGAAGTCTCGCGCGGTGCTCGGGTTTGATATATATAAATTTGATATTATAATGTAATGTATTTTTTTTCTTTTTACTAAATGTTAATGTAATTTGACTTATTGATTTTTTATATTTATATTGTTTATCTTATTTCTAATTTAATTTTCGTTTTCTTATTTGTTTTTTATTTTCCCTTCTAAATATTTTTCCTTCCCTAAAGTAATATTAAAATAATTTTTATCATTTATCTTGTGTTTTTGTATGTGCCATAGTACATTATTTGGCTAGTCATTATTGTCTTTTTTTAAAATTATAATTATTGTTTGACCAAAAAAAAAATTATAATTATTGTTATTATTATTCACATCTTATTACAAATATCAAAATAACTCTCTTCTATAATAAGGATAACTTATTTTGTAGTGTAACAAACTTGTAATACATGCATGATAAAATTTATGATTGTAAAGTAAAATGTTGATGTTGTTTGATCCTTCTAAACTTTGTAGACATGTTGAGCAACCGTCGTTTCCTTCTTTTTTTTATTGTGGTTTCTAAGCTGCTCCTATATCTCCAATTATCACTTCGACATCTAATATTTTTGTAGTATTTGGGTTGTGATCTTCGATTTCGAAGAATACTTGGAGGCTATGTGTGTGGTGTTCTTGTTCTGGGAATATTGTTGTAGAAATGAAGTTTAATAAACCATTAGTTAACGTACCTGATGTTTGATCATCGATGTCATGAAATGTAAGGTAGAAGTTGAGCAAATCTTTGAAGCTGTAGTTATTTGTTTGAAATATTTGGTCGTTTAAAAAAGGAATAGTGTTGTTTGAAGTATTACAACATGATTAATTTATTTAGTTTTAAATTATATTATATTGGAACAAATATATTATATACCTTATGTTTTTTTTACTTGATAGAGATTTATTTTTTCTACAATTTATTTTCCATCATTTAGAATAAAAATATAATATCAGATTACTTTATAATAAACTAGGTTAAAAAGATTAAAAAGATGTTTCTATTTTCTTCTCATTTCAAAATAAAAATCTAACATCAAATTACTTTATGATAAACTAATTAAAATAAAATTAAAATTTGAGAGATGAACCACTACAAGAAAACAGCCGGAATCAGACGGAAAAATCCATCAGAAATCCGTCGGTTTTTGCCGTCTGAACTATGTCATCGGAATTAAAAACCGCATCAGAAATCCATCTGAATTTCTGATGGATTTCCGACGGAATCTAGTTTGTGGACATCCGTCGCCAATCCGTCGGAAGTCTGTCGGAATATATTACGTCGGGTGTCCGTCGGGAATCGGTCGGAAATATTCCGACAGATTCCCGACGGAATTTCGATGTTTTAAACCGAAGGTGACCGATAGATTACCGACGTTTGTCCGACGGACAAAAACTGACAGATTTCCGATGGATCTGAAAACCGATGGATTTCTGACGGCATTCCGATGTTTTTGAACCGAAAGAGACCGATAGATTCCCGACGTAGTACTGACGGATTTCTGATGGATATAAAAACCGACGGACTTCCGACGGATCTAAAAACCAAGGATTTCCGATGGAATGCGAAGTGTTTTTTTAAATATAATATTTTGTAAAATCAATTAATTTTAAGAAAATTAAATTTTTAAAAAAGAAATGAAAAATAAAATTTAATAGTTTTGAAAATTAAAATTGAATATTATTGTAATTTTTTTAATAATTAAAAAAAAAAATATAAAATTGTTTATAATCCGAAAATGAAACTAAACGCCCGGTGGACGTGGTGGATATTGCGAAAAGAATTCGTTCATCCGTTGGATCATCGCTTGTTGATCAGCTTCATATTTCGCCTGTTGCGCTTCTCCGGCCTCTTTAAGGCGTTGCATATCCGCCTTTAGCTCCTCCATTTCAGCGTCTCTTTCTGCGAGCTTCGCTCTAAGATCGTCGCTAGGATCTCCGTAAAAGCGTGAAGTAGCCGAGTAAGATGCTGAATCGTCCGGAAGACCAAAGACCCGACCTTTGGTCTTGAATTACCTGCAGAAATGAAAAGTTGAATAAATATTTGAAATTAAATAAAAATTGATTAAAATTTTAAAATTTACTTACCGCGTAGACGAATTCATTGATCTTCTCGATCGGGACTTCGGTGAGAGGCGGGGTTCCTTCAATGATTGGTTGACTAAGAAGATACTCAGCACCCATCGTCCTGACATTGCCATTGGTGTTCATTGGTGTTCTTGTTGGTGTGTGCAACTTCGATCAATTTGAGGGCAGAAGGTTGGACACCATCTTGCCGAAACTACAAAATTAACAAATATAGTAAATATTTTGAATATAAAATTGAAAAAACAACATATTGATTAAACCAAAAACTTACAAGTTGTTTCGCCTTTGTGACCAAACTGGTTGCTCCTAGATTGTGCGTCGCCTTACCCTTTCCTTTGCGATCGCTGTTCCGGCACGCAGAGTGGGTTGTGGTGCTAGCCTTCGTAGCGTCTTCACTCCAGTACGCTATCAACCCGTTCCATAGGGTCGGGTTCATAACCAACTCCCTTGGAAAAAGATTCCTCGACCACAACGCTTTCCACTCGTTCATCTTCCGTGAATACATTATTGCCGCTTTTTTGTGGAAGTCCCTTCTAACCAAAGCGGTTATGTGACTCTCCCAAGTAAATTCTTGCTGAAAAAAATGGAAAGTAAATTAAAATAAACTAATAAACTAATTAAATTCAAAGTAAACAATAAAGAAAATGAAAAACTTACCGCAAATTGCCGAAACCACATTTCCTGCTCTTCTAAGGGCATTTGGGTGTACGTCGGATACGGATGCTGAAGCAATCTATTAAGCATCCGGTTGATAGACTTGAAAATCCCATTTCCTAAATCTTTAAACCTTCAAAACAAATTGTTTTGTAGACTTTAAATAGTTTATTAAAAAATATTAAATAAAATTTAATATTTTAAAATTGGAAAATGAGACTTACCATGTGTCTGTCCCAACACAATCCGGATGAAGACAAGTGAATCTCTCTCGTCCAGGTAAAGCAACGAAGTCCTCGACGCTCATTGCAGACGGTGTAGTAGGGGGTGGTGTCGATGCAGCAGGGGATGGTACAGGTGATGCGGTGTCCGGAATATGGGTAGACTCCGTAGAATGACTCCTCGCAACTCTCCTACCCCTACCCCTACTGGAACCTCTACGTACTTGGTTCCCAGAACCCTCGTAATATAATCCGTAATCCTTTATAAATTTTTAAAACGAAATTAATTTTTTTAAATTAATTAAAATAAATATAAATGTCTAAAATAATTATAAATTTCTAGAAAAATGATTATAAATTAATAGAAATGATTATAAATTTGTATAAATGATTATAAATTTCTAAAATGATTATAAATTTCTAAAATGATTATAAATTTCTAAAAAAGATTATAAATTTTTAAAAATGATTATAAATTTCTAAAATGATTATAAATTTCTAAAAAATGTTTATAAAATTTTAAAAATGATTATAAATTAATAAAAAAAACTTTAAAAATCTTTTAGTAAAACAAATTTATAATTTTTTCTAATCTAAATAAAAAATGTGAAGTAATAAAAAATTACAAATTCTCCAAAGTTAAAAATTCCCTAAAATAACCTAACAAATCTCTAAAATCTTCAAATTCAATAACATAACAAATTCTCCAAAGTTTAAAAATTAAATCTAACCATAGAAATCTTAGAATTAACACTAGAAAACATAAATCTAACATCCAATAACATAAATCTAACATTCAAAAACCTAAATCTAACATCCAACAACCTAAATCTAATATCAATCTTAAAACCTTAGAAATCTTTAAATTTTAGAGTTTTAGAAACATACAAATTGGATGGAATTGATGGATTGTTAGATATCTTGATGATTGATGTTGAAATCGGCGGTTTAATCGAGCCAAAATCGAGATCGAAATCGGAGGTTTTTGGTTTTTTTTTTGTTCGTCGCGTTTCAGTTCCGTGAGGAAGAAGACAGTATTTATGAAAAAATATTTTAATATTAAATGAAACGCGGTCTCGGGAAGATTCCAGCCTAAAATTTTGCGTGTCCGTCAGAAATCCGTCGGAAATTTCTGACAGATTTCCGATGGACACGCGAAATTTTAGTTACCTGAGAAATGAAAATTTAATTTGCCGCGTAATATTTGCGATCTGTCAGAAATTTCCGATAGATTTCCGACGGATTTCTGACAGATTCTTGCCTCTTTATTGGCCAGTCAAACGTTGAAGTGGTACACGTGTAACAACAAACCCGTCGGAAATTCGTCGGAAATTTCCGATAGATTTTTGACGGATTTGTGGTTTCGGGTTCGCTTATGATTCGTATCTATTGAAATATGTTTATACTGTGATTTGTTACTCATTTCAATGATAAAATATAAACAAATACAGTGTTACAAATGAAATATTTGAAATCCAAGGAACTTTAGTTGTTATGGTTATAAATCATCGTTATAAGATATGTATCATTGTCTAACATGTAGACATGATAGTCGGGATTTTTTTGATTTTGATATATATGATATGTTAAAAGGTATATGTTAGTATTTTATCATTGAAATGAGTAAGAAACCGTTCTACCTACATATTTCAAGAGAAACGGATCGTAAACGCCCACGAAACCACAAACCTATTGGAAATTTCCGACGGGTTTGTTGTTACACGTGTCTTGGTTTAAGATTGATTGACATTGGCTGCCGAATAAAAAATGTCTTTTCCTTTGTTATCCGTCGGAAATTTCCGACGGATTTCCGATGGATTATGTGTAATTTGGTTTAGATGTTTTTTATAGTATTTTTTGTTTTTAGTTTATTTTTGGTTGTTTTTATTATTTCGGTTTGTTTATGATTTTTAATGTTTTTATTTATTTTTGGTTTTGTGGTTTTCAGTTTTATAAAATGTAATATTTAAAATACGAAATACAAATACAAAATATATATAAAAATAAATGTTGATCATGTACTAATCTGAATCAGATAATGATCCTTCAGAAGGAATATCGTCTTCGGCCTCATCAAATTCTCCAAGTTCTTCCTCAGATTCTGAATGAACTCTATCATCACCAATTTCCGTTAAATCAACCACAAGGAATGTATCAAAAGAATGCTCAACATGATCCATTGGAACACTTCTAGTTGGTTGTAAAGCATCGTGCTCAGAAACTCCAAAATTTTTTCCTCTTGGATTAATTGGAGTCACCGTAATCCAAGGATCTAACGCCGTGTAACCCTAGGGTACCGAATATAGTATACCTAAAAAAAATAAATGTAAGTTATGAAGTCAAATAAAACAAAAATAGAATCCAAAAACTTTAATAATATAAAATATTTATTAAAATATCCGAACCTGGTCTGCCTGTGATGCTAGGATGAATGGGTCATATGTACGTAGTCTTCTTCTAGAATTTACTGACGTGACGCCAAATTGGTTCACCTTAACCCCACGCCCAACTTCTGGATCATACCATTCACACATAAAAACAATGCACCTCAAGTCCAACATCCCTGGGTAGCGAACTAGCAATATTTCTTTGAGAATCCCGTAGTAGACAACATCACCAGATTGAGCCAAAATCCCATAATCTGCAGTTGGTCTTGACCTTCCTTTATCGTGAATCCTAAACGCAAATCTCCTGCTGCAATACCTAGGATATGAGGTCGCAATGTAAATTGGGCCAGTAACTAACTCTATTAACCATGTCGGAAAAACCGATCCACCTCTAATTCCTTCATTAACCTAAGAAAATAATTTCCACAAAATTAATATAAAACACTTACGTAATAAATGAAGGAATTTATAGTATTAATATTATAGCCTACTTACGTAAAATTGCAGCTAAGTAATATAATTGTTCTCCTTATGCAGTTCAAGTTCTTCTTCAATCTTTACCGGAAAATGGCTACGTATTATTGCCATGTAAAGCCTGAAATCAAACAACATTATATAACCTTTGAAAGCTAATACTTATGTATAAAATAATTTAGTATTTAAATAGATTAAGTTTTTTACCTTTCGTACTCTGCCATCTCCTCACAATTTGTTACGATATACTTATGCAAGTGAGTCCACTCCTGTTGTGAAAATTTGCGTTTCTTCCCTTTTCCATTGAATCGACCAACTTGCGAAAACAACTCAGGGACCACCAATGGATACATGGCTTTCTCATCTCTATCATCATGGCGAGCAGGACGTTTACTCTTCGTACGAACTTCCGATGGAAAGTAATATTCCGCAAAATGTGAGGTTTCTTCATTGATGCTCTGTGCGACAATTGACCCCTCAACTCGACTTAAATTTTTAACCTTCTTCTTAAGATGGAACATGTACCGCTCAAAAGGATACATCCAACGGAATTGAACAGGACCACCTAGTGCGGCTTCATGGGGGAGGTGGATCGGAAGATGTTCCATAACATCAAAAAAGGACGGCGGAAATATCTTCTCAAGATTGCAAAGGATCAAGGGTATTTTTTCCTCTAAATTGCGAATCCCCTCAAGTGTAAGTGTTCTCGTGCATAAATCCCGAAAGAAAGCACCAACTCCTGTAAATAAAAATACACAAATTTAAATATATATAAAATAAAAATATCAGTAATTTTTAAAATACACATGAAAATAATTTATACCTGCAATTGCTTCGTACACATCTTTATGAAGGAGCTCCGCAAAAGCGAATGGAAGAAGTCGCTGCATCACAACATGACAATCATGTCTCTTCATTCCGATAAACTTTCCTTCTCCATAGTTGACGCAATTACGCAGATTAAATGCATATCCATCAGTGAATTTGACATCGTCTTGAATCCAATCAAAAAATTCTTTTTTCTTTTATGCATCCAACCAGTACGGAGCAAAAGGATATTTACCATTGGGAAGAATTTCAAGAAAATCACGATCGCAAATCTCTGCCAAGTCCAACCTAGACTTCAGATTGTCTTTTGTCTTCCCCGGTACATTTAAAACCGTATTCATTATGTTATCAAAGAAGTTCTTTTCAACATGCATCACATCGAGGTTGTGTCTCAATAAATGGTCCTTCCAGTAAGGCAATTCCCAAAAGATACTCTTCTTGTGCCAATTATGAACTTCCCCGGCTCCGTAAACAGTTTCATGTCCATTACCTCCACATTCAGAAGTCATCGGAGCACCAAAATCTCTTAACTGATCCAATAAATTACTGCTGTCTTCCTCATCAATTGGAGATTCAAACACTTGTTTATTTTTCGTAAATAATGGTTTAGACCGACGATACGGATGCTCCATCGGTAGAAACTTTCTATGGCAATCAAACCAACACGACTTTCTTCCGTTCCTCAATTGGAATGCATCTGTGTTGTCTGAGCAATATGGGCACGATAGTCTTCCATGAGTTGTCCATCCAGATAACATTCCATATGCTGGGAAATCGCTAATGGTCCACATAAGAACCGCCCGCATCCTAAAATTCTGCTGGCACGAAACATCAAACACTTCAGCACCGTGACTCCATAGCATTTGTAACTCATAGATCAATGGCTGGAGGAATATATCTAGTGATCTCTTCGGATACTCAGGGCCAGGAACAAGAACGGAGAGAAATAAAAACTCTCGACGCATGCACATACCAGGGGCAAATTGTACGATGTTACGATTACAGGCCACAACGAATACTGCCTTCCATGCTTCCCAAATGGGTTGAAACCATCTGTACATAACCCGAGGTACACATTTCTTCTCTCAAACGCAAAATCCGGATACATGGATTGAAAATGTTTCCACGCTTTAGCGTCCGACGGATGTGTAATCTCTCCATCTTGACGATGTTTTGCATGCCATCTCATTTGCTCTGCCGTGCGCTCAGATTGATATAACCTCTTCAACCTCGAAGTCAACGGTAAGTACCACATACGTTTAAATGGAATTGGAACTCTCCCACTAGTATCCTGAAACCGTGGTTTACGACAAAATCGACAACTTCTCCTGTCTTCATCTTCTCTTCAATATATCATACAGTTGTCGATGCACACATATATTACTTTATACGGCAAACCAAGACCACCTACAAGTTTCTGTACCTCGTAGTATGATGTCGGTGCAAGATTATCTTCAGGCAAAAGATCTTTCACCATATCTGCAATCGCATCAACACATTCCTCTGCCAAATTGAAGTCCGTCTTAATGGTCATCATTCTACTAGCAGATGATAAAGGTGAATGACCATCTCTACACCCATCATATAATGGCTGCTTCGCTGCGTCTAACATATCAAAAAATCTTCTAGCTTCTACATTTGGTTCTTCAACCCTATCCTCATCTATTACGGTCGATGACAAATTCTCTCTAAACGCATCATTCACCATCTCAACGGTACCAACACCAAAATCTACTTCCGTTCTATGTTCTCCTAAGCTATCCGCAACATAGGGTTCACTGCTACTACTACCGTACTCAAAATTTCTTTCTCCATGTAGATACCAAATCTTGTAACCCGGCATAAATCCATTGCTATACAAGTGATGTCATACTAATTCTATCTTAACATTACGAGAATTACGACAAATTGAACATGGACATTTCATCTTACCACTTGTTTTCACTCGCGGTTGATTTCCAGCAACGGCCATGAACTCGCATATACCTCGTGCATAACCATCGTTTAATAACTTCGACTCCGGATCAAACATTTCTTCATCCATCCACGATCTTAAATCTCTAGAAGATGACATCTCTCTCTACACGGTTTTTAAGAATTGTTTGGTAGAATTTTGTTGTTGTGATTAAATGGAGAAGTATGGTAACATATATATAATAACGCTTGCCATCGGATTTCCGTCGGAATTTAACGGATATAATAACGGCTATAACAACGGCTATATTAACGTTCAAATTTTCTGACAGATATTAATCCGACAGAATCTGTCGGAAATTTCCGACGGCAAACCGACGGATTTCTGACAGGAACCGACGGATTACTATCCATCGGAAAATACCGTCGGAATTCCGACGGATATTAAAATTGTAAATTCCATCGAAAATCTGTCGGTATTTTCCGACGGATATTAATTCCGTCGGAAATGCCGTTGGTTTTGCGGTAGATTTCTTGTAGTGAACTATTTAACTACAAAACACAAATCTACACAATATAATCGCTAATTTTCTTCATTGACCTTATTCTTTTGATAAGCTGAGGAACTATCTCTCCAGAGTTCTCTGTTGATTCCTGTTATGGGTAATGCGTTTGTAAAATTAGACGGAAACGACGTTAATAAATTAGGCAACTGTAAGTTCTCCATTGTTTTAAAAAGGGACAAAATATTGGTACTTGTTTCGCAGCCAAGTCTGATGCAATAGTCTTTAATAATACTTGAGACGGTTTATCAAAAATAACAAATGTGGTGGTTTGGCAGTCATCGTCAACTATAACCTCAATACGATATCTACAAAATCTAAATGTGGGAAAACCAGCATATAAGCATAGAGATAGGATTGAAAGGAATGTGTGAAATAGAGTTGAGAGATATGAAGCATACCGAAGGAGTCTAATTGTTGTTAGAGCCTGACATTTTGGACAAATTAATTGTTTCCCCTTTTTACCAAAATTTTGAAACATGTAGTGCATGAGATGAAGTACCATCCAGTCTCTAACATAACGTCAACCATCTTTGCCTTACACCAAATCATTTTCTCCTACGAAACATATGTGAAGCACAATTATAGTAATATGTCAAACTTTGGGGATATGCATCATGGTAAGATTAATTAATTACCTTTCCACCTTGAGCATTAACATAATCTAGTATCTGTGTGATACTTTGGATATCGGTTAGAACTAACTCAATATTGGAATCTTCAGTTGAAGGCACAAGAGTTTTCTGAAAGATGGTGCTGCAGTTTTGGAATGGTCAAATTTTTTTAGATGGGAAATGATACCCCAAATTCATTGATAATATTCATGTTAGGAGTTTTTTTAATGGTATTACCTTTTGCAGAAATCTTTAGTAAGTTTGTTGTCCATGTTGAATAGAAAACGGGTGGAAGCAATTGTGTTAAGATAAATTTCTCCTTCAATTATTAAGGAAAAAAGTAAGTGAAAATAGATGTCAGTAGTCTAAATAAATCTGTTGGGGAAAAAATGTGAGAAATAACTTTGGAGCTAACATCGAACAGCTTTAGGATTAACACCCGTAACAATAGCGACAATTGGTTATATTTTAAGTTGGTCAAGTTCATCATGGAGTTTAGATGCAGGTTTGTCCCGAACAAATACATAAGCGGTCTCACCACTGCATTATATGAAGCAAAAATTAAACCAGGTATAAAAATTGGAAAACAAATGAAGACGAAAAGCATGAATTATTGTTGACCTAAGCTTTTTAAAATGAGTATAATTTTTAAACTAAAAGAGAAATATTTAAATTGTGTGTCATTTGTATAATGATTTATAACAAACACTACATACAAAAATACCACTGCATTATGTGAAGCACAAAGTAAACCAGGATTAAAAATTTAAAAACAAATGAAGACGAGAAGCATGAATTATTGTTGACCTAAGTTTTTTCTTAAATGAGTATAATTTCAAAACTATAAGAGAACTACACTACATACAATAATCTAGTCGAACATATTCTTGGAAAACATTTTTTCTCTCTGAAAAATTCATGACCTCTTAATATTAGGTTGAAGAATAAATTAAAATAACGTAGTAAAAAATATTTCTGGAAAAGAAAAAATGGATGAATACCTTTCAAAAGTAGAAGTAAGAATAAGATTGAAAGTTTTTGTAGGAGGGGATTTCGTCTCATCCACCTTCTCGGAAACGGGGATGCATGTAATTTGGACAATAGTATCTAGACAAAACACAAAACAGTAGCATTATTAGGATAAAAATAAGGAACATATTAAAAATGTATGACTATATTTTTTTAATACCTGGCAAATGAACCTCTTTCTCTACCATCTTTTTGATTTCTTCAAATGGATGGATACGGTAATATTCATGTGGGATTTGGTAGTGGTGAACATCGATGGCATCCATTTTCGTCATATCATTGAAGAAAATTTTGAAATCATGGTCAGTCAGGCGGTACCTATCAAGCTGATTTTTGACATCAAAACATGATATAGAGAATAAATTGCTGTCATTAAGTTTAGTTTTAAGCTTATGGAGGCAACGGCGTGGATTAATGCTTGTATGACATTAGCCTAGATAAAAAAGGGAAAAGAATTAGAAAACGGTGGTGGAATTTTTTTATATGAAAATATAGTCTTGAGCATCACCTTTTTGTCCAAGAGCAAGCATTCAACGTTCAGTAAAACATTGTCGCGTTTGAAATCACGGGCTTCCCATTAACGTAAGAGACGAACAACTATACGGTGAGAATCGACCTATCGTCAATTACTTCGAGTATCGAATATGGGGTAGGCTGAACTGGTAATTTGGAGGTGTTTAGAGATATTGAAGATTAATATTGACAGGTTTAGATGATGGAGAGGAGAAGAGAGGGGTCAGAGAAGAGAATATTATAGAAATAATAATTAGAGGTGGGTTTAGGGTTTACGAAGTAATATTTAAATTATTATGGTAAGACGATATTACTCATAATGGTGAGTAAATGTAATATTTAAATTTCAATGGTTTTTTAAAATATATAAAATAGATTGAGAAGTAGGAAACTGAAATAAGTTACGTAAGTACGTAACCACATCTGGATTTAATTCGAAAAAGAGCAACATACAATTGACCGTGTAAGAAAACTGGATGAGGAAGATAGAGTCCGATGCTTGATAGAGTTTGATCATGGCTTTTGTTTATGGTCATCGCAAATGCAATTGCAACAAGAAATTATCTATGCGTCATTTTAAAAGGGAACGTTGTATCTGGTAGAGAAATAAACATCCTAAAAATCAATACCTTTTTAACCTCATCATCTTCGTTCATTATATTTTATGCTTCAATCACATAATCATCTAATTTGGTAACCTAAAGTCTTGTGTCATTGCAGAAGCCCTCCTTAGGATCTATATTCCTAAGTAACATTATCGGAACACCAACCTTCAATCGCAGATCATGATTAGACAATCTGGAAAGTTTAACACTATTCAAAAACTCTTGAGAATAAATTATCATATCCGCTTCTGTATTTTATGTGGGTTCAATACTATCCGAGCTTAAGTAACGTTTTTCCTCACCTAACTACATATGCATGTTGTTAAAATCATTTGAAAACATAATATCATTAAACATTGAGAATCGATGCTATGTTTATGTATCATGTTACCTTCAAACTTGGCAAGCATAAAATCATTAATTATACATACATCTTTATTAGTTGGGCTCAATATAAATCTTTGTCTTAAGAAAAGACGATTTTGTTTCCTGTCATAGGCTTTCCCGTAAACTGCTGTAACTATAGCTTCGAGAGGTTTTTTACAATCCGTTATAAGCAGATTTTTAGGTATATCGTTATCCACTTCACCTAAATTAGGTTCATTTATCTTGCCTTCACCAATATCCAATATCCATTTGGAAAAGCGTTCAAGTTCTTGTGATTCAGAATTGTTATCTAGGTGATGTTCCCGTGGGTATAAGTGTTGTAAGTATTTTTTAATTAATTTTGTAAAAAAATAGTTTGTTGAGTCTATTTTAAATTTAATATATAGAAATTATCAATTTGCTATTTTTATGATGAGGCTCTTGTTTCTCTGAAACTGCTTTCTCAGGAATTTCTTTGTTAGAAACTGCATCTTCGGACTCATCATTATCATCAGCTTCCCCCTTAGAAGTTGACAAGCTAATAGGTGTAGCATCTTCTACCTCATCATCTTCACATGCCACTTTCTTTTTTCTACCATTTCTTTTCTTAGCACCAGTTTTTCCTTTCTTCACCTTTACTGTTGTTGAAAAAATAGGTGGCGCCTCCAAGCCTTGATTACGTCTTCTACGACGGGAACCAACTTGTCCTCCTCCTCTTGTCTTTGCCATTTCTGAAATTGATGAATAAACGAAATGAAACTCAAACTCAATTTTAACAAAATAATCAAAAAATCCAAACTGAAATGCAAATAGGGATCAGAAATGTGGTCAATATCACGAAGAATAAAGAGATACCGTCTATACCCAAATAAAATTTAAAGATGCATGTTCACAGAAACTCAGATTCAAAACTCAAAAAATCAAAATCGTGTTTCGATCCTTTGCAGATAGATCTACAGACATGCATTCTAAAAGATCAAATTAGCTTTTCGAGAGAACCCAACATGCATTCTAAAAGATCTAAATCGGTGAACCCCCAAATCATAAGAGTAAATCGAGTGAGAAGAACAAACCTTTTTTCATTCAATCGACACTACAAGAAATCTACCACGTAACAGACGGTAAATTCTGTCGGAAATCCGTCGATTTCGGCAAAATCCGTCGGATATCCGTCGGTTTTTTCCGTCGCTTCTATCTCGTCGAAAATAAAAATATCGTCAGAAATCCATCGGATTTTCCGACGGATTTCTGACGGACTCCGGAAATCAGAAATCCATCGGAAATCTGTCGGTTTTAAAGACGTCGGTCTTCCGTCGGTTAAAAACCGACGGAACACCGACGGAGTTCTGATTCTTACAAACTGACGGATTTCCGATGGATCTATAACCGACGGAATTCCGATGGATCTATAACTGACGGATTTCCGACAGATTTCTGATATTTAACTACCGACGGATTTCTGACGGATATATAACCGACGGCATACCGACGGATCGATAACCGACGGATACAAACCGATGGATTTCCGACGGTATTATTGAAATATTTTTAATTATAAAATCGAATATTTAAAAATAAATTTATTAATTTGTAAAATTTGTTTTATAATATAAATTAAATAATTAAAATCTAATATAAATTAAAATTAAAGAAATAATAATAATGCAATAATTAAAAATGAAATTCAATATTTCTAAAATAATTCAAATAAAAAAGGAAAAAATCTAAAACTACGAGGGCGGGAAGCGGGATAAGAATTCCGCCATTTGTTGCTGCAATAGCCGGTTATCCGCCTCCAATTTGCGGGATCTCTCGCGTTCCGCTTCTTGTTGGAGGCGATCCGCTTCTCGTTGGAGGCGATTCGCTTCTTGTTCTTCTGCGAGCTGTTGCAGCTGCATCTTCATGGCTTCCATCTCAGCATCTCGTTGTGCGAGCTGTGCGCTAATATCTGGAGAACCGCCGTAGAAACGCGAAGTTGCAGAAAAAGAGTCGTCATCCGGAAGACCAAATACACGACCTTTTGTCTTCGGAGTACACTGTGGTAAGAAACGGAAATTTTGTTAAAAATTAGAAATTAAAAAAAAACGATATAAATATATATTTTACTTACCTCGTAGACAAATTCGTTAATCTTCTCGATTGGAAGATCGGTCATTGGAGGCGTTCCTTCGATGATTGGCTGAGAAAGGAGGAAGTCTTCCTTCATCTTCTCATAATTGTCAATGATCTCCCGAGCCAGCGGATCTTGGATTTCATGGTTTTTCCTGCTGGTATGCGCATCCTTGAGCAATGTGATAGCGGAAGGTGGGACACCGTCTTGCCAAAACTACAAAAATGAAAATTTAGTAAACTATAAAATTATAAAACTTAAATAACAAAATTTTAATTAAATAAAAAACTTACCAGTTGTTTGGCCCGTGTGACCAAACTAACCGCTCCTAGATTATGCGTCGCCTTGCCTTTTCCTTTGCGATCGCTGTTTCGGCACGCAGAATGAGTTGTGGAGCTTGTCTTGGTCGGTTCTTCACTCCAATAAGTGCATAACCCGCTCCATAGGCCCGGGTTGGAAAGCAGCTCCCTTGGGACATCATTCTTGTGCCACTTCTCCTTCCACTCGTTCAGCTTCCACGAATACATTCTCGCTGCTTTTTTATCGAAGCATCGTCTAACCGAGGCGGTCATGTGGCTGTCCCAAGTAAATTCTTGCTGCAAATCAAAAATTCAAATAAAATAAACAATATTAAATAAAAGTAAAAAAATTTAAAATATGAAGTACTTACCGCAAATTGGCGAAACCACAATTCCTGATCCGCCATCGGCATTTGGTTGTAAGTCGGGTACGGATGACGAAGCATTCCATTGAGCATCCGGTTAATGGACTTGGAAATCCCATTTCCGGAATCTCCAAACCTACAAAAGAAATTAGTGCAAATAATTTGAATTGTAACTAAAGTAATAATAGTAAATAAATATTAAAAATCTTAAAATTAACAAAAACTAACCATGTGTCTCTGCCTACGCAATCCGGATGGAGACGAGGCAATCTATCTCGTCCTGGTTGAGCGACAAAGTCCTCGGCGCTCATCTGCGACGGTGCAGTAGGTGAAGGCGTCGGCATAGGCGCTGTCTCCGGGATCTGTGTCTCCGGGATATGTGTCTCCGGTATAGGAGAACTCCTCGAAACGGCAGTACCTCCCCGGCGACTACTACGTCCGCCATGTCCTGAACGGACAAACCTACCGTAATCCCTAGAAAAATTAAAAAAATATCAAACATTATATGAAAAAATTAATAATAATGAAAAAAAATAATAATAAATAATTTTAAAAAAAATATTTTACATTCATTATTATTCCAAAACAATTATAAATTTATAAAATAATGTATAATTGATGGAAGTACTTATAAATTACTAACATCAACATTAATTTTTATTTATAAGTATTAATTCCAAAAAAATTTAAAATTTGTAAATCCTTGATTTATAAAAGAATGAATAATTCATGAATATAATTATAAATTACTATCATGATTAAAAATTATCAAAAAAATTGTCAATGATAATTTTCTAAAAATTATAATAACATACCAAAATTAAGAAAATATTAATGCATGAAAAAAATTATAAATATTTCAATTAATAAATAAATTAAGAAAACAAATAATTTCAATAAACATAACAATCCTAAATCTAACAATTACAAACCTAAATCTAACATTACAAACCAAAATCTAACAATTACAAACCTAAATCTAACATTACAAACCTAAATCTAACATTTCTAATTTTCTAAACAATCAATCTAACTAAAAACTTAAGAATCCATAATATAAACTTCAAAACTTACAAGTTTGGGGGATTGTTAGACATTTGGATGATATATCGACGGAAATCCGGAAGCTTGGAAGAGTTTTGGCGATTTTAGGAAATTTTTTTCAACTCTGCGAAAGTGAGGAGGAAGAAGACGAAGTCTGTATATATTACGATATTTCCGACGGATATATCCGTCGGAAATCCGTCAGTTTTTAAAAAATTAAATTAGACACGTTTTCGATAAGGTTTCGGAAAGGTTACCGCCTAATTTTTCGCGTATCCGTCGGAAATCCGTCGGAACTATCCGATGGATTTCCGACGGATAGTCAAAATATGCATGTCCTCTGATTGGCCAGTCAATCCTTAAATGGGGACACGAGTTACCACAAACCCGTCAGAAATCCATCGGAAATTTCCGATGGATTTCCGATGGGTTTGTGGTTTTATTGGTTATTTACGCACCGTTTCAGTAAACATATGTTTATAGTATTATAAATTCATGTTTGCAAACACAAATAACTTATAGAAATCTATCATTTGACAAATTTCAAAAGTTTAGATGATTATTTCGTATTTGGTAAACTTGTACGTTAACTATATGTTTATCTATGAAACACTTTCGATCGAACCATGTCTAAAAACAAAATCTTTCAAAATATGTTATATATCACATAATTTAGTTTATTTTGTCAAAGTTTGTTCTTAACATTGTCTTGATGTACAAGCAATTACTATTTAACCATGTAAACCCCAAACCCGTCGGAAATCTGTCGGAAAAACCGATGGATTTCGGCGGTTTAAAATTACATGTCTATAAAAATTAAATTTAAAATAACCCCGAAACCGTCGGATATCCGTCAGTTTTTCCGACGGATTTCCGACGGGTATTTTTTTTTAACGAAAACACGTATCCATTTTTAAGGTAATATAATTTAAAACCTTAAAAACGGACACGTGTTTTAGATTACGTCGAAATCCGTCGGAAAAATCCAAAATATTTCGACGGTAATTTATAAGTGGTTAAATAGTAATTTCTTAATACATTTTAAATTTTAAATTTTTTGAGTGGTTTAATGAGTTGTGTGGGTTTGTTAATGTGTTTGTTTAGGGAATTTTTAATTTCTGGCAAAATCTTAGTTTATTAAAATTTGTTAAAATATACAAAGCTGAAGTTGAGCTTATAAAATGCTCGGCAGCTGCGGTCTTCGAGGACCTATGGTTTACACCGTAATGTCAAAATTAATTAAAATACAAAATAACAAATTTACATCTTTCTGTAATGCGGGAAATTAATACAAACCACGTGTATAACTAATCTTCATTAGATGATGATGAAGATCCCTCAGATGGAATTGAGTCTGAATCCTCATAAAATTCACCTTGTTCTTCTTCTGAGTCGGAAAAAACTAAACCAAATTGTGTGAAATCAACAACAAGATCCAGAGCACAAGAAGGCTCAACTGGATCCATTGGAACAACTTCTGCTGGCTGTAAAGGATCGTGTTCTGCAACTCCATAAATTCTTCCTCACGGGGTCATTTTAGTAACTGTGCGCCAAAGATCCGTCCGCCGTGTAATTCGAGGGTAACGAATATAGCACACCTAAAAAAAACACATTAGTTTTGTAAGTATTATACCTAAATAAGGAATTGAGTATTAATTACACTAATATTAGTACCCTACCTGCTCAGCTTGTGATCCTAGAATGAATGGGTCATACGTTTCTAGTCTCCGACTTGAATTAACAGACGTAACACCAAATTGGTCTACATGAAGCCCACGACCGAGTGTTGAATCATACCAATCACACTTGAAAACAATGCACCTCAAGTCTAACATTCCTGGGTACCGCACTTCCAATATTTTCTGAAGAACGCCGTAGTAAACATCATTACCAGATTTCACTGAAATACCAGAATCTGAAGTTTGCGTTGTCCTTCTCTCGTCATGAACCCTAAACCCATATCCACGACTGCAGTATCTAGGATAAGAAGTTGCAATGTAGTTTGGACCATTAACAAATTCCAATAACCATGTGGGAAATGTCTGTCCACTTATTACTCCTTCAGAAACCTACAAAAATAAGTTGACAAGTTAGTATTTCAAAATAATTTATTAAATGATTTATGGTTTTTAAACACTTACGTAAAATTGCAACCAAGGCATAAATTCCTCCTCCTTATGGACTTGAAGCTCGTCTTCTGTCTTATCCATATAGTACCCGCGTATTAATGCCATGTAAATCCTGTACGAAAACCAAAATAGTTGACAAGTTAATAATAACATATAAAATAATCAATTATACATTAAATGACACAAAAGAATTTTTGTTTACCTTTCGTATTCCGTAATTTCTTCACAATTGGTTAGGATATACATATGCAAGTGTTTAAACTCCTCTTGAGATAATTTACGCCTTTTACGTTTGCCACTGACTCGCCCAACTTGGGAAAATAACTCTGGAACAACGACGGGGTAAATCGCTCTCTCACCATGATCATCATGGCGACTAGGACGTCTACTCTTCGTACGAACTTCTGACGGGAAGTAAAATTCAGCAAACTGTGAGGCCTCTTCGTTGATGCTCTGGGCGATAATAGATCCCTCTACTCTACTCAAATTCTTAACCTTTTTCTTTAGATGAAACATATACCGCTCAAATGGATACATCCAACGGTATTGAACCGGGCCTCCTAGTTCAGCTTCTCGTGGGAGGTGGATCGGAAGATGTTCCATCACATCAAAGAAAGATGGGGGAAATATCTTCTCCAAATTACAAAGGATCACCGGGATATTGGCCTGTAAATTTTGGATTCCCTCAACAGGAAGTGTTCTTGTGCATAAATCGCGAAAGAAAGCACCTACTCCTGCAATTGCTTGGTAGACGTCTTTATGGAGAAGATGAGCAAAAGCGAATGGAAGAAGCCTCTGCATCACAACGTGACAATCATGACTCTTCATTCCAGTAAACTTTCCTTCTCCATAATCGATGCAGTTACGCAGATTAGATGCGTATCCATCAGTGAATTTAACATCGTCGTGAATCCAATCAAAAAATTCAGTTTTCTTTGCTACTTCTAACCGGTATAATGGAAATGGACATTGACCATTTGGGAGCACTTCAAGAAAACCTCGATCGCAATATGCTGGCAAGTCTAATCTAGATTTCATATTGTCTTTCGTCTTCCCTTGGACGTTTAAGACTGTGTTCATGATGTTCTCAAAGAAGTTCTTCTCAACGTGCATGACATCAAGATTATGCCGCAATAAATGGTTCTTCCAGTAAGGCAAATCCCAAAATATGCTCTTCTTATGCCAGCTATGAAATTCACCGACACCATAAATAGGTTCATGTCCATTACCCCCACAATAAGGAGTCGTCTCAGCACCAAAATCTCTCAACTGCTCCAATAAAGTTTCACCGTTTATCTCAGGCGGTGGACCATCAAAAACTTGATTGTCATCACAGAGATGGAGGCAAATTGTAAGGGGTTACAATTACGGGCCATAACGAATACTTCCTTCCATGCTTCCCAAATGGGTTAAAACCATCTGTACATAACCCGAGGTACACATTCCTTCGCTCATACGCAAACTCCGGATACAATGATTGAAAATGTTTCCAAGCTTCTGCGTCTGAAGGATGTGTAATATCTCCATCTTGACGATGTTCTGCATGCCATCTCATTGGCTCTGCTGTGCGCTGAGAAGTATATAACCTCTTCAACCTCTCTGTTATTGGTAAATACCGCAGACGTGTATATGGAATTTGAATTCTGCCACTACTTTCCCGATCTAGTGGTTTACGACAAAATCTACATCTTTTGCGGTTTTCATCTTCTCTCCAATATAGCATACAGTTGTCGATGCACATCTATTACCTTATCGGTAAGCCAAGACCAGATACAAGTTTTTGTACCTCGTAGTATGATCCGGGTAAAAGATTATCTTCCGCAATAAATCTTTCGCCCAAATCTGTTATCGCATCAACGCACTCCTCTGCCAAAATGTAATCCGTCTTAATCGTCATCAATCTACTTGCAGCTGATAAAGGCGAATGACCTTCTTTACACCCTTTATATAGTGGCTGCTTTGCAGCATCTAACATATCAAAAAATCTTCTTGCTTCTACATTAGGTTCTTCGAACCTATATCTTTCTTCACTGCTAAACTCGACATTCTCTCTAAATGCATCATTCACCATCTGCACGCTCCCTACACCTACATCTACTTCCGTGCTACCTCCTAAACAATCTGAGATAGTTGGTTCACTAGTACTACCATACTCAACATTTGTTTCTCCATGTAAATACCATATCTTGTAACCCGGCGTAAACCCATTACTATACAAATGATGCCAAACTATCTCTATCGCAACATTACGAGAATTCCTACAAATTGAACATGGACATTTTAACTTACCTAATTTTTGAACACGCGGTTGCTTTCCCGCCACTTCCATGAACTCGTATATGCCTCGTGCATACTCCTCGTTCAAGTTGTTCGTCTCCGGATCCATTAATGGTTCGTCCATCCATGATCGAAAATATCTAGACATATTTTCACTTTTTTTATAGAATTCGTATTAAGTAAACAAGAAATGAGAGAGAGATATGAAATTAAGATTGTTGTGTAATGGGATGGAGGAAGGGAGAAACATATATATAAACTCGTTTCCATCGGATTTCCATCGGAAATCCGTCGGCTTACAACGGTAAATTCAACGGATACATTAACGTTCATATTATCCGACATTTTTCCATAGGCCATCGGAAATCCGTCAGAATATAACGGCATGGATATCCATCAGATTTCCGTCGGAATAAAACGGCATGGATATCCATCGGAAATTCCGTCAGAAATCTGTCAGAATATAACGGCTCCGATTTCCAATGGAATTTCCGTCGGAAATCCGTCAGAATTTTCCGACGGAAATATTCCGATGGATTTCCGACGGATTCCCAGAATTTTATAATCTCGGGAATCCGTCGGTAAGCCGTCGGAAATTTCCGACAGAAAATATTTCCGTCAGAAAATCCGTCGGTTTTGCGGTAGATTTCTTGTAGTGCGACAATGAAGCTTCGATTCGATTCGAGGGGAACGAATCGCCAAATGAATAAATTGAGATAGAGTTACGGATTGTCTGAGAAAAATGAAGAAATTGGAGTTTGCGAGTAAAATGAAGAAATCGGAGGGTTTTAGAAATTTTTAAAACCTTAAGTTATTTGGAGATGAGAAAAAAAAATAATTTAGACGTAAGATAGCGTTTATTTTTTGATCTGCAATGGTAAGGTGCCCGCCCTTACCAAATTTACGCGGCCAATAGATTTTATTTTCCCGCGATAATAATTATAGCATTTTATAAGAACAAACATTATGACAAAAACCCGTCTCCGTATACAATAGCAGAACTGTAATAACCGCTATCTTTCGATGCTATTAATACCCACATTTCTTGTAGTGTATGTATAAAACCTCTTCAATAGTTGGATTTTTCAACGCCTTATATTTTTCACATAAAAAGGCAGTCGCTGGGACTACCTTGTCAACAGTAGAAAAGGCTGATTGTAGCTTGGGAATGGATTCTAAAATCCACAAGTGCAGTGCAAATGGGAAACCATGAATGTCGTATGAATTTCTTGTCAATTTCTCCTTCGTAAGTTTGTCGACTGACTCTAACAGCAGCTCATACGCATCTCTCCCCCATGGATGATTCATCATTGAATCCAGATTGGTCGCTTTCTCTAAGTACTCTCTTGGATACATGGCTGCTGAATATCTATGCAGGAAGATATTTTCAATTAGTACCAGCATTCCCAGACAGAATTTCTCGTCGTATGAAGTCCTGTCAGCTTTTATCATCAGCTCAATGATGTTCTCTGATGAATGTGTATCCTCTAATTTCCCCCAATTCCACTTTTTTCCTGTTCTTCATTGTCTTGAATCAATTCTTTTCAATTCAGACCAGTTACCAAATGAAATTCTCTGATAGAGAATCTCATTGGCTGCCCACCAAAACAAAATAACAACTCTTTCTTCTTCTTTGTAACCAGTTTTTTGGTCAGTATGCAGTGGAGTATCTTGGCTGACAGCATCATCTTTCCATTTGAATGAAACTTAATAATTGGACAAAGAAAGGAGTCTTTCACTATCTTAAATTCTTCCATTCCAAGAATCTCTTCCACTTGCTGTAAGTAACTAAAACTCGAAAACTGGTTTATTTTCACAAACTTCCCATTTGGTTCTTTCCCCATTATGAAAGTTGGTTTAAGCTGTTACAGGAAAATAAAGAACAATATCAGGTTATCTATGAAGCATTTGTGGTGATTTGGGAATGATTTGGGAACATTTTGTTCTATCTTCAAGAACTACACACATTGTAAAAAAGAGTTATAAAAACACAAATAAGCCAAGCCATAAACCAGGTTACAGAATCCAACGAATAATCAATGTTAAATCGCAAAGTTTATACTAGAGTTACCAAGCAAAGTATCAAAAGTTAGAATTTGAGAAGAAGTACTCACAGTTTATACATTTTTTAGTAATCCCGACTAAGGATACAAATAACTTCATAGAACATGATTAAAATTTGAGATTTCGATTTCGGAAATCTCAAATCGCGAAATGAAAAAAAAAACAGTCAGAAAGCTCAAATCTCAAACAATCTCACCTTTGATCTGTCTCAGTTTCGTTGTTTTCGTCAATAATGTTTCAGATTCCTCGTCGGAGACACGGTAGAGACTCGTCGGAGAATCGTCGGGAAAATTCTTGGAGAATCGACGGAAAAAAAGAAAAATTAGGCTTGTGTTAATTAGAAGTGTTATTTTTGGAATTTTGGGTGTTTTTTAGAAAGGGGGCAGAATTGTCTTTTACACATTAATGAATGCTATATGTGTCCACTTTTGAGAATGTGTGCTAATTTTGGAAGAAAAACTTAAAATAGTGCTAAATTTGAGAATTGCCCTTTAAATTTTGGTTATGGTAATATAAAATTTTTCTTATAAAAATAATATATTTTGAATATACTTAACAGCATCTGCAACCGCTTTCAACCAGTCAGTAATTTTTTGCAAACGCACCCTTTTCTATTTGTTAAACCACTCATACAAATCTCTTATTAACGTTCATAACTGTAACTGTCCGCTTCCACAAACTACCGTATTTAAACCAGTCGAACCCTAAGAGTCTGACTAGTTTAAACGCAGCGATTGAGGTTGCGGATGCGGAAGTTTGCAGAAGGTTGTGGTTGTGGTTATAAATGTTATTCAGTTATTTGTATGACTGGTTTAACAATTAGAAATGGATGCATTTACGAGAAATTTATGACTGGTTCACAGCGGTTACGGTTTAACATTATCAAATATATTTACAATATATATATTTTTATGAGGAAAAAAAACTTGTATTAATATTATAAAAAAGTTTTAAATGAATTTTAAATAAAATTTATAAATTTTAAGAGGTTTGAAACATTTTGTTATATAATAAATATTTTTAAAACTCATTAACAGATTTTTAGTTTAGTTAATACATATATAAATCATTTAAAATTTAATAAATTAAAAATATTAAAAATATATTTTTTTAACCAACCACAACTCCCACAGCCACAAACGCTAGCTGGAAGGAGCTTTTGAAATCTAGCGATTCCAAGCGGTTCAAAGAAGTTCAAAGTGATTTGTAGTGATTTCCATGATTTGTGTAAAACGCTAGAAACTGCTACCACCCGCAAACACAGCGTTTGCAGGTGGTACCGGGAGAACCAACCAAGCCTGCTAATTGTTAAACTCGCAAAGAGTCCTGTAAACTCCCACACCCACACCCGCAACCACAAGCGCTTCGTTTAAACCAGTCATGCCTTATCTCATTTCAGGCGCACATTAACTCGAGGGATAATGCATGTTTGTGTGGTTAAATTGTCCGTTAGTAGTTTATTCTTACTAAAAACGACCAATGTTCCAGTGACTATTTATCGTTTGTTTTCTCTTCTACTTGCAGTCGCTTCATCGAGATCCAACCTGTTAATACCGGATCCCGAACCAAGGATCCATGCTCTCCAATTATGACATGTGTCAACCATCTCATAAACTCAAAGAAATTGTTGATTCAGTTTGGAGTAAGCAAGGACGGGCAAACCGTAGGAAAGCTCGATAGAGCGAACTGGAAGTCCAATTATCAGCAAAGTCTCACAAAGAGAAGGAGCAAGCAAAGCGAAGAGTGTCCGTGAAGCGAAGCGAATCTGCAAACTAAAGAGGAAAATCATTCAAAAGTCAAGGCTTTACGACATTAAAGGCTAAATCAAAACCGATGAATTAAAGGAGAATCACAGAATTAATTATTATTTATTTCGTATCATTTACTCCTTAATTCGTGTATAAATATAGATCTTCATAGTCTTGTAAGGGGGTCGATATTTTTTCCACTCGAATAATAAAATCAGTTTTACATCTTTCTTTCTAGCAATACATTTTACTTTACATTTATTTTTCTTAGCAATTTCCATTTTACCTTACAAATATTAGTATTATATTTAGGATGTGGATCATGTATTCACATTTTGGCGCCGTCTGTGGGAAGAATCAGACTTTCTATCTACAAATTTACCACTTCAATACATATCTCCTCATCAAGAAATTCATCATGTCTGACGTTACCGCAGACAATGAGTCCATCAAGGAGACCCTCACCACCATGGCCGATAGCACGAGCAACCTTCCGTCCAAGCTTGACGCCATTGAGAAAGATCTCGCCTCAATGAAGGAAAGTCATGCAAGTTTAAGTAACAGTCATTTAAGTATGACTGCTTGTTTGGATTCTATGACTCCTGGAACTTCTTCGAGAAGTGATAGTAGTCAAATGCTTTTTGGGCCCCACATGATTTTTAACCCTCAAACTCCATTAAATCCCACGGGGAATGTCAACCTTCAAACCCCGATTAACCAAACGACAACAACTCAAGCCACCAGCAAGTCAGATGGAGTTGTAAACATCACCAATCATACGGTCGGAAATGGATATAATCCTGTAGCCAGGGTTGAGTTAGACAACAACAACGGCAATGTCCCAGCGGAGCTAAACAACGAGTTGAGTAAGGCAATCTGTTCAGATTTTGATCAAGTTAATCAACGAGTTTCATTTTAGTGAATGAGATTTCTAATTCCAAATAGGTAGTTATAAGAAGGGGTAAAATAAACTTTTAACAGCAAAGAAATACTATTTAAGGAATAAATAAAATTAGGTGCTATCTGTGACCAAAAAACATGAAGCAGTGCCATTTTTGGTAATTTTTCAAATTTAAAAGTGTAGTTTTAAACAAATTTAATAATAACTAATTAAAATTATTTATTTTAAGATGTTTAAAACATTTTTATATTTAAATAAATATTTTTATACGTATAAATATATTGTAGTTTAGTTAGTACATATATAAAGAATTTAAGAATTTATTATATTAAATTTTGATTTTTCTAAAAAATTTAGTTTGATTTTTTATAAAATTTTATGACTATTATAAATTTAAAACTAAATAATAATAATATTTTTAATCAACCGCAATCGTCCGTAGCCGCAAACGCTAGCTGGAATGAGTTTTTGAAATCGAGGGATTACAAGCGGTATGGTACGATTTCCATGAATGGCAGAAAACGCGAGCAACCGCAAATGCCCACAAACGCAGCATTTGCGGATAGTTGCGGGTGAACCAATCAAGCTCTTAAACGACTGGTTCAACAATTAAAAACGAGTGCATTTGTGAGAAATTTCTGACTGGTTGACAGCGATTGCAGTTTAACATTATCAATTATATTTATATTATATAAATTTTAATAAGAAATTTAAAATGAAGTTTTAAATAAAATTTAGAACAATTAATTAAAAATATTTATTTTAAGAGGTTTAGTTGAAACATTTTTTATATTAAAATAATTTTATACTTATAAATATATTTTAGTTTAGTTAATACATATATAAAGTATTTAAGAATTTAATATAGTAATATTTGATAAAAGAAAATAACTTTTATTTTATTTTTTATGATTTTTTGTAAATTTTTATTAGTAGTATAAATTAAAAATATTAAAAAAAAAATATTTAACCAACCGCAACTGTTCGTAGCCGCAAACACTAGCTGAAAAGAGCTTTTGAAATCTAACCATTCCAAGCAGTTCGATGCGATTTGTCACGATTTTCATGATTTGTGTAAAACGCTAAAAAAATTAACCGTCCACAAACACAGTGTTTGCGGGTGGTAGCAGCAGAACCAATCAAGCCCAGAGGCTACATAAGTTAGCCATTTAATCAAGAAGTCAACAAAAACTTAGGCATTTATATAATATTTTGAAAATTTGAGGATTTAAAACTCCACAATTTGAAAGCTGAAATTTTCTTAGTAAGACAAAAATAACATTGTTTTGATTAAACATAAGCTGGTAACATAAGTTTTAATTCTGTAAACAAGATCCGTCTTTTCATTTAACGTCATGTCTCATATAGCGCAGTCAACACAACTAACCTATTTAATTAAAAAAGTCAATGCAAAAATTTGACATTTAAATAATATTTTATAAGTTAGAGATTAAAACGTAGACAAAAAGCAAGTTAATGTTTGTTTTGGTAACATAAGTTTTAGTAAGACGGAAACAACATCGTTAGGATTAAACATATGCTGGTAACAGAAGTTTTAACTCTATAAACATGATTCGTCTTTTGATTTAACATCGTGTCTCATATAGCATAGTCAACATAATTTACCTATTTAATTAAAAAGTCAACGCATAACTTTACATTTAAATGATATTTCAGATTAAAAGTTAGAGAAAATGCAAGTTAATGTTTTTTCTGATATTTTTCTCAATAATAATAATATGTTGGATATACTCCAACGTACACGGGATAATATCTACTAGTCTACTAGAATAATCGATAACTCTGACTTGACTAGATGTTAGAACGTCGTCGCTTCGACCTAATCCAATTCCGCTTCCCAGTCCCACCCATAAGATTTTTTCATTGCTCCAAAACTCTCAAGTCTCAACTCAGCCGTCTAGATCAAGAAACAATGCCACTGTCACTTATTCAAGCCCCTTCAGTGTCCTTCTTCAGATCTCAATCAACGTTTCCTTCTAACTCAAACCCATGTGGTTCACTTCTTAAAAAATCCATCTTTCCTGTGTTTGAAGCTACTCCCAAGTTAACCCTCCAACGAATTTTTCATTACACAAACAAGACTTCAAAGAAACGCTCGAATGGGAAAACGCGAGCTTCTTTACTTGAGAGTCCTGTCTTATGGGCTGGTCGAATTTGTGTCTTTTACGCTCTAGTGAAAGCTGGTTTAGCTGGATCCAAGTCTAACCCCATCGTTTCTGGTTTGGGTTTTGTAGTAATGGTTTTGCTTCTATGTTGTTTCTTGTTTTAATTTTGGTGTTGTTATTGAATGATCTTTAGGATTGGATAGTGGTGGTGTTGATGTTGAAGATGGTTGTGCGGATCTTGGTTTCTCAAAGTGGCTTCAGAACATTAAGGGCAAACCAGGTTTTGTTTCGACATCATTTTGCTATGTTATAACAGTTTTTAAGATTTTGTGTCCAAGTTTAGAGCTTTCATTCAACAGAACTACATCGTTGTGCCTATGTTAGATCACTTATCTCCTCTGTTTATTAGGATTTGTGTCCAAGTTTAGAGACTTGTCCAATTTCTAACAATGACAACCTGAAACATAACTACATTGTTATACTTATGTCAAAACACTTATGACTCATCTGTCTATTAGGACTTGTATCCAAGTTTACACATTTGATCTAATTTCACACATTGACAACCAGAAACAGAACTACATCGTTATTCTCATGTTAGATCAGTTTATGACTCATCTGTCTATTATGATTTTGTGTCCAAGTCTAGAGCTTTGATCGAGTTTCACACAATGATAAGTATTCTTAAGAACCTGTGACAGAATGAAATCGTTATGCTTATGTTAGAACCTTATGACTGATATGTCTATTAGGATTTTGTGTACTGTACAATCTAAGAGCTTTGATCCAATTTCACAGTGACATATATTCTCAAGAACCGGGAAGCTGTTTATGTTAGTACACTTATTCTCATATGTTTATAGGATTTTATGTCCATGTCTAAAGCTTTGATCCATTATCACAAAATGACAAAACGACATCGTTATACTTCTGTCAGAACACTTGTGACCAATCTATTTATTGGATTTGTGTCCAAGTCTAGAGCTTTAATTCAATTCCACACAGTGAATAATATTTTCCAGAATCTGAAAATTAGCGACTTTAATTTGAATTTGTTGCAACTGCTACTATTGTGTGGTTTGAAGATTCAGCTATAGTTTCAGTCTCTCAGTGTTGAGTATGAAACAATCTTTGATACTTTTATATGTTCAGATAAGGATGCATCTGATAAAAGGAAGCTAGTGAGTAAATGGCACCCGACGACAAAAGGAACACTTAGACGGAACTACAGGGTACCTTCGAAACCCGAGGGAAACCGTCTTCTCAAATCTATTGCGTCCCTTCTCTCAGATGATGACCATTTTAGAGATGCAACATCTCACAAGGTAAACAAAACACATCTACAGTAGTCTCACTTTGTTTCTCTTTACGATCGGGAAACAAACCAAGTTGAGGCACTACTGCAGGGTTGTCAAATACGGCGGGAGAGCGCGCACGGTCAAAGCGTATGTTGCAACAATGTGAGAGCTTTGTTTGATGAGTTACCGACACCACATTTGGTGGTTGAGATTACACCTTTTCCATCTGGACCACTTACAGAGACTGATTACCTCAAGGCCGAGAAGCTTGAAAGAGTTCTTAGGTCAGGCCCCAACATCTGAACCTTCTGGCACTCAGGGAGTGGAGATCTAGAATCTGTACATACTCTACTATGTCTTATTACAATGTTTGACGCTATGAAAGTGTAGTTTTTTGTCATGCGGTATATTACTAACAATCGTTTTAAGGTACAGAGTTCTGCAAACGTTTGCAAATGTCAAAACTACACAAGGGTTTATATTGATCATTGTATAAGATGGGTAATGATTTTCTCAGGCCACCTTCAATGTAACTATGCACTCACAAAAACGAAAGTTACAGAATAGAATTGTCTCAAGCGATCACAAAAGTCAAGTGCAGCTAATTGCTAGTGCATATACATTGAAAATGGGGAGAACTGATTTGTTACTTGTAACTAAAGGGTTGCAGAAACAAAGTGAACACAAACAATATCGAAAACAAGCTACTGAATTAAGCGTCACTAGGTGAGAAAGGGTCATATACTTGATGCACGCCAGAGTTAAACAGGTGGTGAATCTGTGGTTGGCCACTTGGAGGTCTTGGAGGGAAATGAGCAGAATGCTGGGGAAATTGAGCTCCAGGGAAGTTCCTAGGCATTATCTGAGGCAATGGAGGTCCAAAACTCTGCAAGTTGGAAGATCTTGCATTACCATGACATGGTGCAGGCGGGTGGCTCAAGGGATGATCCATCTGCCTACCAAAGTGCTGTGATCTTGCAAAACTTTGCCCAAAATGTTGAGAGGCTGAAGTAACGGATGGTGCTTGAAATGCCAGATAAGGGAGGGGAGCTGATTGAGAGTTGGATCTAGGAGCTATCTGTGTCGTGCCAAGAACATTACATTGTTGTTGTAGGAAACCGAAATCCCCGTGGAATGACCTCGGAGCTGTATTTGAGGGAGGATTTATGGAAGGATAAGTAGGAACATAACCAGCAGGCCTGCCAGCAATATGTGCTGATACCGACATGGGACGCAGAACACCATACTCTGCTACAAGTTTCTGACTGATACTCGAGGGAAAAGGAACTGATGGTAGTTCAGCACCTGGCTGATGAGCTACCAGATGTGGACTGAAGTTAGTAGCCAGAGGGCGTATTGATTGGGCCATGTTGCTTGGGAGTATGTCTGGCAGCGGTGTTGGTCTAAATTCACTACTAGATACAGGGAGGAAAGTAAATAAGGTCGATGGCCTTATAGTAGAACGTGGTCCTATTGGTTGTATCTGATTGTCAGAATATGGAGGTGCAGTCGAAAAACCCAGTTGAGCTAATGATCCTTGTGGGGCAACCCCAGAATACGCCCTTGGTGTGTTGGAAAGGCTAAAAGAGAACGTATCTGGTGGTCGAGCGATTTGCGAACCAGAAGGTAATGATGTGTTATGAGGAATTGGAAGTTGTTGTTGTGAAAAATGAGAATTGAGGTTCATAGAAATGGTTGGCAGTTCTTGATCCTGGATACTATTACCAAGACCTGAAGCAGAGGGGTTAAAATGAGGATTGAGGTTCATAGAAATGGTTGGCAGTACTTGATCCTGGATACTATTACCAAGACCTGAAGCAGAGGGGTTAAAAGGCGGATGAAATGGAGGTTGATTTGAAGCCAAAGGAAACGAGGAACCTTGATGTTGGAATTGGCTTTCTGGAGGTTGTACAGAGCTATCAGTTGGCTGTTCGAAGTTCAGGTCTGTAGCAGTCGTGTTGCTGTTGCCTGGAATAGTAGAAATATCTTCAGATCTGGAAGATCGAGGAGCAGCATCAGCTCTTGTATTTCCCTACAAGGGAATGATGTAATATGAGAATCATTTAAAAAAGCAAGACCTTAAATAACAAATGCTATATCATAATTCTAACTCTCTTATACAAGATTTAGGAACTCACAGACACTGAAGAGATAAGTAGCTCAATTACAGCGATAGCTGCATCCACTTTTTCGTAAGTGTCAGATGATATCTGAAAATATAACTCTTCCCACCACGTCTGGATCTCATTTTCATCTGACGGAGAGAGTTCAACCTGCACAAATGAAGAAAACTCTGATTTATAAACCGTTGCAATAAGGAGGATACTGAGAATTTTCAAGGACAAACAAGGTGAGGCAGGGCAACAATAATGAGAGTCTATTATGGTTATCTCAATGATAGTTTATTCAAATATTTACCTTCTCTCCTCCTGTTTTAGTACCAAAAATTTGTACTTTCGCTCCAGTCTCCTGTTCCCATAATAAAAGAACTTAGCTCGTATACAGAGTCAGACTGAATTGTAACCAATTTTTTGACTCAATGCAGTAAAGGACGCTAGCTGCGAATTGAAGCAATGACATTTGTAAATGACATACTTTTTCAAGCCGTTTCTGAGTATCACCTTGGGAACTCAATATTAGACTTAGAAAGCTGAAATCAAAATGTTCTTTGACCTGCAGAAGCACAGGTCCAAAAACTATCAGCTTCGAAAACGCTGAGTTGTTGTTATAAGACTATAAAAAAAGCAGAATCCAATATATGTTGTACATGTTGAAACAATGGTGAGAATAAATAAGATCATTGAAAGAGTTTATACTAGTATTCAACACTTTGCTTGGATTTAAACAAAACTACTATGGCCGTGTCCGTTTCCTCATCTGGATGCAACATCTGGATGCAGATGTCAGATGTTGTTCGTTTTTGTCTATTTCACTTTACATCCGGATGCTAGAATGAGATGCAAACCTAAAATATCCGGATATTTTGGATGCTAAAAAAATGAGATTCCGGATGCTGCATCTGCATCTCAAAATACAAAATTCTAAAATACCTTTAAATTCTAACAAAACCAAAATTATTTTTATTAAATAATATTTTATCATTTTTCTGCCAAAATGCAGAAGCATGTTTTTCTCCAAAAACGCAAAATCACATTTTTCGCCAAAAACGCGGAAAACATATTTTCCGCCAAAAATATATAAACACTTTTTCCTGCTAAAAATGCGGAAACATGTTTTCCCGCAAAAAACGCGGAAACATGTTTTCCCGCTAAAACACACAGAAGCACGTTTTTCCGCCAAAAATGCGGAAACCTATTTTCCCGCCAAAATCGTGGTAACATGTTTTTCCGCAAAAAACACGGAAACACGTTTTTCCGCAAAAAATGCGGAAACCCATGCTTCAGCCAAAAATGCGGAAACACGTTTTCTCACTAAAAATGAAAAACACGTTTTTCCGCCAAAAATGCGGAAACCCATTTTCCTGCCAACAATGTGGAAACACGTTTTCCCACCAAAAATGCAGAAACACGTTTTTCCGCCAAAAATGCGAAAACCCATTTTCCCGGCAAAAACACGAAAACATGTTTTCCCGCTAAAAATGCGAAAACATGTTTTCCCGCTAATAATGCGCAAACATGTTTTCCCGCTAAAAACACAACACGTTTTTCGCCAAAAATGCGGAAATACGTTTTTTCGCTAAAAATGCGGAAACACGTTTTCCCGCCAAAACTGCGAAAACTCGTTTTCCCACCAAAAAATGTGGAAACAAGTTTTCTCGCCAAAAACGCGGAATCACATTTTCCCGCCAAAACCTCAAAAAACACGTTTTTAAATAATTGTTAAAATTAAAATTTTATTTGAAATTATAATTATTTTATGAAACAATAATTTATAATTCTTAAATTGCATAATTAATTTAAATCATTTAATATATATATTAGTATAAAAGCATGTCCTTTTTAGTATTTTTTAATTAATTGCATCTAAATGTTATTACAAACTCAAAAACGAAAAAATTTGCATTTAGATGTTGCATTTAGATGCAAAACCTATATACCAAAACAAACACTATCTGATGCAACATCTAGATATTGAATTCAGATGCTAAATCCAGATGTTGGATGCTGATGAAGAAACGAACAGGGCCTAAGATACTAAGATATACTGAAAAATATATGCCGAAAAAATATCTAACCTTTCTTTTATATGCAAAAACTTCTTAATGCTCTTTTAAGATACCGCACGAGCAATCTCAAAAACAAATCTACAGGACTATCTATCTTCTTTGAGGTGTTAAAGTAATACTTAACATGATAAAACAAATGCAAGATTCGATAAAGGCTTAAACCTCATACGAAGTAAGAACTTAACTTACATTGATCGATAATCTAGCTTCTTTCAGCAATGGCTTATAATCAGGTGGAGCCTTGTACCTCGGATTCAACAGGAGTATCTCCCCTAGAAGTAAAGAAACTACATGTCACTAGAGGCAAAGCGAATGTAAAAAGATGGAATGAGGAAAAGTTAACCAGAAAATACCAATTATTTTGCGTTTTTCAAATTCCAAATGTTCTGCAATCTTAATCCATAAACACATAGAAATAACAGATCAGCTTAAAAATAGCTAAAGAATCAAAATATAAAGAAGAAGAAATGCTGAAAAATCACTTACATCACTGTTGTTTTGGTAAGTCAATGATCTATTAGTCTCGGCTTCAAGAGTTCCTGATTCCAATTGTTGGGTAATTTGATCTAAACGTTTCTGCTCAAAAATTTAGTGCGTGTTTGGTTATGCGTTTTGTTTAGTGTTATGCAACTTGTAGAAATGCAGTAGAAAACGTCATTCTGCCATTATGCGGGTTGCTAATCAAAGCATATATTTGGCAACAATCAATATACTCAACCAAGTAAATTAAGCAGTATACACTAACAATTCAATTGCAAAACCTGTGATTTTTCCACAAGATTTGTGAATTAAAATAATAACACTTGACTTTGACAAGAATTTTAAAATCAATGATTCAATAACACTTGATTTTGTTTCAATTTCTAAATCAATTAAAAATCCATGATCCAATTATAATTACAAAACCTGTATATCAACAGTACACACACTAACATTCCAACTGCAAAACCTGTGAATTTTTCAACAATCAAATTTACTCAATTTGTAAAATCTATGAAAATGCGATGAATAAAGTTCAATTTTATTATACCTGATAAGCTAAAACTCGAAATTTCTTGACTGAAGTATCTTGTGTTAAATCAGGTCCCCAATTACTCTTTCTCTTCCCGAGCTTCTTAGTCGTATCGGAACCTCCCAAGTTTTTCGCACGTTGAAATATCGGAATCAGTGATCCTGATAATTTGTTTTTAGGGATGATAAATCCCGACTTGGCACCGAACATTGAGATCTTCGTACCGCTAGTTGAAGTCATCTCCGAGTGTTGATTGTGAAGTCAGAGCAATCGCTGATGAAAGATGAAATTGCGGTTGAGATTTACGCGACGGTAGCCGCGGGTTTTCTTATTAAGGATTTTAGGAGACCTGCCGTCGAGGTAAGGAGTTTCTGTTTATTTTATGTTCTCAACTTTTTTTGTTTTTCCCCAGCTTCCTCAATTATTTTTTTTTTTGGTCAAACCTTAATTCAATTCAATAACAGCATAATACAGCAAGGCATTAAGAGCCTCTCAGGAGCTCCATCAGGGTATCTTGAATAAAACATCAATAAAAAGACATAAATTTGCCTAGAATAATACTCATTTTTAACTTAATGACTAATCTAGTACTTTGAAATTTGGTTTACTAAACTAATACCAATCTTTTGTCAAAAAACTAAAATACCCTTTTAATTTAAATTGGGAAAATAATTAATATTAAATGTTATTAAAAAATTAAAAAAATATAAATGAAATTAAAAAATCAAAAACTCAACTCAAAAAACAAAAAAAAACAAAAAATCAACCAACGATAATTAACCTTAAACTAAATCAGAAATCACCTTCACCATTTTACCAAATACCTTAACCGTCGATTTTCTCACCGTCTCATCTCTTTCTCTCAAACTCTAAAATCGCCGCTGGTGTATTTCTCAGTATTGTCATCACCGTTCAACCCTATTGGTGTCTCCGGTCACCTCTGTGTCGAGTCGTTTCCCTGAGCCATTGATTTGTGCCTCTGTGTCGAGTCATCTTGCCGTTGATTTGTGCCTCTTGCCTCTCTGCTCAGCCTTGTCGGTTCTCCAAACACACCGATTCACAGTAACTTTTCTCCTATCACCACTGGTAAGCCTCTTCGTCTCTCCAAACTCATTAGTTCCATCTCTATCCTCAGTTTTGTTTCTTTCTTTGTTTCTAAAAGAAGATTTCCGTTTTAGATCTACTAATCAGAAGCGGAAAATTGGATTTTACTTCTACATTGTGGAGAATTCTGACCAGTCACAGCCACAATCAACACCACATCCTTCATTTTCCGGCGTGAAGATGTCTGATTTAGGTATTGTTTTTGTTTTTAAATTTTCAGTGAAGAAATTCCGCCTATATGTTCGATTAACTGCAAATATAATATGAATTGTATTATGAAATTGTTATTTATCGCAGATTTTTATGTGTGATTGTTACGTTCATTTTTGTTTGTTGTTACCTCATCATAGATTTTTTTATTTTGTTATTTCGTGTTACCGCATAGTTGTTCCAATTGATCTTCTTTGTGATCGGAGATTTTTGGAACTCATAATCCGTGAGGATAGATTGTGCAAACTAATATGAGGATAAAAATGTTTAGATTGTTGTTCTATTGACAAGTAGCCGATATTTTGAAAATATCTGATTTAATCAGCTGTGTGTGGTGCTTGAAATTTTGAAGTTTTTTCTTATTTCTTTCACATTTGATTGTTTGTAAGATTGATGTGTTTTTGGATAGCCAGATTTATATGATTGTTTAGTCTTCTCTTATTTCATACTTTTTTAGCTAGCTAGTGTCATCAAAAAGTAAAATTGTTTCGAACTTATGATTAAGTTACAAAACCTCATGTATATCTTATCTAAATCCTACTCTTTCATGTTATATTAGTTAGTCGATGGCTCTTATTTTAAGTCCATATGATCAAATTTTTACCCTGCTGTTTATGCTATCTTTGCGTTGAGTTCTTTTTCTTGTTTAATCCTTTGTCGTAAGTGCTGAAGCATAAGCTGATTCATCTCTTATTTTGCCCATTTTTAATAAGATATTGTATCTAATAATACAATAACCTAGTATACTGTCTCTTGATTGTTTGATGATTGTTTTAGAAGTTCTTGCCTCATCATAGATATTTTGATTTAGTTATTTTGTGTAAACGCATAGTTTTTCCAACTGATTTTCTTTGTCATTGGAGATTTTTGTTATTCATAATCCTTCCTGATAGTTTGTGCAATCTGATTTGAGGATTACAATGTTTATGTCGTTGTCCTTTGTCATTAGTTACTAAATTGGCTAAGCTTAAATTGATTCATCTCTATTATTCATTGATGGGTTTTTGCATTTTGTAATCTAAGATTCTTGGTAATGTTTTCATGTCACAAACTATAACTTTCATTTGTTTTTTAAAGGCTTGGCTTCTTCGAGTGATGTCCGTCCATATCCTCCACGACTGTATGAACAAGGAACATCTCCAATACAGACGCATAGCATGAATCACAATTCTGCTATGGCCAACTTGGGCAAAGTCAGAGAAGAATTAGGAGCTGATGTGTGGACTCGTTTAAAGAATTGTTCCATTGGGCTGTTTGGGAAGTTTCCTGATATGGAACACACATTGGGAGGTAAGCGAGCTCATTACCTATTGGTCAACCAGCTCTTAGTGGATGATCCCCATGAGATTTGGTCCCTTATTGATGATAGACCTATCTGATTCTCCCTCCACGAATTTGGAGCTTTCATTGGTCTTAATTTTGATAGTATACCATCTGATGTTGTATCTGTTAGTCATGAGGAGTTCTGGAGAGAGATGCAAATATCTATAGCAACATGACCTACATTTGAAGAGTTGGAGCTTGTGATGGCTATATCTAATCTTTGGGATGGTGATAAGAGGCTTATGGTGGCCCAATTGTGTCTACTTTCAGTCGCGGTACTAGGCATTCATAGAGGATCTAGGTTGCCATTGGAAATTGCAAAATTAGTTCTTGATCAAGACACTTTTGAGAAGTATCCGTGGGGTCGAGTAGCTTTTGAGAAGTTGATTACTTCGATCTATATCATGAGGCTGGAAAAAAATTCTTATTCGCTTCAAGGACCAGTTCAACTGTTATTGACTTGGTTATATGAGCACGTTCATGGTATAAGCGACAGATATGGGAAAAGAAAGGTCAAGGCTAACAAAACAGATCCTGATGATGTTCCACATCTGTCTTGGCACTCTGGTCATGGTGCGATTAGCTTTCACAAATTGATAACTGAGGAGAAGGCTGCTTATGCGAAAGTAAGTATATGCCTCTTGTTCTTGTTACTTTAAACGTATTATGGTAAGTATAACACTACATTTTGGCACATTTTTACTATGGTTTTATTGCAACTTAGCATATCTTTTAGTCATCACCCATGTCACTTTGTGCATTTATTTGGCATATAGGATATTTAGTCTCTTTGCATTAGTTTGCATATATTTTGCATACATGTGGTATTTTCAGATATTTTTAGACTTTTTTTATTCTGTGCCGCTTTTAGTAGATTTAGCTTATCTCTCTTAGTTTTCTCTCTCTAGTTGATCTTTACGTTTTCATCTTGGATTTTTGTAACTCTTTTGCAATTTTAATAGATCGAAGTTTATCTTTACTGTTCCTTTTTCATATCTTCTTCCTCTTCAGATCATCTTTCATCTATGACGAGTCAAAGCACTTCTGGGTTTTTGGCTTGGATGATGATCTCGAAGAGTGACTAGTCGTTTTAGGGTTTTTGGGGAATGGATTAGGTAGTCTCACTCGATCGCCATGGGTTTTTATTGATTTATGCTGATTCGGTTTTAAAATCCCTCTTGGGTTCTCGTTTTTAATGCTTGTACCTCTCTGATCAAGAGGATCATTATTTTAGGTGACTTCATGAGCATCAAAAGTGTCTTGAACCACCAGATCTAGTTTTTCCAGGGATTAAGACACAATAGATGGTGCATCAGATGTTGATTTACATCACGACCCAACTACTCACTTGTTATGAGTCTTTCTTGGCTTTAACGGATTGATCCTTAGTGCAAGATCTGTAGTCACTCGACCCCTAGGCTTGAGTAGGCCAGATCTTCAGATCCTTCACCACGACAGTGGGTTGGGTTGGAAGTGAAATATGTGGTCAAGGGATTCACGCTGAGTTTAGTAAATTAGCACCTATGGCGTGAGAGTGTAGATGATCCTATGAGTCTATCCCCAAGATCCCTGTCCTTTATTTTAGTCGTAATTTTCAGATCTATCTCGTTTACTGCTTTCATTTAGTAGTTTAGCACCACTAGGCCAAGTCCACTCGAGTTCACCACTCGGGTGACCTACTCGAGTCACTTAGGATTTTGCAACTAGTCTTAGTTTTTGCATCTTTAGTTTATGATTTGTGAGAGTGTGACAGGCTCTGTATCTCTAGTTTAAGTTTCGGTATTTTAGGTTGTTAGTAAGAAAAACCCCTAAAATATATTGCTTGACTTTCTAGCTTAATCCACATGTTAAGTGCTACAGACATGCTCTAGATTAGGTTCGACATTTCACCCTCTATACTATCTATCGATTGAAACTGAGAAAAATAATAAGTTTCAATTTTGGCCGTTGCTGCTTTAGAGTCATTGTTCGCGACATTTATCATTTTTAAGCTTACTAGATCAAGTTTCATTTGCATACAAGATCTGAGATTTTCATCTAGCAAGGCTTGTTCTTGCTACTAGACTTCTCGGATCGATATTCTATTTCCATTAGTCTTTTGTTTGAAGTCTTACTGATTTGTGTTGAAGTTCTGTTTGTGTTGCAAAAGGTATCATTCTACTCGATTACTCTACCCGAGTGCTTCTCTCGAGTTGTCCTTACACCGCATGCGAACACGCTCTCAGACTCGCTTAGATCAATACACGAAGGAAACACCAGTTGAAATGGCAGAGCAACCTGCACCTCGAGTCATTGGAGCTGGTGATGCACCAAGCACACACTCCACCAGGCAAGGGATTGTGGCACCTCTTGCAACAACTTTGAGATCAAATCCGGTCTCATCAGCATGGTCCAGAGCCACAAATTTCACGGTCTCCCCATGGAGAACCCATTGGAACATCTTGACCAATTCGACCGTTTGTGTGAGCTCATGAAGATCAACGGTATATCTGAAGACGGGTTCAAGCTTCGTCTATTCCCCTTCTCTCTAGGTGACAAGGCCTCTCAATGGGAATGAGCTTTGCCCCAGAATTCTATCATTACTTGGGATGATTGCAAGAAAGCGTTTCTCCTGAAGTTCTTTTCCAACTCCAGAACGGCAAAGCTGAAGAATAACATCTCAAGCTTCACTCAGAGGAATAATGAAAGCTTCTCAGAAGCTTGGGAGAGGTTCAAGATGTATACCACTCAATGCCCTCACCACGGATTCAGCAAGGAATCACTCCTTTGCACACTATATCGAGGTGCAAGTCCGAAGATCAGGTTGCATCTGGAAACTGCGATCAATGGCAACTTCCTGAACCAAAATGTCATTCTGGATGGGATTTAGTTGAGAATGTAGCCATTTCTGATGGAAACTACAATGAAGACTTCGACAGAAAGGAGATTCTAGCATTGAACGACAAGCTCGATAAGCTTCTCCTCGCTTAGCTGAAACAAGTCCACTTTGCGGGAGAGTTATCCTCACCTCAGGATCCAACCGTTGAAGACGATCAGGTTGAAGAGATACTCTACATTCAGAATCAAGCTGGTTTCAACCGAGGCTTCATTAACTACAGGAGCAACCCCAACTTATTTGACCGTAACACCAATGTTGTAAACCCTCAAGACCAGGTGTATCCTACTCCGCAACCTGCTCCGAACAAGACTTTTGTTCAAAATCCTCCAACAAATCCACCTGGATTTGCCCCAAGACCTGCTCCGCAGTCTGTTAGTTAGCTTAAGGCATTGTTTCTCCAACTTCTTCAAGGTCAAAACGCTGCAACTCAAGATACCACCAAGCGGTTCACAGAGCTTCGAACTCACATTAATTGCACTTATGGCGATTTGAACCACAAGCTCGATATCTTGAACAACAGATTGAAGCATGTTGAGTCCAACTCTCCCTCAGCTTCCACTAAGTCCACATGTCAATTTCCTGGGAAAGTAGTGGAAAACCCCAAAGACTCTGCAAATGTCTATGCAGTCTCCACAACCCTAGAGATTCTCACACATCACCTGAGACGGTGATCTTCAAGGTGGGGGGGGTATCCCGTAAAGCTGCTGCTGTGATCGCTGAGAGCACACCACTCGAGCAACCCACTCGAGTGAGTGATCGAGTCGACTTCGTCTCACTGAACGAGAAGCGAATTCTAGACCTGCACCCCATGATGAGGAGTCATTTCCCAGAAAGATTCACTGAAAATATTGAGGAGGAATATGAGATTATGTTGGAAGAAGAACTTCTGGAGCTGGAAGAGACAATGACCTTTGATGAAGCTGTTGAGAAACTGGGACCTTTTGGATATGGTTTGAGAGAAAGAACCTTGAAGAGAATTCATGATAGGAGAGCAACAGCTGCTAAGTCTCAGGAATGCCAAGTAATTGCTCAGCAGGAGGTTTTGGTACAAGAGAAGTTAGAAGATCCAGGATCTTTCACTTTACCATTCTCAATCAACAACCAAGCATTTGGTAAGTCTCTCTGCGACTTGGGTGCTTCTGTCAGCATCATACCTTTGTCTGTTGCAGAAAGGCTTGGTTATCACAAGTTCTTGCCAATCATGTTATCACTAGTTTTAGCTGATAGAACAGTGAGATTTCTACATGGACTACTTGAGAATGTTCCAGTGAGGATAGGGAAACTTGAAATACCCACGGATTTCATCATCATGAAGATGGACGAAAAACATGAAGATCCTTTGATTCTAGGGAGACCCTTTCTAGTGTCCTCGCAAGCCGTCATTAATGCCAAGAATGGAGAGATCATTCTTTGAGCTAGTAATGGTTTAGTGGTGAGATTCAACACTTCATCCAGATTAAAGAGCTCAACTTTTAAAGGTCAACTTTACTCTGTGGAATAGGTCGATGATGAGGAAAGGTTTGAGCGGAATTGTCGACCCCTGGGCTATACAGTCAATGTGAGAAGTCACTCTCAAGGAGTAGTGTAACCTTTTGTTACATTTGCTGAAGATGGGACACCGAATGAGGGAATCACACAGGTCACTTGACCACCAGACTCGAGTGACCACTCGAGTGACCGCACAAACCACTCGACTTCATCCACTCGAGTGAATCATTCGGATGCTTCTTACCACACTCCTATTCAAGTAGCTGTGCCATCATCCACGACTCAACATGGTGCAGATCAGGGTACAATCCTTGGCCTACGGAGTTTGGTTGCTGAAATTTCACTCTCAGTGGAAAGATTGACTATGGAGGTTTCAAAGCTCAAGGAAACCCAATTTTCATCTGAGAACTCCAACAAGAAACCTTAACCACTAGAGATGAGTCAAAGGTTTTACAATGCCCTCGGAGCATCATCTTACCATCATTCCAAGCCAAGTCCAGAGAGGTCAACACTGACTCTCAAGGACACTTTTTCAGCCTAAAAGAGTAAGAAGTCAAGCTATGTGACTTTAAACAAGCTCACTTGGGAGGAAGTCCCTTGACTATCTTTGTATATATCTTTTTAAGTTTTTATGAATCTTGTTATTTTGATATTTTTCCTTAGTGTTTTTGAATTCAGGTTTAGGAGATTAGCCAAGTGTGCGTTAAGAGCCGGAGTCTTGAAAAGCCAAAGCACTCGAGTACTCCATTCGATCACACCACTTGACCTGACTTATCGAGTGGTCCAGGTTTTTCTAAAAATCTTAACTTTTACTTTCAACCACTCGATTCATCTAACATATCCTCTTTATTTCACTCGACTACTTCTTTCATCATTTACAAGATTTCTCACAAAAACTTTCTCAAAAATCTCTCTAGAATTTTTCTTAAAATTTTCAAATTTTTCATTAAATCATCATCATGTCATTTCACTCAACTAATTCCGACACCAACTTGTAAGTTTTTTTTTTTTTTTTTTTACAACTTTTTGATCCATTTTGTCACGAAAATCTGGGTTTGAAGTTTTCAAAATTTTTGAAAATTTTCTTCACATTTTTCACTTGCATGTTGTTAAATCGGGTTGGTTATGAGTAGAACTTGGCATAGGAAGTGAACCCAATGGTTGAAAATCTTAGAATTGTGAAATTTTGTTCTAATTAAAGCATTAAACTCTCGGAATTTCTTATAGAGTTAGAACATAAAATTTCACCTGACTGGTCGAGTGACTTACTCGAGTGGTCCAAATTTTTGCCATTTTTTAGGTACTCAGGTAACACCAGGACTCGAGCAACTCTAAGCACTACACACGCTGGGAGTGGATTCTCGAGATCCGGAAGAGACATATCTCGTGGAGAGATAGTTTAAGAAGAAGAGTCGATGCAAAGGGAAGATGAAGACAATGATGATTCTGAAAGGTCAGATAGGAGTAAGAGTTATAACTCGGAGGAGGATCAGATCGTCTCAATCCTGAAGTGGATGAAGTTCTTCGGTACTAGATACCCACACTCCCCCACTATGCAAACTCTGAGAATTTGTAGAGAAGTTGGGAAGCTTTACCAAGCAGCTGACATCATTGGGCTCACTCAGAGACCCTTTGATGGTTTCTAGGAAGAAACTTGCTACTTCTTGGCAATGGTGAAGCTTCATCTCTATGAGGTAAGATCGGGCACGGGATATGACGAAGAGCTTGGGTTTGTCAGCTTCAAGATCAGAGGCTCAGAGTACACATTGCCTCTGAGCGTGGTTGATAGCGAGTTTGGGTTTAGATGAGGGCCAGGACAAGCTCAAGACTTTGACAAGAAAGAGCTCAACGAGTTGTGGTTGGAGTTGGGAGGCAAAGACAAGTATAAGTCTTCCAGAGCTAAGAGCAGTGAGATTAGGCACCCCTCCGTGAGGTATCTACACATGACTCTTTTAAACACAATGTTTGCAAGAAGGGCTACAGGGACAGTAAACGAAGGGGAACTGAGGATGCTGGATAAGTCTCTCCAAGAGTACTTGGTTTACTCTTCCAAGGAAAAGAGGGACAATGGAGAAGAGATGCGAGGAGACATGGCGGATATTGGAAACACCATAGTTCTGGTGAGGCATCTGATGAGCTACAGAACGAACACCATGAGAAATGACAAAATGGTGAACAAAGCTGAACTTGCTGTAGGAGTAATTGTCACTCCTTTCCTTCATGCAGCTGGAGTAGAGATTACATCTCGCCTTACACCACCACTTTGGATGGATTTGGACCACATGCGCGACACTCAGACCCTCAGCGCAAACTGTGAAGAGGACAAGTACACCTTCAACTTCACTCATCCACGAGTTGGAAGGGCAAAAATCCTTCTACCCTATGGAGGTTTACCCAAGATCTACACTAAAGAGGGTGCGAGGAGTATCAACAAGCAGTGAGAGATTTTTATGATCTTTATGATCTTTATGATCAACAAGCTGAAATGCAAGAATCCAACGATGAAGTCCTTCGTTCTTTCATGGACAGCACTCAGCCGCCTCAGACTTTCTATTTTGTTGACTCGGAGTGTACATCCCTACAAGAAGCTAATCAGAAGATTATGTTTCTTCAGAAGTGGAACAAGTGGCAGATAAGGCATACAACGCCTTGAAGAAAAAGGTTACAAACCTTAACAAGAAGTTGGTAGCTGCTGAGAACAAGCAGAAGAAGTCAAGCCTAGTCCCCACCTACTTGAGGAGAATAAGCTAACTTAGGGGCTTTTCCAGAAGATTCCACTTTGCCTCGCCATCACGGAGATCATCTGTTGATCAGATACAGAGGAAGAGACGTCCTGACCATCCCGCTGAACACTTGGAGCATTCGTCACCTGACTCCACAACTCACACAGATCAGGCTGAGCAAGCAGAAGATGCCACTCGACCATCTGGGTCGAGTGGTCCATTCGAGTCGAATCAGGGATACGCTCAGCCAACGTCACTCGACCAACCTTGGACGAGTTGGCCACTCGAGTTTTACGAGGGAGCTAAGCCGATGCAAGAAATCTCCCCAATCATTCCACACTATACCCATGAGAGCATGCAGGCCAGCATTGGCGCCTACTTCACTCCATCCCAATGAGGTACCACACCCTCACCCTTATAAATATCATAGCATATTTTTGTCTTTCTTTGTTTTTAATCTCTTAGGCTTTCCTTTGAATTTTTATTACACAAGGGATTGTGTAATTTAAGTTTGGGGCAGTGTCTAAGAGATGTATTTGACATATTTCCCTTGTTTTCTTAATTCAAATTTTGCATCCATCTATGTGCATCTAAAACCCATAAAAATTTCAAAATTTTTAGAAAATGATTGCACAAAAAAAAAAAAAAACAAAGTGTCATGTAGTTGAATTTGCTTAGAATTGTTGCATTTAGCATAGGGGATGATGACGAGTTAAACCGATTAAACCTTAATAACCAAATATATGATTTCAGTGCCTTAGTTACAAGTTGTCTTATGCATTCACCTTAGTTTGAAACATAAGGCTGCACCTTGCTTGGAATTGAACTTAGCACTCTCATTTGGTTAAAAACTTGCTATAACTTGTAAATCTATCCCTATGAATTTGAACCTTAATTTTGAAACTTAATTATCATGATATGCTCTAAAACTTAAAACTCATGGATACCTCAAAGTACTTGGGTTTTCTTTCATCTTTTACCACTCTTGCTAATTCAAGTAGCTGCTCTCACCTTTAGAGCAGTTCCACCAAACCAAAACCATGACTTTTTTCAGACCATTAAGTTACTCTTGTGTGTGTGAGGCCTTTTACATTCTGATTGAGCTTGGTAGGAAGTGTTAGGTTTGTGCCGACAAGGATAGTATCCCATGTAGTGTCTAGCTCACGATTTTTGAGTTAGTATAGTTATAGGGAATCATTCTCCTGGGTTGGTGAGAGTGTGAGCATAAAAGAAAGAGTGAAAAGAGAAAAAAAAATATATGAAAAAGTTTCTAAGGAGTTGGGAATATGTATAAGATTGTTTAATCTAGTAAAGGATCTGGAAGTATGAAAATAAAATGAAAAGTTAAGCTCAGTATAGTTAAAAAGAAAAAAAACCAAGTCCAAGTAGAGCACTCGAGTGAACTGCTCGAGTGAACCACTCGAGTCCAAGCCTTAAATCAAAGTTTAAGAAAGTTTAAAACCCAGATCCGCTAGATTCTGCCTTTGTAAAGAAATTTCCACTCCTTAGAACCAAAAGGACCAAGGGAAAAGAAAAAGATTGAGTAGTTTTGAGAGTTTATGTGAGGCTGGGGGTTGAAGGTCATAGTTATCTTATGGGTAGATGAGATTCTATCCTTGTATGCATCAGTTGGCTATCCTACCTTTAGCCTTCTGCTAAAGCTCAATCACTTCTTTGAGAGATCCTGATACTTGCGCTTAAACTAGAGGAAGAAGATATCATTTTAATCTCTTAAACCTTGCCCCTCAACCAAATGAGTTTAAGTTATTGCATATCATGATCCACCAGTTCGCGTTTAATCAATGTTAAAGGGATACTTTACTTTGAATGCTTGTTTTGGCTGAGTCTTAGTGTTGAATTCTATGTGATGAGTATGGCTAAAGCTTTTAAGTAAAAATGCTGTGAATTGCATGCTAGAATTATTAACTATGGTGCTGACTTCAGAGGTTTGCTTAGTTTGCTAGGTTCTGAGTCCCCACTTTCACACTACTTCTTTTATCTTATTCTTTCTATTTGATTGAGGGCAAGCAAAGGATAAGTTTGGGGGAGTTTGATAACACTGCATTTTGGCACGTTTTTTTACTATGGTTTTATTGCAACTTAGCATAGGTTTTAGTCATCACCCATGTCACTTTGTGCATTTATTTGGCATATAGGATATTTAGTCTCTTTGCATTAGTTTGTATACATTTTGCATACATGTGGTATTTTCAGGTATTTGGAGCTATGAAGAGTCATTATCGAGTAACCACTCAGCCATGAAGACATGTAGGGATTTTTGTGAGGAGTCATGACTCGAGTGACATGGAACCATAGAGTTGTAGACTGCAAAGGAAGCTCAAGTTACTCGAGAAGGCTACTCGGATGAAGACTCGAGGAGGCTACTCGACCAGACCACTTAACTGCTAGGTTGAGTTGTGAGCACCGGTTCAAGAAGATTCCGCAATTTATAGCGAGATGTTCATTAACCCTAACTCTCATGTATAAATACCTAGGTTAATGATAACTCGCGGGGGGGGGGGGATATTTTTAGATTTTTTTATTCTGCTCCGCTTTTAGTAGATTTAGCTTATCTGTCTTAGTTTTCTCTCTAGTTGATCTTTACGTTTTCGTCTTGGATTTTTGTAACTCTTTTGCAATTTTAATAGATCGAAGTTTATCTTTATTGTTCCTTTTTCGTATCTTCTTCCTCTTCAGATCATCTTTCATCTATGACGAGTCAAAGCTCTTATGGGTTCTTGGCTTGGATGATGATCTCGAAGAGTGAGTAGTCGTTTTAGGGATTTTGGGGAATGGATTAGGTAGTCTCACTCGATCGCGATGGGTTTTTGTTGATTTATGCTGATTCGGTTGTAAAATCCCTCTTGGGTTCTCATTTTTAATGCTTGTACCTCTCTGATCAAGAGGATCATGATTTTAGGTGACTTCATGAGCATCAAAAGTGCCTTGAACCACCAGATCTAGTTTTTCCAGGGATTAAGACACAATAGCGTGAGAGTTGGTGCATCAGATGTTGATTTACATCACGACCCAACTACTCACTTGTTATGAGTCTTTTTTGGCTTTAACAGATCGATCCTTAGTGAAAGATCTGTAGTCACTCGACCCCTAGGCTTGAGTAGGCCAGATCTTCAGATCCTTCACCACGACAGTGGGTTGGGTTGGAAGTGAAATCCGTCGTCAAGGGATTCACCCTGAGTTTAGTAAATTAGCACCCATGGCGTGAGAGTGTAGATGATCCTATGAGTCTATCCCCAAGATTCCTGTCATTTATTTTAGTCGTAATTTTCAGATCTGTCTCGTTTACTACTTTCATTTAGTAGTTTACCACTACTAGGCCAAGTCCACTCGAGTTCACCACTCGGGTGACCTACTTGAGTCACTTAGGATTTTGCAACTAGTCTTAGTTCTTGCATCTTTAATTTATGATTTGCTTAGAATTTTTGCATTTAGCATAGGGGATGATGACGAGTTAAACCGATTAAACCTTAATAACCAAACATATGATTTCAGTGCCTTAGTTACAAGTTGTCTTATGCATTCACCTTAGTTTGAAACATAAGGCTGCACCTTGCTTGGAATTGAATTTAGCACTCTCATTTGGTTAAAAACTTGCTGTAACTTGTAAATCTATCCCTATGAATTTGAACCTTAATTTTGAAACTTAATTATCATGATATGCTCTGAAACTTAAAACTCATGGATACTTCAAAATACTTGAGTTTTCTTTCCCCTTTTATTATTCTTGCAAATCCAAGTAGCTGCTCTCACCTTTAGAGCAGTTCTACTATACCAAAACGATGACTTCTTTTAGACCATTAAATCACTCTTGTGTGTGTGAGGCCTTTTACATTCTGATTGAGCTTGGTAGGAAGTGTTAGGTTTGTGCCAACAAGGATAGTATCCCATGTAGAGTCTAGCTCACGATTTTTGAGTTAGTATAGTTATAGGGAATCTTTGTCCTGGGTTGGTGAGAGTGTGAGCATAAAAGAAAGAGTGAAAAGATAAAAAAAAAATATATGAAAAAGTTTCTAGGGAGTTGGGAATATGTATAAGATTGTTTGGTCTAGTAAAAGATCTGGAAGTATGAAAATAAAATGAAAAGTTAAGCTCAGTGTAGTTAAAAAGAAAAGAAACCAAGTCCAAGTAGAGCACTCGAGTGAACTGCTTGAGTAATCCACTCGAGTCCAAGCCTTAAATCAAAGTTTAAGAAAGTTTAAAACCCAGATCCGCTAGATTCTGCCTTTGTAAAGAAATTTCTACTCCTTAGAACCAAAAGGACCAAGGGAAAAGAAAAAGATTGAGTAGTTTTGAGAGTTTATGTGAGGCTGGGGGTTGAAGGTCATAGTTGTCTTATGGGTAGATGAGATTCTATCCTTGTATGCATCAGTTGGCTATCCTACCTTTAGCCTTCTGCTAAAGCTCAATCACTTCTTTGAGAGATCCTGATACTTGCGCTTAAACCAGAGGAAGAAGAGATCATTTTAATCTCTTAAACCTTGCCCCTCAACCAAATGAGTTTAAGTTATTGCATATCATGATCCACCAGTTCGCGTTTAATCAATGTTAAAGGGATAGTTTACTTTGAATGCTTGTTTTAGATGACTCTTAGTGTTGAATTCTATGTGATGAGTATGGCTAAAGCTTTTAAGTAAAACTGCTGTGAATTGCATGCTAGAATTATTAACTATGGTGCTGACTTCAGAGGTTTGCTTAGTTTGCTAGGTTTTGAGTCCCCACTTTCACACTACTCCTTTCATCTTATTCTTTCTATTTGATTGAGGGCAAGCAAAGGATAAGTTTGGGGGAGTTTGATAACACTGCATTTTGGCACGTTTTTACTATGGTTTTATTGCAACTTAGCATAGGTTTTAGTCATCACCCATGTCACTTTGTGCATTTATTTGGCATATAGGATATTTAGTCTCTTTGCATTAGTTTGTATAAATTTTGCATACATGTGGTATTTTCAGGTATTTGGAGCTCTGAAGAGTCATCACTCGAGTAACCACTCAGCCATGAAGATGCGTAGGGATTTCTGTGAGGAGTCATGACCCGAGTGACATGGAGCCATAGAGTTGAAGACTGCAAAGGAAGCTCAAGTTACTCGAGAAGGTTACTTGGATGAAGACTCGAGGAGGCTACTCGACCAGACCACTTAACTGCTAGGTTAAGTGGTGAGCACCGCTTCGAGAAGATTCCGCAATTTATAGCGAGACGTTCATTAATTCTAATTCTCGTGTATCAATACCTAGGTTAATGATAACTCGCGGGGGGGGGGGGGGAATATTTTTAGACTTTTTTCATTCTGCGCCGCTTTTAGTAGGTTTAGCTTATCTGTCGTAGTTTTCTCTCTCTCTAGTTGATCTTTACGTTTTTGTCTTGGATTTTTGTAACTCTTTTGCAATTTTAATAGATCGAAGTTTATCTTTATTGTTCCTTTTTCGTATCTTCTTCCTCTTCAGATCAACTTTCATCTATGACGAGTCAAAGCTCTTCTGAGTTCTTGGCTTGGATGATGATCTCGAAGAGTGAGTAGTCGTTTTAGGGTTTTTGGGGAGTGGATTAGGTAGTCTCACTCGATCGCCATGGGTTTTTGTTGATTTATGCTGATTCGGTTGTAAAATCCCTCTTGGGTTCTCGTTTTTAATGCTTGTACCTCTCTGATCAAGAGGATCATGATTTTAGGTGACTTCATGAGCATCAAAAGTGCCTTGAACCACCAGATCTAGTTTTTCCAGGGATTAAGACACAATAGCGTGAGAGTTGGTGCATCAGATGTTGATTTACATCACGACCCAACTACTCACTTAGTGCAGGATCTGTAGTCACTTGACCCCTAGGCTTGAGTAGGCCAGATCTTCAGATCCTTCACGATGACAGTGGGTTCAGTTGGAAGTGAAATCCGTCGTCAAGGAATTCACCCTGAGTTTAGTAAATTAGCACCCATGGCGTGAGAGTGTAGATGATCCTATAAGTCTATCCCCAAGATTCCTGTCCTTTATTTTAGTCGTAATTTTCAGATCTGTCTCGTTTACTACTTTCATTTAGTAGTTTAGCACCACTAGGCCAAGTCCACTCGAGTTCACCACTCGGGTGACCTACTCGAGTCACTTCGGATTTTGTAACTAGCTTAGTTCTTGCATCTTTAGTTTATGATTTGTTAGAGTGTGATTGGCTCTGCATCTCTAGTTTAAGTTTCTGTATTTTAGGTTGTTAGTAAGAAAAACCCCTAAAATATATTGCTTGACTTGCTAGCTTAATCCACATGTTAAGTGCTACAGACATGCTCTAGATTAGGTTCGACATTTCACCCTCTATACTATCTATCGATTGAAACTGAGAAAAATAATAAGTTTCATTTGGCTTCAAACATGATTACACAATGTAGGTTTGGGTGACATATGATTGAAGATATTTACCCAAAATGGAGCGATGCTGAGAAGATAGATGCACTTGTCAAGAACATGGTTGAAGATATCATCAGTGGTAGACTGCGGGCCAACGCTTGCGCTGAAGATGCGAAGAAGAAGAAACGCAAAATGGATTTTCCATAGGATAATGAAACGTCTAAGAAGAAGAAGATGATGAAAGGGAAAGAACAGGGAGATGGATGTTGATCCTTCTTCAGTTTCTGTAATTACTGGTTATATAGTTTGATTTTTAACTGTAATTTGTCTCTATCTTGCTTATCGTTTTACTTTTAAACCTGATCTGTTAATGTTCTATTGTGCATGCTATGTTTAACATGGTGGAGACGGTGACTAGTGATGTTGATGTAATCAAGTATTTGGTGGGGGATTTGGCGAAGAAAGTATAAGTAAATGAGAGAAACAATGAGAGGAATACTGAGCAACAAAAGGAGCTTGCTGACATGTATTCTAAGATGATCAAGTATTTCGAAGCTTCTAAAGCAAAAGAGAAAATTGTTCAACATGAGGAGGACGTACACTCAAACAGAAAAGTAGATGATGAAGCTTCAAATGCATCACCTGTATGTTATATTTTCACTAATCTTTTGTTTCTTCTTACTAATTGTTTACTAATTGACTAATGTTATGTTTATGTACAGTCATGGATGGTTCAGTTGAATCAAACCTCTAATAATAAGTTCCCAAGTTCAAGAGTGGTGAATAAAATGAAAGAAAAGGAAGCTAAGAAGACAGTTTTGAAAAGAAAGGAAGCTAAGAAGACAATTTTGAAAAGAAAGGAAGCTGAGATGAAGGAGAAGCATGAAAAGGATAATGGGAAAAAAGTAACCGATCATGGGAAAAAAGAGAAGAAAAACAAGGACTGCAATGAGAGCTATGCGGAGACAGAGAAGAAAGTAGAGAAAGATGAGAAGAAGAATAGGAAACATGAAAGGAAGGATAAGAAAGATGAGAAGAAGAAGAAGAAGAAGAAGAAGATAGATGAGATAAAGGAGAAGAACGAACAGGAGCGTGAGGAGAAAGCGAAGAAAGAATAGAAGGATGAGAAGACGATGAAGAAAGTTGTAGTGAAGATAGAGAAGACAGATGGTGAGGTTGAGAAGAAAGGTGATGCAGGATCTGAGGATTCAATATGGTCAAACCCAAAGGAGAAAGAAGCTAATAAGTTGATGGACAAGGTAATAGACAAGTTACTTAAAGTGTCCACCAACTAAAATGATGAGAATCCTAAACCAAGACGTGAAATCAAATTGGCAGGTTCTAAAAAAAATCCATTTGTTGGTAGCTCTACAGTGAAGAGAATCATCAATGATATTAAAGTCTCTCCAGCTCATTACGATCCATTTGAAGTTGTGGATTAATTCCTCCATGAGAAGCTAATGGAGTTCATGAAGACTGATGAGTAAGTAAACAATAACCTTCCACTTTACTATTAGCATCATTCAACATTTGCAATATAAAAATTTGTTTTCTTTGTTTTGTAGGGAACAACCTCTTGTAACCAAGGTTCATGACCACAAATTCTACTTAACAATTATTACTCCTAGGGATGATTCGATAAGGCATGATTTTGGATGGTTAGCATCTGGGGTAACCGAGGTGCAAAATAATTATATATGTTCATGTGCTTTTAATGGCACATCTATATTGAATCCTTATGTTTTTTTCCTTTTTTGTAGCACATTTATGTGGCAATGACTATGGTCCGTAACAGGCATATGCGCCAACCATCTCCTTTCTACAGTCCGCGGATTGCTTTCTTCGATCCTTTCTTTGTCAGGCATATGGAGGATGACTATCCGCTTTATTTGGCTCAAGGTAAAGACTTTGTCTTCATGGAAACATATCGGGACAACTTCTTAGGTCAAGAGGTGGTTCATTGATATTGATCACTTGTACGTGTGCTTATTTGTGGGTACAAATCATTGGGTGGCTCTGGATATCGACTTGAAGAAGAAGACGATCTTTATCTATGATAGCATCCCACCAGAGGACGATACAGAGTTACAAAAATCCGTTCCCCCACTCCAGAAAATGATCCCAGCAGTACTTAGTGAATACATACCTGTTGAGGACTGGAAGAAGAGCTGCGAAATGATGGATGTGAGAATAATGTTGGTCAACGTCCCAGTCAATGAAAATCCAGGAGATTGTGGTGTCTACTCGTTGAAATACATAGAGAGTCTAGCATTGGGATTGAGGTTTGATGGTTTAAGCGACAAGATCATTCATACTGTTTGGGTTAGAGTTGCGTCTGAAATATTTGATGAATTAAAATTCATAAGGAGGTAATAGAAAGACTGTTTGATGAATATTGTTATCGTAAGGATGTAATTCCTCAGCTTCTAGATGAAGATGTGAGCGACGGTGATTTAGAAGAAGTCTAAGTTGTTTGTTTGCCATCTGTTTTATTTTGTTGCATAATGACTCTTGTTTGACACTTGCTGTAGTATTTTGATCGAAGTATCATGTTGCTTAGTGACTATTTTTTAACAGTTGCTGTAATATGTTATACGCAGTTTCATTATGACTGGATTTGCTTAATATTTGTGTTTTTCGGACAGGTTGGTTGTTCTACTTTTAGGTTATCTATCGCAAATTTTTTCTTCGCACCGCAGAATTATTTATTCCTTACAGCTGATTTATATCATACTTACCCCAGATTTACTTGTTGTTTACCGCAGATTTAATATTTACTTAAACCAATCGAAAAAATAAGAAAATAGTGTAACAGAAAAGTAATACAGAAGCACAAAAACAAATGGTTCACGAAGGAAAGAAACAAATGGTTCACGAAACAAAGAAACAAATGGTTTACGAAGGAAAGAAACAAATGGTTTATGAAGTACATGTTTTACGATTATGGCCAGCTAAGTTACAATTTCCACATGTGTGTTGCTTCCTTGGCCTTTTCTTCTCCATAGAACCTTCCAAGGCAGATTTAATCCTGGAGTTTTTTGGTCTACCTTGTTGTGGTCGAATCACAGGGGGATAACAAACTTGATATGCAACAGTTTCTGGTATTGGTATAGTGAAATCCCTAGGTAAAATGGCGCTTGCGTAGGAGTTGTACAAGGAATTCTTGAGGTAATAGTGATGACACATCGTAGTTGGTTTGATTTTCGAGAACCACTCTTGCTATCAACAACAAACAACCATCAATTATTTGCAAACATCCATTTTCCAGATACAAGGATGATGCGCTCCACGATAAGCAAATAGAGAAAAAATAAGATGGAATATCATGAGAAAGAAGGAATAACTTGGAGGTGAGGGTTGAAAACTAAAAGAATTTGTGGGGAAAAACACGATAGAGGCATCCCAAAACCCTAACTTATTCAGTTACGTTTTTTTAATATAGTATTTCTATTTTTTGTCATTAATTAAGAAAATTATGAGCAAATCTGCGGTAACATAAACAGTAAAAACTCTGCAGTAACATATCTTCAAAAATCTATGATATTAAGTCTGCAGCCACTAAATATACCACTATAGTAACTTTAATCTCTGCGGTAAAGGAAATTGTGCCAAATCTTTTAAATAAAAAAAAATTAAAACTCTGCGATAACTAAAATGAACAAAAATAAAATTTGTGATAACTAAAATGTTAATCAAGTAATTAAAATTTTCCAAACAATCTATGACCACTTGAATGCAAAATCAAGCTCTGCCATAACTAAATTTAAAAATGTACGGTAAAAAACGAAATCTACAAAATAAATCTACGGTAGAATTTTAAATCTACCATACAAATTATTACGGTATAGGAAAATGAGAACATCTACTGTCTCTATCCTTAAATTCGTTAAAAATTCTTCGGTGTGCTAAATATCTGTGATGATTAGAAAAATATACTACCACTAAGACATAGAAATCTACGGGTAAACAAAAAATCTACCAAACCAAAAAATCTGTCATAACGTAGAACCGAAGAATTATTTCACAGAGTTTTCCTTCCACAGTGGCAAAGTCGTAAATATTTTTTTTTATAAAAAAAATTGGAAAATGTTGATGTAACATTAATTAGTAATGACATTTCTGTAATTATTTTTTTCCCAACACATGGTCTTAAGGGTATTTTTGTGATTAAAATGAACTAATCTAATACTAATCTTTCTTCTGCTAAATTAGTCATTAAATCTAAATCTAGTATTATTCTAGTCATTTTCCCATTAAAAAAGGAAAAGGAGGAAAGAGACATATTCATTGCTTTCTCAAGTGAAACTGCCACCTATCACGTTATTAGTGGTCAATCTATTAAAGAAAAAGTAAAATATAAATAATATAAAGAAAATACTATTTCTTTTATTTTTGAGAAACTCCCCATCGGTTCTACTGATAAAACTGCTCTAATACACCAAAGCACTAAGAGCCTAAATACAATAAACAACAACCATAGTCAAGGTTGGGTACATAAAAATGCTAAACGCTACAAAAGAACTAAATAAGAGCTTTTGAGATAAAGGTGACCTCAAGGATTCAACCAAAAGAGCAAACTCGCGCAGACCTTTGATAAAGAAATCTTGTTCACCGTGATGATCATGTTTGAGTCTCCAAAACGGAAGAGATATAGCTTCCAGTGATGTTGAGGCTGAGTTGTCAGGATCATCAGATGCTAAGCGAGAAGTGGAACACATTTTCGCCTCTGCTTCAAACAGAACAAACTTAAATAAGTTGCTTCCTAAAGTCGAACCACTAGTCTCTAGTGTCGTAATTGGGAGAAGACAACGCTCCAAGGGAACCAAATGTCCTGGTAGTGTTACAATAAAAAGAGGGTTTGGTCCCATCTGCAAAAAAAGTGAAGTGATCTCCAACACAGCAACATAATACACAGAGATATTGATATAGATCCTGCAATAAGTATTATAGACCCCCACCAGGGAGGTAAGAGAGCCACAATAGGGCATACATGAAATTAAATCCATCGGAGACAACCTAGCTACTACCACTTTAAAACCCAGTTCTACATATTTTTCCCTAAACCGATGTAGATGCAACATAGGAGAACCAGAAGGTGAAGAAGAAAATACTTGGGGAAGCGAGAGGGTTGGAAATGTTACAGATATTGCACTGGTTGGAAGGGGGCACACTTTTGAAGATGCCAAAGGGAACTTCCGGTCCGGTGAGATAAATCGCAGCGACAGAGGGGAATGAGCTTTGATATTGTAGACAGAGGTGGTGGTCAGGAGGTGGCGCAGTGTACTGATGTGAAACGTAGCTTGAATGTAAGATTCAATCAATGAATATCACATGAACCGCTTCTTGTTTCTAAAACTCACAAGAATCTAAAAAACTAGGTTAAGAACAATAACTCTTTATTATAACTCAATCAAAATCTGTTTATAAAAGAAGGAATGCAGTGTCTTTACATTGACATAACCTAAAAGAGATTCCTAAACTAAAAAGAAAGTAATCTAAAACTGAATTCAAATAAAAATAGAAAAGAACAGGAAAAAGGAAAAAAAACAAAAATTAAATAAGCGTTGCTTGTAGAAGAAGTTAAGATACTACTGCATCAGGTCTCTCCGGTTTTGAAAGATTCGACTGCGTATCGGGCACTGGATATGCAGAAACAAAACGTGACAAATACTTGACATTAAAAACATCAGATGTATTGATCCCATTTGGAAGTTGAAATCGATATGCATTATCGTTGATACGCTCGAGAACCTCCAAATGACCAATCTTCTTTGCTTTGAGTTTATTATATGCACGAGCAGATATACGATCTTTAGTAAGTATACGACCACCCACTTTATAAACAAGACGACGACGATGAGAATCTGCTGCATTCTTATACTTCAAAGTTCATGCTTCTAAGTGAGCCTTTGTGTCTCCAAGAACTTCTGCAATATTATCAATAAAGGCGGTAGCGTCACCATGAAGTCATGTGCGGTCTGGTAGAGTGGAAAAGTCACATGGTCCTTGAGGAAGCATACCATAAATGACTTGAAAAGGGCTAAATCTGGAACTCCGATTTTGAGCATGATTGTGAGCAAACTCAGCTTGTGGCAGCTTGGAATCCCAAGACTTAATCGAATCACCGACCAAACAATGTAGTAAATTTCCCAATTACCTGTTTGTGACCTCAGTTTGACCGTCCGTTTGAGGGTGATAGGTTGAACTCATATCAAGACTCGTATTTAACATTTTCCACAATGATCGCCAAAAATGACCAAGAAAATGTGAATCACGATCAGAGATGATTGAGGATGGAAGTCCATGAAGACGAAAAACTTCTTGCAAGAAAAACGTAGCAACTTGAACTGCATCTGTAGTACGCTTACATGGAATAAAATGCACCATTTTAGAAAATCGATCAACCACGACGAATATATAATCAAAAACTCTTCGTGTTCTTGGCAAACCCATAACAAAATCGATACTAATATCCGTCCAAGGTTTACTAGGAACGGGAAATGGAAGGTAAAGTCCCTTATTAGAGTCTTGACCCTTGGACTTTTGGCAGACGATGCATCTTTCCACAAAATGTTCAACATCTCGGCGAAGAGAGGGCGAAAAATAAGAATTAGAGACGAGGTGGATAGTACGATCATGACAAAAATAACCTTTGTTGTGTAATTCAGAGATCAACTTTAAACGGAGACTGCAATCGGGGATGCATAACCATGTTCTGCGAAAGAGAAAGCCATCATGAATTGTGTAGTCACTAGATTGACCTATAGTAGCATTTTAGAAAATGGATCTAAAGAACACATCTGTTGCGTATAAATCAGAAAATGTACTAAATCTCGGAACAGAGCCATGTAACACCATAAGAGTGGAATGACGATGACTTAATGCATCCGCCACACGATTGGAGGATCCCAAAGTATGCTTAATAACAAATGTAAATTGTTGTAAATAAGAAATCCAAGAAGCATGATGGGAAGATACCTTATCTTGACTGTGCAGGTGTTTCAAAGCATCATGGTCGATGTAAAGGACAAATTCCTTGTGAAACAAATAATGTCTTCAATGTTTAATTGGTTGAATGATAGCATAAAATTCCACGTCATAAGTGATGTAGCATGATCTTGCACCCGATAATTTCTCACTAAAAAAAAGCGATATGATGATTTCCTTGACTTCAAACGGCACCAATGCCTGATTTAGACACATCACAATGTAATTCAAACACCAAATTGAAGTTTGGAAGAGCTAAAACTGGGGCAGAACTAAGCTTATCTTTGATTAAAGCAAATGCCAATGCAGCTTCCTTTGTCCAAGTAAAGGAATTCTCACGAATGCAGCTGGTAATAGATGCCATCACATCACAATAATGAGGAACAAAATGTCGGTAAAAAGATGCCAAATCATGAAAACTCCTTGTTTCATAGAGCGTTGTCAGCTCTGGCCATGATTAAATTGCAGACACTTTACTAGGATCTACTGCCAAACCTTATGCGGAGACTGTATATACAAGAAAATGTACTTTTGGAGAACAAAATTCACACTTCTTGAGAGTTACAAACAATTTATCCGGACATAACACTACGAGGACCTCACGAAGATGGTGAATATGATCCTCTATTGTCAAACTCAAAACAAAGATATCATCGAAGTAGACCACAACAAATTTACCTATAAATGGACGCAAAGCCTGATTCATTACTCGTATGAATGTGGTAGGTGCATTAGATAATCCAAAAAGCATAACCATCCATTCAAACAGACCTTCTCGTGTCTTAAACGCTGTTTTCCACTCATCCCCAGGACGTATACAAATTTGGTGGTATCCACTCTTTAAATCCAACTTAGAGAAGACTGATGCAATACCAATTTGATCAAGTAGATCATCAAGATGAGGAATAGGAAATCGATAACGTATCGTAATCTTGTTGATAACATGACTATCAACACACATTCGCCAAGAGCCATCTTTCTTCAACTTGTTTCCCATGCTCTCCATGTTTGCTGGGACTCATTCGATAATGTGACTTGTTGGGAAGGGGGGCATCAAGAAAAAAATCAATGCGCTGTTGAATATCTCGTAATGGAGGTAACCCAGTTGGAAGATTGGCCGGAAACACATCTACAAAGTCTTGAAGAAGCTTTGTGAACTCAGCTGGTACATCATTAGGTGGAGCTGGTGCTGTAAAACAAACTACATGCACAAATACCTGTCCTTTCTCACACATTTCATTCTCAAAGATAATTGTTGAAGCAATAATGTTGAAGACACGAAATTGTTCAACTTTGGTGGTAAGGATGGCTGCAAAGTGAAATTTTGATTCTGATGTTGAAAAGTGTATGTGTTAAGAAATCCATCGTGAAGAACCTTTCGATCGAATTCCCAAAGACATCCAAGAAGTAAGTGGTAAGCATCCATTAGAGCAATATCACACAAAATTTCATCGCTGTAAGGATTCCCAATTGAAAAACCCACTAACGCACTGATGAGATCTGCCCTAGATCGACACTTAGAAGGTTGAGTTGGAGGTCCAAAAGTGTAGAAATGATAGTTTTGAGTGAAACAACTTCGGATCTGATGGTTTAGAGGGTGGATCTGGGGGTTTCAATGTGAAAAACGAGTTTGGTGGATTGAAAGAAACTTTCAAAGGGTGTGACAAACCTTTGAACTTTCAGCCTTGATCTATGCTAAGGATATGACACACCTAAGCAATTCACAAGTTGAATCTATAATATGACACATACAGATTCATATAAAACAAAGGAAAGAGGTTTTTGATTAAAATGTTTGATAAAAATCTCAGAAAAGAAAAACAGAATTTAAAAGAGATAGATCTGCATGAAGGCGTGGGGATGCATGATGGACAAGTGTCCTAAGCAGAAAAAACACAGAAATTCTGAACTAAAGAACATGGGCCACGAAGTGGGCCTAAAGAAAGATAAACAGCTGATGTGTCGAGTTTTAACCCAAAATATTTTTTGCAAGTGCACAGACACACGCAGTAGTATATGGGGTATCGAATCCACAAAGACCAAGGTTACACTATAAAATTATAGATTTTAATTCAAAGCTAAGACAATGAGATTTGTGTATTTTTCGGAACAGCAAAATAATAAAATACAATCGGTGTAAACAATTAATTAAAAACACTAGGTCAAGGTATTTCGCTGGTGATTAAGGGACAAGGCTGAGCAACTATTCAGGGCTAATTAACTACCGGTCTAGAACTCAAACACAAGTGAATGTCGCCCCACTCTCGTGATGTATCGACACCTTTATCTAACAACCTAGATACCGAAACTCTCGCCCGGATCTAATGAAGACGATAAGCATTAACAAACAGGTTCAAATATGTTCACAATCAATCGCAGCAATCAACTCTCGTTGGCTACGCACCAATTGCTCACCAATGATTTTTCTAGCAACCTAGAGCACTCTCATGAATAAGTTTAACCTAAAAATCATAGGCTAGGTGATCAAGCTAACCTAGGCATTACGAACCCCTATTGGCGAAGACATATAAATTCTATTCCTATTTGTGCTCAGCCATTAACACCCTAATTCACCATTGAAAACCTTAACCTAGCTATGGATCTACTCACACATGGCGAAACCAAACACAACAAAGCAAGGAGATGAATTCATGATTTATTGAAAGAGTAAAGTTCAGGAAAACTTCTCAAACAAGTTATGGATTGATCGACAGTAGAGGAACAGAGATCCAAAGCTGAATAATATAAATCCCAATCGAAAGAAAGAACAAAGTGGTGGAGTCTTGAAAACCAAAAATAAACCTAGAACGAGGAACTGAAGTCTGAAAAACGAACGTCCCCAAAGTCTGAGGCGGCTTGCCTCTATTTATTCTAAAAATAAAATAAAATAAATTAAAAATGCGTCCCTAGGTCAAATAGGTCGAGCAGGTGCTTTCAGGTCCGAAAGCAGTGCTCGACCAGGAAAAATCGTCTTTTGGCTCAAATTTGCTCCTTTTGCTCCAATGTCTTCCAACATCTTCAATCCATGCTCCAAAGCCTTAAAATACCTGAAAAGACACAAAAAGACTAGAAAAGACTCGAAAACAATATGAAAAGACTAGCTAAAATGGGACAAAATACTAATATATCAACTCCCCCGGACTTTAGACCTTTGTTTGTCTTCAAACAAAACAAGATCAAGAACTGAGAAGAGGTTTGAAAATCACGGGAACTCACTTGCTTGTTGGAAAAATTTTGAACTTCATACCTTCTTCACTGGACCTTAGGACATGTATCGTAGTTAGCCGTGGGGTTCATAACCTAACCTTAATAACTCACAACCCAACAGAAGTTTCGGAATCCCCACTGTCATCTCTTACATAGATTAATGAAAATAAAGTACAGTGATCTTACCAGGGGAAATCGGTCCAAAAGGTGCCAACTTCTTCTAACCAATTTCTTTTTCTTTTCTTTTCTTTATTTTTCTCGGTGTAATGAAGGGGAGTGAGAGAGGAGTATCATACTTTGTGGAGAGTTGCGTGGTCTTGTGTGGCTCGAATAGGTCTTCCCTAATGAACATCAGACCCCTGAGAAAGAAATTGAAGATCAGGTTAGGGTCCAATAAAAATCAGAGATGACATAGGTTCAGCCTATTTCCCGCTGAGCGTGAGCTTTGGGGAATATTCAATCCGCCCAATGCCTTACCGATACAGAACTTTGGCCAAGCTGTGAGTCCTACAAGTAATCCCTAGTCCGAAAATAAATCCAATAGATCAAGTTCATAATTTCCAAACAAGCTTTTGACTCAAAACGGACTCAATAAAAGTAAACCAAGCAGCAGGACCTGATTCACAAAAAAATCTAAGACTCTTTGGACTGACACAACAACAAGACTCAATAAAATATAAAATAAAATAAAATGACTAACCGCTCCCCCGGACTTAAATCACACCGTCTCCAGTGTGAAAAAGAACTAGAGATTGGCGACAAAGAAAAAAATAAAAACACACATGGATAATACAATGATGATAGAGGGTAAAGGGGGATATCACTGAGTTGTCGCGGTATCGTGCTCGTCGCTCATGGAGCACCCTGGTGGAGCAGGTGCTCGCCTCTTCCTACGGTGTAATGGCTGCCCGGAGCCTGAGGTTGAGTTTGAAGGCTGGGGCGTGGCAGCTGCTGCGGCGGTGGTATGGCAACATCCTCGTGCCAACGTTTGCATGATCCTCTGCATGAGGCTGTTGTTTCTTTTTGTTGACTCGATCATCCACCTCCTGTACTTGGCAGTGTCAGCATCATCAGAGATGGGTGGAAGATCAAACTCACCTTGAGTAGAGGCGGCATGATAAGGAAGTGCGAGGCGCGGGACCGGTGTGGCGTCATTGTCGGTGGCATGACGAGATATGCTTCGACGAGATGTGCTCGCCCTAGCTGATGATGATCGGCCTGGGATGGGGATGAGGTACTGTGGTGGTGGGTGGAACGCAAGATCGTCCATAGTGTAGAGTTCAGTCGCGGCCGGGTTCAGAAGCTCGATGAGGCTAGACTCCCCGGTCGCAGTAATGAACTGGTAGTTGGATGGTGCAAGGATGATCTTGGACGCGAGCAGGTGCTTCATATCCATCCGTGAGAGCTGGGTGACACATGAAGCGGATGAGAGATCCACTCGGTGATGGCGAAAGAGCGGAGTTAGGAGACTCCCTATTCGCTCAACTCTGTGTCCCTTGTTGTTCTCTGTGGGGCTGTCCTTGATTCCGCAAATCACTTCGGCAAAGCGGACGCCTAAGTTGGAACGGTAGAACTCGAATTGTTCTGTGTGCCCGTTCCCTACAATATGAGCACATCCCAAGAATAATAGCAGCAACTCATCGATATGAACTTTGTTACCTATAGCCCGGGCAAAAAGCATGTTGCTGAAAATTCTCGCACATATGCGAAGTGCGGGATGGCGGAGGTGGTTTTGACTTGCGGAGTTGGACGAGTAAGGGCCTGAGGCGATATGGCTCCAGAATTCTTTTGACTGCGCGAACGACTTTGGTGAATCCAGCTTGGTCACCGTCTCGCGGAAGCCATACAAGACGCAAAAATCCCACATAGCTATATCGTACTTCGTTCCTCCAGCAAAGAACGAAAATGTACCTTCTTCAAGTGTTGGGGAGTCCGGATCTTTGTAAGTGAGAGTGGCGGTGGCTAGGCATTGTCTCACAAGGTCCGGGTTAAGCACATCTTCCTCTAGCGCGAAAGACATGCAATGCGCGTGGCTTAGAATCCTCCGAACTTGGTCTTGGAGACCTAGTTGCTGAAACGTCGTCTCGCACATGTACCTCGTAGGCTCTAGCTTCAGCCCGAGAAGCTGATTGTAGTAATAGGCATCGCGAGTGTCCCACGAGTCCGGTGAGATGGGCGGGAGCTCCTTGATTCCGAGATCGAAAGGCGTGTTTTCGGGGCGGGGCCACGGGTGCGTGGCAAATCTCTCGGTGGTGGCGGACCGTGTGGAGGTGCTGGCTTTGTCTTTTCCCTTGTTAGTGGCAAAAAACTGCTTCAGAGGCATGATGAGATGGAGAGCTTGGAGTCACGGCAGCAAGAGGCGGAGCTTGACGGAGCGTGGAAAAGTCGAGGGCGACTTGCGGTGAGGCGGAACGCGACGTGACAGAGTGATACGAGTTCGGCGGAGCTGAGGAGATCGGAGTCACGGTTCTAGTGGCGAAACGTGAGAAGTGGAGTCACGGTTTCAAACTTGTTCGGTACGTGAGTAAGGACTCTGAACGTGATGAACAAGAGGTGAATCGGAGTGATACTTCTTAAGAGTTGTGACAGACTCTAAGATTATCGGCTTGCTCGGTGTGAAGAAATGAAGACCCGACACTTTGAGCAAAAAATGATCAAACAAGTTAAAAAGAGTTTTGAGAGTAAAATTTTGATAATCTGAAAAGAAGAGAACAAGGGAATACATATAGAGTTCAAAGATGCATAGAAAATAGAAAATAACCCCTTGGAATTCTACAAGCATTAAACATAAACTTTGAACCATTCTTGAATGTCTCTTTGGCTCCATTTCATGGCTGAGAGTAGAGTTTGGGCCTGGCTTTATCAAGAGGCCTTGTGAAAGAGTAATAAGGCTTGCCTCATTAAAAACCTTGTTTGGAAAACCCATTGGGACAAAACCAAACGAAGGGAAAAAGAGTGCAAGTCTTATCACCTCTCTTGATAAATGTCTAGGTGGCTTGGATCACAACTAGGGTAGTTGGATTGGCACACACTAAACTGCCCTGGTTGGTGTTGAGAAACTGTTGTAAAGATGTCTTGAATTGTTGAAGTGATCCTCTTAATATTCCCGGATCAAACATTGTTGTTGAGCTAATCTATTTATTCTTAGCTTCCTCGGCTACAAGCTGCTCCGGTTCAAGCTGCTCCTTCATTGTGCTTGGCATGATCACATCATAACATGTCAGCTTCAAAGTTTTATGGGTTTGAACATTTCTTTTTAAGGTCCCTCTTCAAAGCCAAAGAGGATAAGAACAAGTAAACAAGACAAGAGTTTGATTGGTAGTTAAGACTACCTATGTTTGGTTTTTTCATTGATTTATATAGGGAAAACATAGAAGGTGAAGTCACCGACTTCGTACAAGCGGAAACAACAAAGAAGGTGGATTCACAGACTCCTTACAAAATGGGAACGAAACAGAAAGTGGAGATGTGTCTTCCTCAATACTTGGTCTTTTATTTGACTCTGCAACAAACTGAATAAAAGGAAATGATGTGGCTTTATTAATCCAAATACTTCTTATTTGGAAATTTTTGTTGTCATATCTTCTTGGCGCCAACTCTTCAACATGACTGCTCTGTTTCTCAACTCTGTTCTCCAACGTATTCCTATCAATACTCCCAGCCTCCAAAAGAACCTTGTCCTCAAGGTTCACAAGAAATTCAGGAAAACTAGATTGAGCCTGTTTCGAGGCCTTTGTTGAACTAAGCGTGTTGCTAAAATCTCGTCTGGCCATATCTAAAACACTGCATTATCATGCAAAGGAGGAAGCTCCACGGAAACAGGCTCACCTTCACTGACACGTTTCTTAAGAAATGACACATGAAACACTGTATGTATACGAGACCCTTCCGGTAATTTCAGACGATACACCACTTAACCAATTCTCTTTTCAATCTGAAAGGGCACAAAGTAACGATTGCCTAGCTTCTACGAGGAACATTTCAGAACGGACTTTTGACAGTAAGGTTGGAGTCAAAGAAACACCCAATCACCCTCCGCAAACTCAACATCTCTGCATTTTCTATCGGCCATCTGCTTTATAGGATTGTTAGCATTGTCGAGGTGATGTTTTAACTCGTCGAGCAGTTCATCCCGTACTTGGAGCTGCTTGTCCACTTCCTCAACTAAGGTTGATCCAGTTTCGAACTGAGGCATCAGTGGTGGCTTGCGACCATACAATGCTTCGAATGGAGACATCCATGTAGACGCATGAAAGATGGTATTGTACCAATACTCTGCCCAAGGTAACAGACTACTCCATTGCTTTTGTTTGTGCTGCACAAAACAACAGAAAAACAGTTATATACACCGGTTAACTACCTCTGTTTGGCCATCCGCTTATGGATGGTAGGCTGACGACATCCGTAATTTTGTACCGCACAATTTCCAAAAGTCTTTCCAAAAATTACTGAGAAACACCGGGTCACGATCACTAAGGAAAGAATGCGGTACTCTGTGAAGACGTACGATAGTTTCCACAAATTTTACGGCAACTTGAGATGTGGTATATGGATGAGACAAAGCAATGAGATGGGCGGACTTACTTAAGCGATCCACGGTGACCATGATTGTTGTATGTGTGTTAGATCACGGTATTCCATCCACAAAATCCATAGTTACGTTCTCCCACACGAGATTAGGGATGGGTAATGGTTAAAGTAAACCGTTGGTGATAAGGTCTGTGACTTTGCTCATTGACATATATCACACTGTGAGACGTATTCTATGATAACCTTGTGCACTGATGGCCAATAAAACTGGCGAGATAGCCTTCTGAACGTGCGTAAGACCCCCGAATGCCTGCCCATTGGGGTATCATGGTGCTCATGTAATAAGAGGGGAATTTGGCAGCATTACCACATGGTTATTATAGCATAAAATACCATATTTCCAAGCGTATGGCCTACCTGGTTTGGTTGTTGCCGCTTTTCCTAATTTCAACAAATAAGGTTCGGTTGATGCTACTTTCATTAGATCATCCCATATTGTAGCATACGGTACTGCCAACGTATTGAGGGCCAAGCTATTGGGTACTCTTGATAGAGCATCAGTGGCTAGATTAGCTTTCCCTGGCTTGTATATGGTCTTGTAGTCGTATCAGACAAGCTTTCCCATCCACTTTTGTTGTTCGGGAGTAAGTATTTGCTATTTAAGGAGATACCTCAAGCTCCGTTGTCTGTTTTTATCGTAAAGCGGCGGCCGAGCACGTAAGGTCACCAGTGCGAATAGCGATGATGATAGCGAGCATCTCTTTGGTATATGTAGACCAGGTCTTCTTTGTTACTCCCAACGATCGATGCATGAACGCAATAGGGTGATTATTATGTGGATGGTGCATTGCACAGGCCAAATGGCATGATAAGGTACTCATAGTGGCCGTTGTTAGTTCAAAATGCGGTCTTTGCAATGTCTGGAGCATGCATACGCACATGATGGTATTCCACAGTCAAATCAAACTTTGTAAAATAAGCAGCCCCATGTAACTCATCCAGCATGTCTTCAATGGTGGGAATAAGAAAACGATCCTTGATTATTGCTGCATTAAGGGCTCGGTAATCTATGGAAAATTGCCATGAGCCATCTTTCTTCTTGACTACAATCACGGGTGATGAAAATGAAATGGTGCTTGGGCGAATGATACTGGTTTTGAGCATGTCTGTCACTTGTTTTTCAATTTCCTCCTTCTGAAAGTAAGCATATCGATAAGGACGTACGTTAACAGGATCTGTACCTTCTTTTAGTGTAATTCGATGCTCAATCTCTTGCTGAGGGGGTAGACCATATGGCGTTCAAAACAGATCATCGAATTCCCTTATCATGGAATGTAGCTCTTCTTCCACTGGTGGCTTGTTTGTTTCCGACTCCCAGAGGCAAACTGTAAATATCGTGTAGTGTGATTTCTGGTATAGTCTCTGGGGTATCTTGCGCCCCTGGTTGATCGCACTCATCCTCATCATCGAATTCACTCTCCATGATAAAAAATTGTGGCTGTTAACACTTATGACCCGGCAAGTATCTCTCATCGAAGCTAAAACAAAGGCCTAAGCTTCGTTTCTTCTTCAGTTCCTCCCAGCTTAATCTCCTTGTTGTTGCACCAGTTTTCTCTACATTGGTCTGTGTAATTGGTGCTCCAATCGTGGTGTAGAAAAAGTCGTGTAAGCTTGAAAGGACCGAGGATTGCTCCAGCGCTTTTCTTTCTACAACTGATCGTCTCTCAGCCTTGCTAAATTGATTATCTCCATTAATGACTTAGGTTTGAATATCTGAATGCCACTGGATATGGCTGTATGGAGACCTCCCATGAATGTGCCGGCGAGAGCTTTCTCAGACCATCTCTCTACTTTATTTTGAAATCGCTTGAACTCCCTTTGATCCTCCAGTAATGAACCTTTTTGTTGAATGTGGCACAAGGCTTCGTCGAAGTCTTCTCCATCCATTGGACCAAACCTTGTCCAAAGCTCCGCTTCAAACGTATCTGAAGGTAATAAGTGAGGGTTGTAGCCGCGAACTCAAATTTTTGCCTGCCACCACTCATTAGCCTCCTCTGTGAGGTGATATGAAGTGAAACTAGCCCATTCCTCTCTACCCATCTTATGATAGGAAAAATATTATTTCGCTTTGCTTATCCACTCTGTCGGGTCCCCACCGCTGAATTTGGGATATTCCAGTTTGATGTGACGGTGATTGTATTGTGTCCCGCCTCTATGGTATGTCGAGTAGTGATCCTCGTTTCTGCGGTTACCACGTGATGGGTTGGAACTACTTTCATGGTTCAAGGTCATCATCTCCATCATTCAGTTCATGGAGTGTTCGATTGTTTTGTTGAATGAATACTCCATATTCCAAAATTTGTCTCCTATACCTGTATTGATTTTCTGCAGCTCATCTTGGACAAGACATATACCCGTTTTGAGATCTTCCAGTCGTTCTTTGTTGGTGGGCATTGATTCGGCGTTGTGCTTTTAAATCAATGCCAGTTTTTTGTTTGAATTTTTAGTTTTGCGTGATGGAATGATGTATGTGGTGATTGAAAACAGAAAAAATGAAAAGAGAAATGAAAGATAAAAACAAAAAAATTTGTGAAAACTTTTGTGCTTGTTGACGTTGATTTCGAGAAATTATGGCAACAAGAGTGAGAACGGCTCTAATACCTAATTGCTAAGGTCCATCTTCAAAGCCAAAGAGAATAAGAACAAGTAAACAAGATAAGAGTTTGATTGGTAGTGAAGATTACCTATGTTTGGTTTTTTCATTGATTTATATAGGGAAAACATAGAAGGTGAAGTCATCGACTTAATACAAGTGGAAACAACAAAGAAAAGGTGGAGTCATGGATTCCTTACAAAACGGGAACAAAACAGAAAGTAGAGATGTGTCTGCCTTAAGACTTGGTCTCTTATTTGACTCTACAACAAACTGAATAAAAAGAAATGATGTGGCTTTATTAATCCAAATACTTCTTATTTGGAACCTTTTGTCGTGAAGATCTTCTTGGCGCCAACTCTTCAACATGACTGCTCTGTTTTTCAACTATGTTCTCCAACGTATTCCTATCATTTCTCTATGATTTTTGATTCTGAGTAGTATCATTTGGGTTATTAGGGATAAATTAAATTAGTGCTTGTTCTTAATTAGTCTGTGTATTTAAGTTTATTATTGATTGAAATCCCTTATGGGTGAGTGTTTTTAATGCTTGTTCTTCTTTGATCAATTAGAACATGATATCAAGTAATTTCCACATGAGACTGTGATGAAATTTATGGATTCAATTTTTTCCACAAACTTGTATACACTAGCCTGAGGAATTAGATTTAATTAGGGTGTATATCCTATCCTAGGGAATCAGTTGTTATGAATGCTTCGTGGATTTAATGAGTTGATGCTTTATGCATGTTTATCTTTGTGGCTCTGGCAAAATTGGGTATGTCAGTAAGTAGATTTGAGATCTTTTACCATGAGAGTGGACTGGGCTGTTTAAGAATTCATTGTCAAGGGATTAGCTCTTTTGGTTGAGTATGTTAGATACTCAGATTGATTGAGAGCATTCATTAGTCAATTAGTCCATCCTTATGATCTCTTCTCTCTCCCTATTGCTTAAATTGTTTGTTTACTTGCTTAATTTTGTGTTTTAATTCTGTTAGCTTTGCACTCGACCACTTACTCGATCACTTTGATTGAGTGGTTTATTTACTTTTGTTTTCTTCACTTTGCTTGATAGCTTGCTTGAGTTTGACACCTCTAGTTGGCTTAGTCTTTAATTTACTTTCTCTAAATTGCTTTTATATTTCACTTAGGTTGTTAGTTTATAAATTTTTCTATTTGAATTGACTTAGATAGTATTGATTGCATCTTATCTGAATAGCACAACACCTTATTGGATTGACACTTCACTTACTAGTATACTCTTTGATAGCATAACCTGCATTTTTGCATCTATTGTGAAAATGCTTGTTACTGTGCTACATTTAGGATTTCACTACTTTTAAGATCAAGTTCTATTACTCATTGCTTTGGTTACTCACTTGTCTACTTTATTATTTCTCTTTGTATCAGGTACCTGTCACTTGATCGAACCACTTGACCATATCACTCGAGTACACCCCTCGAGTTACATCATACTTGAATGCACCCAAGATCACAAGGCAGCCATAACCTCATCCAGTACCTAGACCACATACATAGACTTCAGCCAAGGCACCACCAGGCAAGGGTTGTAGTTGATCTACCACCAGCAATGGCAGATCCACCACCAAGACCACGAGTCATCGGAGCAGAGGATGCCCCAAACACTCACACATAACGGAAAGGCATTGTGCCTCCTGCAGTACATAACAATATCTTAGAAATCAAAAGCAGTTTGATCTCTATGGTGTAGGAAAACAAGTTTTATGGCTTGCCAATGGAGGACCCATTGGACACCTGGATGAATTCGACCGACTCTGCGGGCTTGCCAAAATCAATGGGGTAAGTGAGGAAGGTTTCAAACTCAGACTGTTTCCTTTCTCTTTAGGCGACAAAGCACACTAGTGGAAGAAGACACTGCGTCAAAGTTCCATAACCTCCTGGGACGACTGCAAGAAGGCGTTCTTTGCAAAGTTCTTCTCCAACTCTCCGACTGCATGGATCTGCAATGAGATATCCGGTTTCACCCAGAAGATTGGAGAGAGATTCTCAGAGGCTTAGGAGTGCTTCAAGTTGTAAACCACTCAGTGCCCTCATCAGGGCTTCAGCAATGAGTCTTTACTCTTCACACTCTACAGAGGGATTTTGCCAAATATCAGAATGCTTTTGGACACTGCCACCAATGGAAACTTATTGAATAAGGTTGAGAGGACATGGTGGATGATCTCACTCGACCACCTGCTCGAGCTGAATCCATAATTGTTGAGAAATCTTAGCTAGAGGTTCCACTCGACCAGTCTACTCGAGCACCTCCTCGAGTCAAAGCTATGTCTGCAAAAGAGAAGAGACTTGCTGATCTTGATGAACTACTAGCATGTCCTTTCCCAAGAAGATTCAAGAAAGACATAGTGGCAGGGTATGGAGCCATCTTAGAGGAAGGACTGCAAGAATTGGAAGCAAAGATGCCCTTGATAGAAGCAATTAAGCTATTGGACTCATCCAAGACCTTCCTGAGAGAAAGAGTGTTGAAAAGAATCAAGGACCAGGAAGAATTAGCTGCAAAGAAACATGAATGCAAGGCCATCACTGAGGAGAAGATTATTGCACAATAGAAGCTTAAAGATCCAGGATCATTCACTCTACCATGCTCTATAAACCAAACAGTCTTTAGAAACTCACTATGTGATTTTGGGGCCTCTGTGAGCATCATGCCTTTGTCAGTAGCTGAAATGTTAGGCTATGAAGACTATAAGCCAAGTAAACTCTCCCTTGTTTTGGCTGACAGGACTATAAGACATCCTTATGGTCTGCTTGAGATCTTGCCACTCCGAATTGGGCATGTTGAGGTGCCCACATATTGTATAGTGATGGAAATGGACGAGGAGCCAAGAGATCCTCTGATTCTTGGAAGATTCTTTTTAGCATCAGCTAGTGCTATGATTGATACAAAGAGGGGGGAAATTAATCCATCTGGGAGATGATCATATGATTGATAAAGTTTGACATCACTACTGAGACTAGAAAGTCTACTATAGATGGCCAGCTTTTCTCTGTTGAAGGAACTAAAAATGATGCAACCCCGGAGGAGGTACCTAACACCCCTTCTGAGTTCCTAGTTTGAATCAACCATAAGGATTACTTGTCTAATGAAGAAGAGATCTACATGAGGGATTAAGCACTTGAGACCCAGTTGGAGGATCCAACAAGGGAAAGTGCTGATGTGGATGAGATGTTGATTGATCAAGGGTCCAGTACAAAAGGAGTTGCATTCAAGGGAGCTGAAGGTACTACTCGACCAAGCTACTCGATATGCAGCTCGAGTCAACTTTTGAGTAGGTCAAAAACTGTAGGCTCGATCTCAACACTCGACCAACAACTCGAGCTAGATCAAGTCTCACAAGCTGAAATAGTCAGGGGTCTATAAGAAGTTATTGTTGATCTCACCAGCCAGGTGGAGATGTTGAAGATGCAAGTGAAGGAACTCAATGGCAATGTGAGTAGCTCCTCACTAAGAAAGGTCAACAAAAGGATCATTGGACCTGAGATGAGTAAAGCTTTCATCAATGCCACTGGAGCATCCTCTTTCTACCAACAACAAAGGACCAAAGAGGGGACCTCAAAGAATCTCTATCACCCCTTGCTTAAACAGGTTATAAAAAGTCAAGTTAAGTGACTTAAAATAAGCTCACTTGGGAAAAAGTCCTATGACTATCATTGTACATAATTTTCTATAAATTTACTTTAGGTTTTGGTATTTTATGTTTTTTTTAAGTATTTGGATCTCAGGAAAAAATGAGATAATGCTAGGGACCAGGAAAAAAAAAGAAAAGAAGAGATTACAGAAGAAACGGAGACCGACCACTCGATCACCACGATCGTGTGATCCAGGTTTTTCCAAAAATCTCAGTTTTAATCTTGACCACTCATTTATCTTATCCAAAACCCTATCTTTTATCTTTTTAAACTCTCCCACAAGCTCTTCTCTCTCTCTACTCATTTTTGCGATTTGAAGCTTCTTTCTATGATTTTTTTTTCAAATTTTTTCTGTCTTATTTTTCGATTACATAATTTTAGCAACTATATCTAGCCACATTCATGATTCTGAAGCACACATGTAAGTTCCTTGAACACTAAAATTTGATTTCTGCAATTCTGAATTTGAAAAAAAAAGTTGTTCTTGAGTTCTTCCTGGGATTTTTGTTGATTAATCTTTGATAGAATTTGTAACTGAGAACTTAGGGTAATAGATGTTGCAATGTGAATCGATTTCCATGGCTTAAACTCTTTGGATGTATGAATTACATGTTCTTGGGTTTAAATTGAATTTTCGAAACATATAGGATTAAGAACTTGAAATTTAAATCAACAAATACCTTATTAAATCTCGTGTCATCTTATTGTTGCTTTATTATTTGGAGTTTGAAGTCTTCATTCATTGATGTTTTAAAATTTGTGAACTTCAAATGGTGTTTCATAGTTGGATGATAGCCAAGATTTGCAACAGCTTGAGTTCGAGTTCGAGACAGAGAAGGAAAGTAACATGTATGTTTATTTGTTCGCTAGTAAGAGTCTTCTAAATAAAAAGAATCATGACAATCCGCTTCTTACATTTTATCGTTCTTTAGCCTCATTATTTAATGGGTATCTATATAGATATTCTCTCTATAACTTTGTAAACTCTAATTAGAAGTGATAATAAACAATAGACCATAAAAAAAATTCAACTAAATTTCTTAAAATCTACTACTTAAAATCTTTCCAATAACAATAGATTTAAATATATTGTATATTTTCAAATCAGTAATTCAGTAACACTTGATTTATATAGAGAATTTAAAATTTTTATATTTGTATAACATAAGAATTGTCATTTTAATACAAATCACTTCAAATATTTGTTTGAACACACCCCTCAAGTAATAAAATCTCTTCATTTTAATACACTTCCAAGCATAGTGATATTACAGATTTACGTATCCTAAACAGTAAACATTGCATCAATTCTCTGTAAAATCCAATCAGCACCACCTAAGGTCAAATTAGTCGTCAACATATTACAGAGAATTTGACAAAAAAAATTTGGTCATATAACAACTTATAATTTAACTAGAAATTAACCCGTGGTATACCGCAAGAATTAATTTTCTGGTTATTAGTGCAGATTTGGAATAAAAAATATATCGTAAAAATAAATAGTAATAATAGTATAGTAGTTTATTGTAGTTTATAATATGTTTATCAGATATTATATTTGTTAACGGAAGTATATTTAGAATTTAGTTTTAGTCTACAGTTGGTTTATCAGAATTTATTATATTTTTGTTATCGGTGTTTTGGGATGTATAATGTATACGTAAGTAAAATAAGTATTAGTGAAATCATTTAAACCTGTGTTAAAATATAAATATGCTAATTTAAATCATTCAATATGTTAATATTTTTAAAATATAAAATCGAGTCAATTTTCGTCCAATCTTTTATTTAACTCGAGGTATATGTTCTGATTGTATTTAATCTTCTTTTTCTTACACACATGCCTATTTCTTTTCATATATTTTATAGGTTTTCCAATTACCAGAATCTTTACTTGAGTGTTATCCAATATTTTCTCAATTTAAATTTTTGCTGATACAATATCATATAGTAAGAATTATGTCGTGAACTTCCCACAAGTAATAAAATCTCTTCATTTTAATTCGTTTCCAAGCATAGTGATATTACGGGTGTACATATCCTAAACAGTAAACACTGCGTCGATCCTCTCTAAAATCCAATCAGCATAACCTAAGGTCAAATTTGTCGTCACCATTAATCGAAAGAATTTGACAACTTTTTTTTGGTAATTTTTTTTGGTCGTCTAACAACTTATAATTTAATTTTCCTATCTGACTCATAACGTTTGCCAATATCCAATACCAATCACAATCCAACTCTTTTTTTTATTATTAAATTCTTTTTAAAGGTTGGAGTTACGTCCACAAACATAACTTCCATCGTCAGCAAAAATCAAAATCGTGAGGCCTATAATTCCCCTCATCCTCCAAGTCATTTCTCCTCATTTCTTCTTAGGAGGTTAATCTCTCGACTCTCCTGAAAATTTCCTAAATTCTTCTTCTAGGGTTTATTATACCTTTTGTTATCTCCAATTCTGTCTCCAACTTTTTCAACACGATCAAAATTCAAAACGATCTCATCTGTGTTTGGATCAATTCTAAATCTTTTTGATTCCTACATGTGTAATCATGTAAGTTATAATCAAAGTTTGAATCTTTATCAAAAATTCAAAAGTTAGTCAAATTTTGCCAACTCAATCAGATTCCATTTTCGGGGTCAAAACCATTTTTGATCAGAATCAACTGGGTTTCGTTGAATTTTGGGTCTTTTGATTTCTACTTGTGTAACCGTGTAACTTTATATACTCGAAGTTCGCATAGATTTTCCAAAATTCAAAAAAGCGTTGGCAACTTTAATCAGAATCCATTTTCTGGGTCAGACCAGTTTTGATCAAAATCAAATGGGTTTGATCAAAATCAAATGGGTTTGATTCAATTTTAGGTTTTTTTCAACTCCTACTTATCTAATAGGTTGAATCAAATTTCTTCACTTCAACAATTGTATAATATTTTTTTGTCTGCGATGAGTTAAGATTAATTTCTCTAATCAATTTTAACAGCTTGCAATATCAATTGGAAACTCTGTGAATACAAGATGACAATTGAAGATGTTACACCAGTTCCAAGAAGAAGCAGTTCTTCATCTGATGAAATTGTGACTCCACTATTACCAAAATCACAAGGAGATGAGGTCGCTTATGATGAATTCAATGGAGCTTCGTTTAATGGCGCGGTTTTTAATCTAGCTACGACTATAATTGGTGCCGGTATCATGGCTTTACCAGCTACAATGAAGATACTTGGACTTGTACTTGGAATCACTCTGATTGTTGTTATGGCTTTCTTAACTGATGCATCAATTGAGTTCTTGCTGAGGTTTAGTAAAGTCGGGAAAAATCGATCTTATGGTGGTTTAATGGGTGGTTCTTTTGGTAATCCTGGAAGGATTTTGCTTCAAGTTGCTGTCATGGTTAATAACATCGGTGTTTTGATAGTCTACATGATCATCATTGGTATAGTAATCCTTGATTTTTTCTCGATTGTGATATATCTGTTGTTTGCTACTGTGTTGTTTAATCTTTGTGTGTGTGTTTGAAGGTGATGTGTTGGCTGGAAAGACGGATGATGGAGTCCACCATTTTGGTGTTCTTGAAGGTTGGTTTGGTCATTATTGGTGGAACGGAAGAGCTGCGATTCTTCTTATTACAACTCTTGGTGTGTTTGCTCCATTGGCTTGCTTTAAGCGAATTGGTAAGTGTTTTTGAGTTCTTATGTCAATTGTCATTATCACAGTTTGATGCAACTTCATTAGTGTCTGCTTTGTTCGTATGTTGAGATGGAGATTATGAATCTTTAAGTTTGGTTCTGACAATATGATTATGATTATGCTTCTATTTGCAGATTCTTTGAGATTTACATCTGCTTTATCAGTGGCTCTGGCGGTTGTGTTTCTCATTATTACAGCGGGAATTTCTATCATGAAATTGATCAGTGGTGGCGTGCCGATTCCAAGATTGTTACCAGATGTTACTGACTTAACATCTTTCTGGAATCTCTTCACAGTTGTACCCGTTCTTGTAACAGCATTCATTTGCCATTACAATGGTATGTATTCACACAGTTCTTATTCTGGAAGCATATCTTTTGAAGAATGAACCAAAAACATTCATGATTCTTGCATTTGCTTTGATTTGTATTCAGTTCACAGCATACAGAACGAGCTTGAAGACGCCTCTCAGATAAGACCTGTTGTTAGATCAGCACTTATGCTTTGCTCATCTGTTTACATAATGACAAGCATTTTTGGGTTTCTCTTGTTTGGAGACGATACTCTTGATGATGTCCTTGCAAACTTTGACACCGATCTTGGAATCCCTTTTGGTTCCATCCTTAATGATGCGGTTCGAGTTAGCTATGCGCTTCATCTGATGCTCGTGTTCCCAATTGTTTTCTACCCTCTGCGGATTAACATCGATGGGCTCTTGTTCCCTTCCGCTCCATCATTAACTACCTCGAATTTAAGATTTGGTTGCCTTACTGCCGGTCTCATCTCTGTAATCTTCTTGGGTGCAAACTTCATCCCGAGTATTTGGGATGCTTTCCAATTCACTGGAGCAACTGCCGCCGTTTGTCTCGGCTTCATCTTCCCAGCTTCTATCATACTAAAGTAAGTTCATAGTTTATATAAATCAGGATACAATCGTTAGTCGATTTGTTTTTTAATTCCGATTTTTGTTATGCTCTTACAGGGATCGTCATAGCAAAGCAACAAGCAGGGACACAACCTTAGCTATTTTCATGATTGTTCTTGCGGTATTGTCCAATGCAATCGCTATTTACAGTGATGCTTATGCGTTATTCAAGAAGAACTCACCTCGAGAGTGATTCAGGATGAACAAAATGTTTGATCTTTTGCTATTTCTAGATGAAGAAGAAGAAAAAAGTGTGTTTTTTTCTTCATGTGAATCAAAATAATTAAGAAGATTAAGGCTTCTTTTCTCTTGTGTGTTTGTAACGTTGTTGTTGAGTGTTTTGACAGCGGACTTTTGCTTGCTTCTGGTTCTATAATACCAACATGAGTGTTGTTTGTAGAGAAACTTTGTATAAAAATGTAATGCAAATACATATTTTGTTCTTTGATGACTATCCTCCCTGAAGTCTGACCTAGTTATTCATCTTTACACAAATTTGCTTACCTAGTTGTAGACATTTCATATTCTAATCTAGGTGTTGACACTCAGATTGAATTGGCATAACATGGAAATATTAGTCATTTTTTATTAAAACTATTTAGATGGAAATGTAAATTTACAAAAACTAATCAAACAAGTAAATGTTCATACAGATAGATTATCGAGATAAACAACCTAAAATGGAAACACACAGCCTTAATGCTTTTTAAGTCAAACTTTTGAAATAGATTAGTGTCTTTAAATGTTGCTAGATTGAATCACGAGGTACTCGAGGCATTTTTCGGAGTTTTATCGATCAATTCAGACTAATTTAGTGACTGGGTCGCGGAATCACCTGTCCAACCGCCCAATTCAGATCAGGTCTTAAAATATTGCTCTTTTCTTTGGACTGGTAGAATCCATACCGAGCTAGCGCTTCTATCTTTATACAAACTGCTTATATTGGTTTACATCCAAGTAATACGCCTGAACATATAGTCTAACTTATAACATAGTTTATAATAACCAAATCAAGCTTTTGAACCTAGAAGAGTTACAGTAATTAAACCTTGACGTGGGACTTGTTAAATTCCAAAACACAAAAGAAGTGTAAAGAGATAACAAACCAAAATCAAACGATTAAAATTAGATGCATGTGTGTGTGGCTGTGTGTTAATGTTTTCACTTAGTTGTTGCTGTAGGCTTGAAACAATCTATGTTGCACAATCCAACTGATCTTATCATCTCCCCAAACCTGTCATCAAACATCATCATTATCATTATCATAATAAAAAACTCAATAGAAATCCGAGAAATTGTTTTTATTACCTGTCAATGCTATTCCTCCCTTTCTCCGGTTGTAGTTGAAGTTCCATGGCATTACTCGGTTTCTCACACCCATCAACGCTTTTTCTCGTTCTCTCTCTCTTATCAACGCTTGCCCTTGATTTATCCTTCTTCTCTGTAATCAGTTTCGGAATCTCTCTTTGATCTGTGCTTGTTCTTGATTTCTCTCTCTGATCTGTACTTGGTCTTCCAGGTTCTCTAATATCTGTACTGTTCCTCGCCTTTTCTGTTTGTGGCACAGTTCCGTTTCTAGGATGAGGCGATTTTTCAATCGCGAATACAAATTTCCTTAGATGCTTTATGTATTGTGGATATAGCTCTAAATCACAATGGTTTCCTCCTTTGATCCAAAGCGGCTCATATTTTTCTTTACACAGATCGAATAATTGCTTCCCGTGAGACCAATGAACAACATCATCTGATGTTCCCTGCACACACATCCGAAAGCCACGGGATCAATAACAAAATGACTTTATAAGAAAGAAAGGCATGAGATGATACGCACATGAATTACAAGAACCGGACATTTGACAATAGATATCTTGTCAATATTCTGCAATCGCAAGAAAAACAAATTAGAACAGAACTAATATTCAGCATCAAGAAACAATGCGGATAAAGAGAATGTATTATTTGCCTTGTAAATGTCAAACCAGTAAGTTCGCTTGACAGGGTACATGACTCTAAGACCCGATGCAATAGCACTGTGAAGAACAACCGCTCGTAGGTTAGGTAACCGAGAAGCTAATTCTAAAGTCGGACCGCTTCCTACAGACTGTCCATATAAGATAACATCTTGTTCCTTGACACCATATTTTTCCTCCAAGCATCTATATACTGCTTCTATATCGCTATACGTGTTCTGCTCAGTAGGCTGTTGGAGAAAAACCAAAGTAACATAGTGTAAATAGTTAAAAAAATTATATCATTCTTGAGATATTTGATTGATTAATTAAACTCAATAAATCATACCTTCCCTGAAGACCTCCCATAACCTGAATAATCATAACTGAATCATACATAACACAGTCACATTAGCAAATCAAGATTCATAAAAATGGATCTCACTTATCTCTGATCTAAGAACTAAGATCCATTCACCTATTCATTCTCAATTACTCAAGATTCTCCTTTATTACTTGGCCATCTAGAGCCTCAAGATGTCGCAGACACTCACTGTCAAAACAAAAACTTGTCCTAATCCTCACACAAACCGTAAAAACAAAATTTCAAATCATGTTCTAGTTGACTTAAAATCAAATATGCACTGTTATAGAATCCTACTCAAATGAGCAGAGGAATGCTATGAGCAGAAAGCCGTATAAAATCAAATATTTCTTCCTATTTTGTGTCGCATATTGGGGCGATTCTCTCTAACATTAACATCTGACACAAGTTCACCAAAACCACAACAGATCCATCAACATATCATTTCTCAATTATTCAAAATTTCCCAATCCAATCAATGCAAAAAAGAAGATGTGCAAAACACTAACCGAGAAAACAAAAGTTGTCCTATAATCCTCACACTAACCGAGAAAACAATAAGTCAAATCATGTTCTAGTTGACTGAAAATCAAATATTGCTAAAAAAAACCCTAGTTGAGTTTAATTAGAGGAATGCTACACCCAAATTCACCAAAACAGTTCCAGTTACATTCAAAATGTACCGTTTAGTAAATCCTACTCGAATGAGCAGAGGAATTTCATAATATTCACCTAAACCAGAGCAGATCCATTCACATACTCCTTCTCAATTATTCGTTGGCCGACAAAACAAAAACTTGTCCTAATCCACAAGGGCAGCTTCAAAATGTCTTAATCAAGCAATCAAAGCAAGAAGATTAGCTAATTACCCAATTAAGTTAACACGAAGATGGAGACTAAGCTCAAAGAAGAGCTCAAACATCTGACCAAGATCAGCAGCGTTGCCATGAGAATAAAGAAGCGTAAGTGAGGCTGTAGGGTTCTTAATATACGCCGCAACCACCTGATTCCCTCTCTTTGTCGTTAGCTTCAATACTTCGACGTTCTCCTTCACATTTTCTACTCCTGTCAGCCTCAGCGTTCCGGCGACTATTTCAACTCCGTACGACGGCGGATTTGGCGGGAAAAAGGCGAACTTCGCCGCCATTGATGACGTCACCCCACCCATATATCGAATTAAAAAAATGCCGGGAAAAAGAAAAACAGAACAATTGAGGAGAAAATTGGAGATTTTGTAAAGGGGAAAGAAATACGTTTTTTTTTTTTTTGGAAACAGAAATTAAAAGAGGAAATTTTAAAAATTCAAAATTTGATCTAGATTTGGTTGAGTCACCAATAAAAGGTGATTATAATTGAAAGTTTAAAGAGTAGAAGAAGACATCAATGGAGGATTTTTATTTTACAAAAAGTGAACAAATTTAGGGAAGATTAGAGAAAGAGAGAATTTAGGGTTTCGAAAATTGGAATCTGGAGATATTGATAAATGCAGATTTTCACGGGGTATGGAGGAAGAGGAAAACACGGCGATGAGGAAGAGGAGAGAGCACGAGCCACATGTTTTCTGGTAGTTTAATAGAGTATTTTCAAATTCTTAGATTCATCGACTCTTCGGGACTCATAAATATAAAATATGTAGACCTCTATTTTATATTAATCTCACTTTTCTAACCCAGCTAGTACATAATTGAGATTTTTTAGTTTTTAGTTTATGCGAAAATTTGGAGAATTTATTAAATGTGTAGAGAGTTTTGTACTTGTAGTTTATAATCTGTAACATATTTATGTTTATTTAGCGATAGCAATTCTAAAGTTATAATAAAATTTTGGGCAATTCTATGTTTTTGGGTTAAATATCACATTTATTATCCAACAAACAAGTTATTTACAAGTAAAAACGAAAAAAAAATTAGAAAAATAATAGAGTAATAACAAAACTGGTTATGTATAAAGTTTTGTTTCTACAATAAGATACAAATGCTTCCATATCTAAAACCTTCTAATATGGTTTGATTTTGACTTTGTCTTTTCTTTTTATCATATTTGTCTGTAGTCTTTTGCATTCTCCATGATGGTTTCCATAATGATTGTTTCCAAAGTAAGCCGTCAAGATTTCAAGAAATTGTAAGAACAAAACATGTGATTCAACGAAAGTTTTGTCGAGCAGAAGGAAAAGGCCGGTGAACGACATGATAACACCATTGAAAACCTCCTGAAAAACCTTGTTGATGATTCTAAGGCAAAACTACCCATCATCAAGCAGAAAAACCTCATTGTTGGAGAGGAAAAAAACACTCTTTCAACTGTTTTGGGAAGAAAGTATCGGATAACAATAGAGAGATAAGACAAATTAGTTCAAGAGAAATTAAAGTATCCTTTGAAAATGATTTGCCTCGTGTGGAGACAATCATATCATCCAAACCATTATAGTCTGGATAACAATCTTCGATGATTCCAAATTTCCACTTATTAATTTGTATTGTCTTCTTAAATCCAAAATTTTCATAACCCTAATGAATACTTCAAAATTTCATAAAGAGTTGTTGTGTTGGCCATCGATGCCATCGGTCTCCAAACACAAACATGAAGATATCGATCATGAAATTTATAGAAATACATTGGAGATCAGAACTTGGTTAAACAAACAAACACAGAAAATAACAAAAATGGAAAATATAAACTAGTAAAAGAGGAACGAAATCGGCAAAAACGTCGGACACCGGCCGGAAAACACTAAGATTGAAAGGTTGTGTCAAGCACACTTGGAATTCCCAGAGAGAGAAGTTTTGTTTGGTACACAAACTTATAGTTATTATTTACAAATGTTCCATAAAAATACATTAATTATTTAAATTTAATTACATTAACATTATGAATATCTATGAAAATACATGAATTAATCATTAATTATGTCTTCTGTTATTATAGATAATTTTTAAAATTGTATTCATTTAACTGTTGGGGAAACAACGCACAAAGGCGCAACAAAATAAAGTTCTCCGCACTTGCGCTACAAAAATTTGTAATTTTAGCATCATTTATTTTTAAACTTAGTGTCTGTTTTTAAATGATGCAAGAGTTATTGTTCACTTTTAAAAGTGATACTAAAATTAGTGAAGCTAAACAAAATTAGCATCACTTAAAAAAGTGGATCAACAATTCAAATTTAGTGTCATTTCTGGTAAATGTTGCTAAATAGCATCATTTCTTACAAATGATGTTAAAATTAGTTTTACATTAGTGTCATTTCATTTAAACGACCCAAAATTAATATATATATTTATATTATATATATGTATTAATATAAATTGGCTATTTAAATTATTAATAAATAATAAATATGGCAAAAAAATAAAGATTATTTCTAATTTTATTAAAGAAAATATACAATACATAATTCAAACTCTAATTACTAAATATAAAAACCCATCTATTGTTTCATTATAATTCATTGTTATCCAAACTAATGTGTATTCGAACACTTTAACCTTTATCTTCAGCTAAACCTTCATTCCCTCAGATTGTTAGAATACCGAGCATACAACAGGTTTTACTTCTGAGATTCCAGTGAAGTCCTAAAGACGAAAACAAAAAACATATTAGTAGCTTCAAATAAGCTCTTAATCAGCTCTGCTGAAATACCCAGTTGTTTTAGTGGCCATTAAGATTAAGAGCTGATTAACAACAGATGTTAAACAACAGAATTCTCCACGACCAATAAACAATAAAGTATAACTCTTTGTTAATCAGCTATGATCATAATACAGACCTCACAACAACCAAATCAAAAGTTAACCAACAATATTTGCTTCTTTGTTCCATTTACGACAAAAAGATCCAATGCAAGATATATACAAGATAAACAAAAAAGTAACTCACTTGAAGCTGATTAGAGATGGAAGATCCAATGCAGGACTGTTTCTTCTTCCTCTTCTTCTTTTGCTTCTCTTCCTTTTTCACTTTCACTGCCCATCTTTGACTACAAAAATATCATACTAAGTATTTTCAGATTCCAAAAACACATCAAATTCGAAGTTAACTGCAAAGAGTTGAAGAAAACACATCAGCTCATTTGGTTCCCGTTGGGCTTTAATACAAAGTTTGGGCGGTGTTGAACTGTAGGCTCAAGACAAGAAGAATTACAGTTTCAAGAGCTGAATTTGGAGTAAATATGCGTTTTATTGATATCGTGAAGAACAAGTAACAAGAGAGATTAGGGTTTGTGAGCAAAGAAGACAAAAACTATGTGAACTCTAGAACTTAGGTCTTCTTAGCGATTTGTCGATGCCTCTCAATGTCTTGAGACCTCTTTTTTTATAGTGAATCTATGACGGTTTGAGTCGGTTTTGGGCCTTGATCGGGTTTTTTCCTTATCTCTTTGTTCTTTGCTTTTCCGATTAGGATTGCCTTTTCTTTTAGGTCGGCATTACTTGTTGAAGTCGGTAAGACTTTCTTGATGGGCCAAAGTTGATTTGGGCTTTAGATGAATGGATCTTGATTCAGGTCGGGTTTATGATAGGGTGCTAAACCCGGTACCAACAATTAGACCCCCCCAGTTCATCAGAACGAGTGTTGGAGTTTTGAAGAAGTAAATAGATGACCTGATGAGAATCAAGATGTATTCTTTCTAATGCGTGAATGTGTGAAATTTTTCCTGGCATACGATGCAACTTTCGAGGTCGGTTTATAATGCTTTATCTGTTCTAATTGGCTTATGATACGAGTTAGAACTCAGTTTATTCGGCGAGGATTTTAATCCTACTTGCTCCGCGGGGATAGGTCGGCTTATAATGCGATTTTCTTTAATCGACTTACTGCACAGTGAAAGGGATGACGTGGCAAGTAGCAAAATAAAAAATATATTTGAATATTTTAATTCTAAATTTACCTTAATTTTTGGGATTTCACATCTTTTGGGCGGTTTTCCGGTAGATCGGTGCTTAATATGTCTTCAGAACTGATAAGGAAGAATCAGAAAAAGAAAACGGTCGTTAACGCCGAGTCAAGTTCTGCAGATAGTTTGACTTTTCCTGCTCGGACACTTAACCATTGCAGTCAACCTTGTGAGTCGAGGGACGAGTTTATTTCTAAGGGGTCTCCAACTTTTCGAACTCCGGAGGAGCTACTACAAGAAGAGTCGGACAACGAGGCAGCATCAAGGTCCAAAAAAGAAAAGCAACGAGGCAGCATCAAGTTCTGCAGATGAGATGGGATTGAACTCATAAACAATTTCAAATCGTGAATACTTAGATGTGGAATGTCTAGCATGATTACAAGCAAATTCAGCATGAGGCAAACATTCTTCCCAAGTCCTAAGATTCTTTTTGATTATGGCACGCAACAAGGTAGAAAAGGTTCTATTAACTACTTCGGTTTGACCATCGGATTGTGGGTGACAAGTTGTAGAGAAACATAGTTTAGTTCTTAACTTAGACCAAAGTGTCTTCCAAAAATAACTAAGGAACTTAGTGTCTCTATCCGATACAATAGTTCTAGGCATGCCATGAAGTCTAACTATTTCATTAAAGAACAATCCAGCTATATTAATGGCATCATCGGTTTTGTGACAACGAATGAAGTGAGCCATTTTGGAGAACCTATCAACTACAACAAATACTGAATCTTTTCCAGTCTTAGTTTTAGGTAATCCAAATACAAAGTCCATAGAAATATCATGCCAAAGATGAAATGGAATAGGTAGAGGAATATACAAACCGTGATAATGGATTGTAGATTTGGCTTGCTTACAAGTTACACATCGTTGACAAGCTTTTTTGACATCACTCCTCATATGTGGCCAGAAGAAGTGTTCTTGTAGTACACTCAATGTTTTTGCCACGCCAAAGTGACCCATAAGACCACTTGCATGAGCTTCCTTAACAAATAAATCTCGCAAAGAGGAGTTAGGCACACATAGTCGATTTTCGTGAAACAAAAATCCATCATTCTTATAGTATAATCCAGCACCAAATTTCTCACAAGCAGCATACATCCCTTTGAAGTCAACATCAGTAGCATATAATTCCTTGATTTGCTCAAATCCTAGTAGCTTGACTTCTAGAGAGTTCAAGAGAGCATACCTTCGAGACAGAGCATCAGTCACTACTTTCTCCTTACCTTTCTTGTATTTGATCACATAAGGAAAGATTTCAATGAACTCAACCCACTTTGCATGTCTTTTGTTCAAATTTTGTTGTTCTTTGAGGTGCTTGAGTGATTCATGGTCTGTGTGGGTAACAAACTCCTCGGGCCAAAGATAATGTTGCCATGTTTGTAAGGCTCTAACAAGTGCATAGAGTTCTTTGTCATAGGTTGGGTAATTGAGTGTGGCCCCTCCAAGTTTTTCACTAAAGTAGGCTATGGGTTTCATTTCCTGCATAAGAACAGCACCAATACCAATTCCTGAGGTATCACATTCAATTTCAAAGTTTTAATCAAAGTTAGAAAGATATAGCACCGGGGCGTGTGTAAGCTTGTCTTTCAAGGCTTGAAAAGCTTCCCACTTAAATCCAACATTCTTTTTGATAACCTCAGTGAGTGGGGCTGCTATAGTGCTAAAGTCTTTGACAAACCTCCTATAAAACCAGGCAGGGCCATGGAAGCTCCTTACTTCGCTAACACTTTTTGGACTCGGCCATTCTTTGATTGCTTGGATTTTTCCTCATCAACATTAATACCATCTGCAATAACCACAAAACCTAAGAAGACAAGGTTATCCGTTCCAAAGGTACATTTCTTAAGATTAGCATACAAGGTTTCCTTCCTAAGCACTTCTAAAACCTTTCTAAGGTGCTCCACATGGTCATCTAAGCTGCGACTATAGATTAGAATGTCATCGAAATATACAACCACAAAATGACCTATGAATGCTCTAAGAACATGGTTCATCAATCTCATGAAAGTACTAGGTGCGTTTGTCAACCCAAGAGGCATTACTAACCACTCATATAAACCATGCTTAGTTTTAAATGCAGTTTTCCATTCGTCCCCTTCTTTCATCCTAATTTGATAGTTTCCACTTTTAAGATCTATCATAGAAAAGATACTAGAACCATGCAATTCATCAAGCATATCATCTAATCTAGGTATAGGATGTCGATACTTTACAGTGATATTGTTGATGGCTCGGCAATCAACACACATCCTCCACCTACCATCTTTCTTTGGGACAAGCAAAATGGGCACGGCGCACGGGCTCATACTTTCTCGGATATGCCCTTTCTCCATGAGCTCAGTGACTTGTTGTTGAAGTTCCTTAGTTTCTAGAGGATTGGTTCTATAGGCTGGTTTGTTGGGAAGAGAAGCTCCGGGTATGAAATCGATTTGGTGGCAAGCCTTATGGATGTTCCTTTGGAAACACATCTTGAAATTCCTGCAAAAGGAATTGAATCTTGCTAAGAAAATCCTGCATAGATTGGTTAGTATTAAAGAATTCTTTAAGCACAAAGAGTAGGTGTGGTAAGTAACTCCCTTGTTGAGGCTTGATCATAAGATTGGCCTGTTGTTTGAGCTTAGATTCGGAAGTGGTTTTACTTTTCTTCAAGGCGATTTGGTCTAGATGAACCTCTTGTGGGGTTAACGTTACTATGATGTTCTTCTTGCCCTTAAACTCAAATAAATACCTATTGGTAAACTCATCATGCATTACTCTCTGACCTGATTGCCAAGGTCTCCCAAGTAAGATATGACCAACATCCATTGGTAAGATATCACACAACACCTCATCTTCGTATTTTCCTATGGACAAAGAAACTAGGACTTAGTTCTTAACGTCTAACTCTCCCTCGTCATTAAGCCACTGCAACTTATAAGGTTTAGATCTCTTAATGACTGCTAGTCCTAGTTTTTCTACCATAGACTCACTTGCAACATTGGTACAACTACCCCCATCAATCACTAAGCTACAAACCTTTTCCTTAACTAGACAACGGGTGTGGAATAGGTTCTCTCTTTGTTCATTTTCTCAGACTTAGTGTAGAAGTTCAAAGTTCTCCTTGTGACTAAGAGTTGTCCTACCACTGGCATTGCAACATGTTCCTCTATAGACTTAGCCTCCGAATGGTCTTCTTCCGATTCTAGCTCACCATTGGCCCTAATAACTATGGTTCTCTTGTTGGAACAAGCATTAGAGTAGTGACCAAAACCCTTGCACTTAAAACATTGAATCTCCGTGGCTTTGGTGCTCGAACCCTTATCAATACCCTTAAGATGCGACTCTTCTAGCTTGGGTTTGGGGAATGGTTTGTAATCCTTAGTAGGCTTATCATCATTAGTTATGCTAAACCTAGTAGAACTATATCCGGGTTTAAGGTTCTTCCTCTTAAGCTGTTTTTCGAACATGATAGCCTTATGGAGGAGTTCTTCTATTTCGACATAATGATGGACCTCAAGCCTTTCTATGATATCCCTATTAAGACCACCCATAAACCTAGCTATGATAGCTTTACTATCTTCTTGAATATCGGCCCTAAGCAACAAGGTTTCCATCTCCTTAAAGTATTCTTGTACGGACCTACTCCCTTGAGATAGATTCCTAAGCTTAAGATGTAGCTCCCTATGGTAATGACTAGGTATGAACCTTTTCCTCATAATGATTTTCATTTGGCTCCAAGTTTCAATAGGAAGGTCTCTAGTCCTTCTCCTAGAAGTCACTAATTGATCCCACCAACTTAGAGCATAGTCTTTAAATGCGGTTGGGGCTATTCTAACCTTATTTTCTTGGGTGAATTCCCTACAATCAAAGACTATCTCTACCTATTTTCCCATGCTAGGTATTCCTCAGGGTCATTGGTTCATGGAAAGAAGGGATTTCGATCTTAAGGCCGGCTATTGGGTCTCGAGACTTGGATTGGTTATTCCTGAGGGGTTGATCCTCTCTTGGAAGTCTTCTCCTAGAGTGATGTGACCTATAGGAGTGACTATAGTATTGCTCAGCATCAGAAGGTTGTGGGTTCCTCCTAAGTCGGTCATTGATGGATCTTTCTAATTCAGCTCTCATGGTTGCCATAGTTTTGTCCATCATGGCTCTAAAGGAATCACGGAGTTGTTTATTGGAGTTTGAGGATTCCTCTTCATCATGGCTGGTTTCCACCATGGTACCTATTTAAATCAAAAGAAGTAAGCAAGTAAAGATGCCCAAAGATAACACAACAAAGAAGAACTCGGAAAGCTTTTTAGAATCCTAAGCGACTGTTTGACTTGATCGAACAGAATAAATGATCAAATCACGTTCAAAATTTCCAGAAATAATTTTAACAAATACTAGACTCTTTTTCAAAACAGTTCCAACTAATCTCACGATTTTACCAAACAAAATGAATTTATCAAAACCATTACACTGAAAATCGCAGAAAAACCCTTTTTATGAAAACGTTTGAAGATGATCAGTCAGAATAAATTATCAAAACGTATTCAAAAATTCCAGAACCAATTTTAACAAATACTAGACTTGTCTTAGGTTCTCCTGAAGTTAATTTCATAATTTTATCTATCATCAAACGATTATGAAAATTCTAGCAATCAATAGACAGAATCGATTCAAATGATCTGCGGAATATAAAAGGGTGTGATTGATTTGAATAGACACAACCTGGTATGGAATTGAGCTCTGATACCACTTGATATGATCCTGGTCACAATCAAGTCTCTGAATGCTTTTCCAATGGTTGTGATGAGTAGAGTGAAAAGATCTTGGTTGCGGAAGTGATCACTGGATATCAAAACCATGATAGCGATCGGAAAGGTGTGATGGAATGAAGGATACTTCCAAAGGTTATGGTCGTCCTTTAGACTATCTGGGCTTGTTCCTTGTGAGGGTAACTGTAGCGCCCCCGAACCGTGCTATGGCCGATATGGCTTAGTAATGACCCGAGTGGCTGACTACTGGAACAATCAAGGATCAGTTCAATCATTTCCCCGAGGTTTCCCTTGAGATCACGAGAACCATCCCTAGATCATTCACTTACCGTTCAACCACAAATTTCGGCTTTGCAACCATCCGCCCGTAGTCGCCTGTTGTGTCGGTCCGGACAAGACCAATTAACCCAAGCCCTGCTTGAATTCTTTTTAAAGAAAAATAAATCCTTTAACCCAATAGAAAATACGGATATAGTTCAGATCCTATTTTCAAAATACTACTTTCAAATAAAACAAAAACTCTTTACACAAGAATCTCCCGAGCTATTCTCGAGCGACACGACAATCAAACACACACAAGTATCACTCGGGCTCAATCCCAAGTGACACTACTCAACCTCAAACCTCAACAAAACCTCAACTCTCTACTCAACCTCAACACCTCAAACTCTACTCTACACTAAGACTCTATCTAACCTAAACCTAAACTCCACACTCCACTACGTCGTCCGAGATCACAAAGAATACGGTACACGTCTAACAAATCCTCCTCGACCACCTCCGGGAATAGATGAGAATATCATCAACGAAATCATCCAGATAATCATTAAATACATCTTTCACTAGTCTCATGAAGGCCGCTGGTGCATTTGTAAGGCGAAAGGGTATTACTACAAATTCATATTGCCCATACTTTGTTCTAAACGCGGTCTTCTCCACATCTGCCTCCGATATTGAGATTTGGTGATAACCGGATGCCAAATTGATCTTGGAAAAACAACCAGCGCCTCTTAACTAATCCAGCAACTCATCAATTCTTGGCAGCGGATAGTTATCTTTAATAGTTCTGTTATTGATACCACGGTAATCAATACATACTCGTATGCTTCCATCATTATTTCTTACAAAAAGAACTGGTTCTCCCCACGGTGACGAACTTGGTCGAATAAAACCCTTCTCGAGCAAATCTCCCAATTGCTTCTTTAATTCAGAAAGTTTGGCTAGGGCCATTCGATATGCTGCCTTAGCTATTGGAGCAGCTGCTGGATCCAAATTAATGGTGAATGGATTACTCTGAGGTGGAGGCAACCCTTCCAATGACTTGAACACGTCTTGATAATCTTTCACCACGTTGATATCTTCTATTCTTGGTTCTTTCTTCTCGTCATCTCTTATGGTAGTGAGAGTAAGAAGATTAACTTCCCCATCTTCCAACATTTCTTCAACTCTTAATGCCGACACAAACGAGGCTATCTTACTTGGAAATATTTCTGGGTAGATCAGCCGCGAATGATCCTTATTCTCGAAAGTTACTCTTCCTCTTCTACAATCCAAATGGCCATGATCCCTTGATAAGCAATCCATTCCCAAAATAATCCCTAAATTTTCCATCGGCATTACAAATAATTCAGCCGGAAAAACTCGATTCTCTGCGGTTATTGGTACTCCTTTTAACACTCCTCTGGCTTTAAGAACTTGGTTTTTGGACGTATGGACCACATAACTCATCTTTACTTCTTCAAATGCCTTCTCAAACTTATCAGCCACTTCCGAAGTCACAAAACTATTTGTTGCACCCTAATTAAACAATACCTGAGTGGGGTTACCACCAACAAGTAATGTTCCTAACACCAAAATCAATTTATAAGCACAAAAAAAATATCAAGCAATCACTCAAGCAATCAATCAATCATGTATGCACGCAATAGTAAAAGTTAGAACCCATGTAAACCTATAATGGGACCCTTCTGTTGGCCTGAAAGGTTGGGTGGTTCTAATTATAAGGCATAAACCCTAGGTGGTGATTCTTGTCTTTGTTTCTTCTTCTTTGGCGCTTCGATAGCTAGTCGTGCCGGGAGAGGGTGCTCAAGAGTTAGATCAGCTTCTCAGGTTTGCTTATTCAAACAAGTGGATGCATAGTTTCCCGTTTCTCCACATGCATACCAAGTAACTGATGGAAGTCTGGATGTTTTGAACTGGTTACCTTCGGTATATAACCGAGCAACATGTCCTATCTTTCAACACACATAGCATCCTCGAGAATCAAAAGATGATTTCCCACGTCCTCCTTGGTTATTATTTCTACCTCTTCCATAATTGTTGTTCTGTCCACGCTTACTTGGTACCATTTCCTTCTTGTTTGAGCCTTGTCCTGCTTGCTCACCATTCTTAACTCGTATGGTAAGTTGATGAACTCCAGTTATCTGTTCTATCATTTCATGCTCCCTTCAGATAACATCTTCCATTGTCACAGCTTGCTCCACTAACTTGATTAAAGGACATAAGTCTTCCTTGAAGATATGGCCTTAATCCCCATAAAAACGTTCGAATCATAACATTTTGATCATCTTTTGCTGGGTTGAGGTATATTCTTAGTATCATGAATATCATCTCATAAGCTTGGACACTTTGCTTTCCTTCCTCCACACTGTTAAATTGTCGCTTTAATCGATCTCAAGCTTCAGTGGAAGATACTTGAGTTCAAACTCCTTCTTGAATTGTTCCCATAAAATCTTTTAATGTTGATAATGTGGCATCACACTTTCCCACCAAGTATACGCATCTTCATCCAAAAAGTACTCGGCTAACTGGACTTTGAATTCATGCGGTCACCTTGAAATATAATATTTTCTGTATGCATCTTTCACTTGAATTGTTGAGAACTAATGATTGAAAACATTTGCATATGCATCTTTCACTTGAATTGTTAAGAACCATGAAAACCCTGAGATGATTCCCCAAATGCCCAACGTCTTTCTCTTATTGTTTACAACCGATTTATTTATTTGCTTTACTTATTTCATTGCATCATTCAATCGAAAACAAAAAACAAACCCCTTTCATATTTTGTTTTAGTTTGATTTCTTTCATTGAATTCAATCCGTGTAGCTATTACTCTCTGTGGGATCGATAACCTTAAGTACTATAGCTGATTTACTGCGCATTTGCAGTTTGAAGAAGTTGTGTAAGGCAAACTTACACACATATCACTCATCAAATTCGTCATGGCAGGTGGTAATGGTGGAGACCAAACCGGTATCAAAAATGATCATGCCACTATCGCTACCATCTAGGAATCCATTTCAGTATTCGCATAAAACATGACCGATCTGTAGACAAAATTCAGTACCATCAAACGAGAGATGGCCTGTTTGAGAAACGGTCAGGTAAACTTGAGCAACAATCAAGCAACTCGCTTTTCTCATTTGGATTCAATATATGCTTGGCTTCCTATACAATTCATAGTGCCCATTTATTGTATAGGACTACAAGGAGTTCCAACCCTCAAACTCTGGGAATCCTTCTCAAAGTATCAACTTTTAGAAGCCGATCAATCAAACATCGGTACTTCAAGCTGGAACCAGATCTAGTGGATAAACGAATCTTGCCAGTGACGTAGTTAGTGATGATGTCAATCCTGTAGTTTCGGCAGACGCGGTCAACAACAACAACAATGACATCCCAGTTGAGATAAGAGACACTTAAGGACACGTAATCGTCTCAGACTATTACCAAGTGAACCGTGCTTTTGACGAGATGAAGTCAAAGTTCTACCAAGCAACTAGTTCAGCTCCCGAAGTGGACAAAGTAATAGACGAAACTCATCGTTCACCGTTTGTGGTGTGGATAGCTAAATTTTGGATTAAAGATGGACGAAGGGTCAACCTACCACCTTACGACGGAAAAATGACCCTAAGAGCCATTTGGCTGCTTTTCGCATTGCACATGGGCGAGTCGAGCTCGATGCGCATGAAGAATATGCATGTTACTGCAAGCTATTTTCAAAGAATATTTCTGGTCAAGCCCTCTTGTTGTTTAGACAACTTCAATCTGCTACGATTGATAGTTTTGACCAACTATCATCAGCTTTTATCATGCAATATTCAGTTCTTCATGGAGAAAGGTAAAACGGATAGTGACATTTGGAATTTGTCTCAGGGTCCTCAGGAATCTTTGAAAAAACATATTGCCAAGTTCAAAGACATCCTGCCCCAGGTCCTGGGAATACCCCAAACTGCTGCGCTGGCAGCTTTACGGAATGGTTTATGGCACGAGTCATGATTCCGCTTGGATCTTATAGCTAAGAAGCCAACTACCATCCATGATGCCTTGTTTGGAGTGAATAACTAGATAGAGGCTGAAGAAGAAAAGGCAACCTTCAAGAAGAAGTATTGAACAAAAAAGCTCGGAGTTGTGCCTACAATTAAAAAATTCGAACCAAAAACCACAAAAGATACCAAACGCTTCAGAGCTTCTGATAACAATATATTTTATATGGTTTTAGCATCTATTTATCATCTCTTTAGCTTAGTTTCATCCTTTGTTTGCATCATAATGTTTCCGTTTCCTCCACTTAGCTCATTTAGGCATTTGTACATAAGCATTGCATGCATATATGATGTGTCGAGTTTTAACCCAAAATATTTTCTGCAAGTGCACAAACACACGCAGTAGTATATGGGGTATCGAATCCACAGAGACCAAGATTACACTATGAAATTATAGATTTTAATTTAAAGCTAAGACAATATGGGTTTTGTGTAATTTTCGGAACAGCAACAAATAAAATAAATCGATGTAAAACAATTAATAAAAGGCACTAGGTTAAGGCGTTTCGCCGGTGATTCGGAGACAAGGCTGAGCAACTATTCAGGGCTAACTTAACTACCGGTCTAGAACTCAAACATAAATAAATGCCGCCCCACTCTCGTGATGTATCGACACCTTTATCTAACAACCTAGATACCGAAACTCTCGTCTGGACCTAGCGAAGACGATAATTCAGATTGGACTGTGTGTTCTACAAGTCGGCGATCATTGAGTGGATTAATAAGCGGGTTCAATATGTTCACAATAAATCGCAGCAATCAACTCCCGCTGGCTACGTACCAATTGCTCACCAATGATTTATCTAGCAAACCTAGAGCACTCTCATGAATAAGTTTAACCTAAAATCATAGATTAAGTGGCCAGTTTAACCTAAGCTTTAAGAACCCCTATTGGCGAAGACATATAAATTCCAATCCTATTTGTACTCAGTCATTAACAACCTAAATCACTATTGAAAACCTTAACCTAGCTAAGGATCTACTCACACATAGCAAAATCAAACACAACAAGGCAATGAGATGAATTCATGATTTATTAAAAGAATAAGGTTCAGGAAAACTTCTCAAACAGAGCTGTGGAATGATTGACAATAGGAGAATAGAGATCCAAAGCTGAATAATACAAATCCAAATCCAAGAGAACAAAGTGGTGGTGTCTTTAGAACCAAAAAATAACTTAGAACGAAGAACTGAGGTCTGGAAAAGAACGTGATACAAGTCTGAGGCGGCTGGCCTCTATTTATTCTAAAAATAAAATAAAAAAATGTGTCTAGGTAAAATAGGTCGAGCAGGTGCTCGCCAGGCCCGAGCAGGTGCTCCATCGGCGAAAAATCGACTTTTGGCTCGAAATTGCTTCTTTTGCTCCAATGTCTTCCAATATCTCCAATCCATGCTCCAGAGCCTTAAAATACCTGAAAAGACACAAAAAGACTCGAAAAGACTCGAAAACAATATAAAAAGACTAGCTAAAATGGGACAAAATACTAATATATCAATATAGCATATATGGGGTCTTATTAGGTGCTTTTGGAGCTTTGGGAGCATGGATGAGCTTTGAGCAAAAGACTTGGATTATGGAGAGGCTTGCTGGACATGAAGAGATGATATGAAGATGGACAAAAGACCCGGCAAGAAGTCACTCGACCAAGCCACTCGACCAGACCGGTCGAGTGGAATCTTTCTTTCCACTAAAATTCGGAAATTGTAATTACCTTGTTTTGTCACTTAGTATAAAAGCTCCTGATTAGGTTCTGATCAGGGGTCGCCATTTTTTTATTAGTTTAACCCTGGTTGAGCTTTGTTTCTCTCTCTTGTTCTTCATATATTCTTCATTGTTCTCAGATTTTCGGATTTTGTAACTCTCATAACTTAGTATTTGCACTGTATTAAATTAGTTTTTGCACTATATTTCTTCATCAAAGTTGTTCATCGGTTCATTATCTATATGATATGCCGATTTCAGAGTTTTCCAGGTTAAACCTCTGATGATGATTTATTTGTGTGAGTAGTTTTCTTAGGGTTTTGAGGTATGGATTAGGCTAGTATTGATCTATATTGTTATGGGTTTCCTTGATTGATCATCAATTAGTTTTTATTCCCTCTTGGGTGAGTGTTTTTAATGCTTATTCTTTTTTGATGAAGAAGAACATGATCTAGGATGATTTCCACAGCAAAAGTGTGGTGAAATCTGTTAGAATTCAGAGTTTAATGAGTAAGAGCTGATGCTTAGATTAAGAATAGAGATGAATAAGAATAAGTGTAAAGAGATTTTATTATCGCAGTTGTTATAAAGTGTTACAATGAGTTACATATTTATAGAACATAGAAATATAGCCGTTAGGTACAACTTGGTACAACTTGGACGTACAACTAAGACTTGGTACGACTAGGTACAACTTGGTACAACTTGGTACAACTTGGACGTACAACTAAGACTTGGTACGACTAGGTACAAGTTGGTACAACTTGGTACAACTTGGTGTCCTTTCTTCTCTTCTTGGGCCTGAATTCCTTATTGGAATTTGTTGCTTGATTAATACTCCCCCTCAAACTTAGTCGGAGTGAGTGTGAAGACTAAGTTTGATTTTCCAGAAACAAATCCTCACAACTACCTCATTAAAAACCTCACAAGTACAAACCCGGTGGGAAAAACTCCTTGTGAGGAAAAGAGTGTAGTGTCTCTGGAAATGGAGAGGCATGATCAAGGGTGAGTGAGATCTACTAGTCCAAGCTTGCTGTAGATGTGGTTGCAAATTTTGAGACTTGTAGCTTTGGTGAATATGTCAGCTAGCTGATCTTCGATTCTTGTGTAGCATGGGAGGATTACTCCTTCAATGATCTTTTCTCTAACTTTGTGACAATCCACTTCTATGTGCTTGGTTCGTTCATGGAAGACTGAATTGGTAGCAATGTGAATTGCTGCTTGATTGTCACAATGCATGGTAATGGGACTTGTGCTCTCAATTCCCAGATCCTTTAGAAGCGCCTTTAGCCATACTAGCTCATTTGTGAGCTTTTTCATTGCCCTATACTCACTTTCAGCACTTGAGCATGAGACAACCTTTTGCTTCTTGGATTTCCAGGTTACTAAGTTCCCTCCAATGAATGTGCAGTAGCCGGTTGTGGATTTTCTATCCATCGTATCTCCAGCATAGTCCGCATCACAATAGCCCACAATTTCAGTACTATCATTCTTTCCCATCCAAACACCTTGCCCTGGTGATCCTTTGATGTATCTCAGAATTCTTTCCACCATATTCCAGTGGTGTACCAAAGGCTCTTTCATGTGTTGGCTCACCTGATTCACAGCAAAACATAGGTCAGGTCTTGTTATGGTTAAGTAAATTAACTTACCTACAAGCCGTCGGTATTGGGCTGGATCTTCATATGGTTTGTCAAGTGGATCTTCTTGTCCTTTCTCCCCCTTTCTCCTGACCTTGTAGCCATCTTCAAGTGGTGTCTTGGCCGGTTTAGAACCTAATTTTCCTGTCTCCGTAAGCAAATCAAGTGAATATTTTCTTTGGGATAGAAACAAGCCTTCCGGAGAGCGGCATATTTCTATTCCTAGAAAATATTTAAGTTCACCTAGATCTTTTATATCAAATACAGATTTAAGGAAAAGTTTAGTTTCTTTAATACCTGCTTGATCATTGCCGGAAATGATCAAGTCATCTACATATACCAAGACCACAATGATTCCTTGAGCACTTTGAGAAGTAAACAAGGTGTGATCAGCCTCCGATCTTTTAAATCCTTTGGCTGTTAATGTGAAGCTTAGCTTGTGGTACCAGGCTCTTGGGGATTGCTTCAACCCGTAAATGGCTTTTCTAAGTTTGAAAACTTTGCCATGAGGAATTGAACTTTCAAGACCCGGTGGAGGCTTCATGTACACTTCTTCTTCAAGCTCTCCTTGGAGGAATGCGTTTTTGACATCCATTTGCCATAATTCCCAAGATAGGTTGGTTGCCAATGATAGAATCACTCGGACTGTATGAAGCTTAGCCACTGGTGCAAAGGTGTCCGTATAGTCTTCTCCATAAGTTTGAGTAAATCCCCTTGCAACCATGCGAGCTTTATACCTTTCAATTTCTCCATTGCTGTGATACTTGATGGTGAATACCCATTTAGATGTCACAGCCCTTTTTCCCGAAGGTAGATCATTCACATCCCAAGTGTGATTTCTAACCATTGCTTCTATCTCAGCATTTATAGCATCCATCCAGACCTTGATTTTTTTTGCTTCTTCGTAGGTCTTAGGAATGTAATGCTGCTCTATCTTTCCAAGGAATGCTTGATGGTCTGATGGCAAGAGGGCAAGAGAACACTGAGCTTGTATAGGGTGAGCCACAGCTTGATGATTATAATAGACCCTGGTTTGTTTCCAATGGTCCGGACTAAATCTTTGACGGCAAATCTTTGGCGTGTGCTTCTCCTCAAGGTTGGTTCTGGTGCCTCTTCTTCCTTATGATATTCATTCTCCTGAATATCAGCTTCTGGTGGAGTTTCTTGATTAACTCCCCCTTGTTCATATACTCCTTCGTCATTCTCTTGCTCATTTGGAACATTTACCTCTTCTTCTTGAATCTGATCATCTTGATTGTTTTCAGGAGCTGTTTGCTCTTTATTCATTTGAGGAAGACCCATGTGACTTAAAATGTGTTGAAGAGAGGCTGCTCGATCTGCTGTAGAGTCAGCCAAGTCTTTTACACTTTCGCAGCCCGACTTCTCAAAATAACTTTGATCTTCTAGGAATTTTACATCTCTAGACGTCATGATGCGTTTGGTGCTTGGATCATAGCATCTGTACCCTTTTTGAGTAGTGGAGTATCCAATGAACACGCTTCTAGTGCTTTTAGCATCTAGCTTATTCCTTTGATCACTTGGCACTAAGACAAAACAAACACTACCAAACACACGTAAGTGATTAATATTAGGTTTGGTTTTGTTTAATACCTAAAATGGTGATAAGTCATCTAAGACTTTTGTTGGAATTCTATTTATGAGGTAGCATGCGGTCATGACAGCATCTCCCCAAAATATCCTTGGCATGTTTTTGTGGAACATCATTGATCTTGCTACTTCCATCAAATGCCTATTCTTCCTTTCGGCGACTCCATTTTGTTGTGGAGTGTAAGGACAGCTCGTTTGATGGAGAATGCCATGATTTGCCAAATGAGCTTTGAAAATGTGGCTTGTGTATTCTCCTCCATTATCCGATCTTAGTACCTTTATTTTAGCATTGAAATGATTAGTCACATATGTTTGAAAGTTGCAAAATGCCTCAAATACTCTATCTTTAGAAGGTAACAATGTGACCCATGTATATTTTGATTTTTTCATCTATGAATGTCACAAAGTATTTTAGGTTATCTCTAGATAGGCAAGGTGAGGTCCAAACATCAGAGTGAACTAAATCAAAACAATTCTCATATATTGATAAGGAGTTTTGGAAAACACTTCTACAATGTTTTCCCAAAATACAAGACTCACACTTAGAGTTATCAAAGACTACATTGGGCATAATTAATTTTAAAGCTCTAGAATGAGGATGGCCTAATCTAGCATGCCAAAAATCATTTGAACTACTAGCTACATGACAGGAATTAATAAACGGCAAACTAGCAGAGTTGGAGCATCTAGAATGGTTCTTGAGATCTTCTAGAGTATACAACTCTCCCTTAGTGTTTCCCTTGCCTAACACTTCGCCGGTTTTAATATCCTGAAAATGAAAGCTGTTAGGTCCAAATATAGCATAAGCATTGAGATCGGTGGTAGCTCTTTTTACCGAGACCAAATTATTGCTAAATGTAGGCATATAGAAGGCACTAGATTCATTTCCAAAGAGGTTTAAATTTCCTATGCCTTTAATTGGCACTCTAACTCCATTAGCAATTTCAACATGACCAGAGGTGTTTTGAATATTATTTAGTAGATTGGGATCTTTAATCATATGGTGAGAAGCTCCTGAATCTACTAAAAGAGTTTTTGAAGAGTTAGAGGCTAGAAAGGTAATACCGGACTCCTTGCAAATTTGCATGGTCTTGATTATTGCCTCTAAGTCTGCTCTGCTCATGGTGATCATGCCGTTGTTCTCGGAAGTGGAGGCTTGATTAGAATAGCCATTTGGAGCATTTTGGTTTAGACCGAGTGATGTAGTTGGTTGAGCAGCTGGAGCAGAATTTGAAGCATTTGCTTCATTCGCTTGTTGCCTTGCTCTGAAGCTGGCTCTGAGATGAGGATGAAGGATAAAGCACTCCTCCTTGGTGTGTCCTCTCCCTTGGTTGAATTTCCCAATGTTCTTGCAATGTTCACATTGCTTTGTTGTTCCTTTCTTGTTGGAACTGAATGGGGGTTTGTAAAACCCTTTGTTTGCCGTTGGCAACTCTCCTTTGCTGAAGAGATCTAAGGAGCCTTGCTCCTTTTGGATTTGAGAGCAGACGTTCTCAAGGCTTGGTAGCTTCTCCTCCCTTAAAATGTGCTTTATAAGATCATTGAATTTTGGATGGAGAGATTGGAGAAGTCCAAACACTCGATCTTGCTCTCTTCTTTCCTCTATAATTTTGAGGTCTATTGTGCTTGGTCTCAGCATATCTAGTTCAGCAAGTAGTGATCTATATTTACCAAAGTGTTTGGTAAAATCTTGATCTTCTTGAGTGAGGCTGCTGAGAGCTTTCTTTACTTCAAATACTCTAGAGAGATTGGTGATGTCTCCATACACCTTCTTAAGAGTTTTCCAGAGTTCTTGAGCTGTCTCACAATATGAGTAAGATTCAAATATTGAATCACTCAAGGAGCTGTGGATTATGCTGAGCACCATTTGATCTTTTTGTAGCCATTTTTCCCGAGCTTCTTCATCCCCTTCTTGAAGCTCTTTTCCTTTGGCTGGTTCAATTTGATTCCATAAGCCACGTCCGTACAAGTTGGATTTTGTGGATCGTGACCATAGGAGATAATTTTCTCCTCTTAGGGTGACTCTTATTGTGGTTGGTTTTGTCTCCTCCATGATTAAACCAATATGACTAACCGTTTGATACTACACTGCCTCAACTTCACCAACTCATCTAGGATGAATTAATTTCAATCTCAGAGTTGGTAAAATGTTCTTTGAAAGATCTCCAGAAATAAACCACTCTAACTTCACACAGCTTGTCTAGGATGAATATATATATCAATCTCAGAGCTTTTGGAGGAAGTTAGAAGGATGTATTTCCAGGAAAACCAAAGAAAATTTTCGGAGAAGACAGTGAACAGTACAAAACGGGTAGAAATTTGAATTTAAAAAAAAAATCCTTCGATTTGGAGCTCTGTAGAGCTTGTGAATGCTGCGGAAGCTTTGACTATGAAGGAGGAGATGATGTAGATGAAAAAGAGATAAAGAGGAGGCGTGAATCTTCAAGAACCAGTTTCTGAAATTTCTGGGCTGTAACAATGGTGAGAAAAACAAAACTTGAGAAAGAGAATGATGAAATCAAAGGGTAGATCTTGATTATGGATCAATGCTCTGATACCATGTTAGAATTCAGAGTTTAATGAGTAAGAGCTGATGCTTAGATTAAGAATAGAGATGAATAAGAATAAATGTAAAGAGATTTTATTATCTCAGTTGTTATAAAGTGTTACAATGAGTTACATATTTATAGAACATAGAAATATAGCCGTTAGGTACAACTTGGTACAACTTGGACGTACAACTAAGACTTGGTACGACTAGGTACAACTTGGTACAACTTGGTACAACTTGGTGTCCTTTCTTCTCTTCTTGGGCCTGAATTCCTTATTGGAATTTGTTGCTTGATTAATAATCATCAGTTCTGCCTTTTCCAGGGATCTAGATACCATAGCATGAGACCTAAGTATAAAATATAGATTGATATCATATCTTTGACTCTCATTTGTTATGAATCTTAACTGGCTTTAACAGACTGATTCTTTATGCCTGATTCCTTTCACAAATCTCTGACAAAACCGGGTATGATTTAGTGTTGGATCTTGAGGCTCTCTGTCACGACAGTGGATTGAGCTGGATGTGATGTCTGTTGTCAAGGGAAATTCCCTATGGATGAGTTTTTATAGTTACCCATGATGATATAGAGTATTTACAAACCAATGAATCTATCCCAAAGGTCCCTATAGTTTCCATATAGTCTTAATCGTTTAATTTCATATTTTGAGTCTTTAGAATTTCCACTCGACCAACCTACTCGATCAGTTTGGTCGAGTCGTTAGTTCACTTCTGTTTTCTCTTGTTTAGTTCCGTGATTTGCTAAAGTGTGACAAACTTTAGTATCTGTAGTGTCATTTAGGGTTTGGTTATAGTTCAATTAGTTTGTTAGTAAACCAATCCCCCATATTTACTTGAATAGCTCGCTTAGATAACATCCTAGTTGTTGTGCACTTACACTCAGTTTGGTTCAATATTTCACACCCCCTATACTACAATTGATTAAAACTTTATTTTATTTCTTTGTCTAGTTTGATTGTTTTCTTTCATTCTCTGCAAAAATAGACAAAATACTTGTTTCAGCTTCCCCGTACAATAATAGTGGTGGACGATCCTCTCCTGGAAAAAGAAAGTTTGGATCTCCTTCCTCGAATACTTATTGCGATATCCACAGAGTCAATGGGTATAGTACAAAAGACTGCAGTGTCCTAAAAAAAACACTTGGCCGAGCTGTTGTCCACTACAGACCTTGTAGACTTTAAGCTCAAAAAGTTTGTCGAGTAATATCATAAATATCATGATGAGCTAAGCATAGAGCCACTGGCGAAGAAACCAAAAACTTCCGAGCATACTCCAACGAAACCTTCAAAAGAAAGAATATACATAATCATTGGGTTCTCGAAGTTGTGTCAAGTCACCATTCGTGCAATCAAAAAGCATAAGTGGGCTGAGATTATAGAATTGAGTAGAGAACTAAGGGTAATCAAAACTCATATGTTAATAACCTTTGAAGAGTTCGATACTCAACACCTTGCAAAAACCTCATGACTATACGTTGGTGATAACTCTATATATCGCAAACTTTGAAGTTTCCAAACTCTTAATTGACACTGGGAGTTCAGTAGAACTCATTTTCCTGATGACTCCAATGCCATTCATTGCTTTCACAAGAAAAACATCCATGTCACTTGGCACCATTAGATTACCCGTGCTTGCAGCAGGTGTTTCAAAGATCATAGAATTTACCTTCCACGTATCACCTGTGCGTGAAGTCTCCAACTCCAAATAGAGGAGGGACAGTTAAGGGAGATCAATAAATGCTTAGATCTTGCTACCTCACGAGTCACAGGCTGAAGATCGAAAATCAATTAATAAGCCCCGAGACATCAAAAGATTCGGCATTTCCTAGTGGACAGCAATCCACCAAGGTGTTCGTTGAGATCGCCATTGATAAGGAACATCCGAGGCGCCTGCTGAAAATTGGTTCAGGGCTCAAAACAAAGTTGCGTGAAGAGCTAATTAAGTTCTTATCAAGTCAAAAACATTCTTTAGCTTGGTCCATCGAGGACATACTAGGGATTGACCCTGAAATTATCTCCCATGAGTTGCATGTGGACCAAAGCATCAAGCAAATTAATCAAAAAAAAGCAAGATCTGTCATGACCGAGCTAATGCTGTTAATAACAAAGTAGATAGGTTTCTCAAAGCCGGTTCTATTCGCAAAGTCAAATACCCAGATTGTCTCGCAAATCCCGTGGTAGCTAAAAAGAAAAATGGAAATTGGAGAGTTTGTGTTGATTTCAATGATATCAACAAGGGTTGTCAATATGGTAGTTTTTCTTTGCCACACATTGATCGTTTGGTCATATCAACTGCGGGGCATGAACTTTTGAGTTTCATGGATGCCGTTTCCGGCTATAATCAGATCCAAATGAATCCAGTTGATCAAGAGAAAACTTCATTCATCACAGACAAAGGAATTATTGGTTATATAGTAATGCTCTTTGGATTGAAGAACTCCAGAGCAACTTATCAGTGCCTCGTCAACAAGATGTTAGACGAGCAACTTGGGAAACCCTTGAAAGTCTACATTGATGACATGTTGGTCAAATCCCTTAAAGAGTCTAAACATATTCAACGCCTTGATCAGTGCTTCCAAATATTGAACGAGTATGGCATGAACGTTAATCTTTTGATGTGCACCTTAGGTATACCGTCCGAAGAGTTTCTTGGGTATATAGTAACACAGTGAGGCATTGAAGTCAATCCGAATCAAATCAATGCATTTCTTACAATATATTCACCGCGACACTACAAAGAAGTACAACGTTTGACTGGAAGGATTGTAGCCGTCAATAGGTTTATATCCCGGTCAACCGAAAAGTTCCTTCTTAGTTATCAACTACCCAAAGCAAACAAACAGTTCATTTAGAGTGACGAATGCGAAGAAGCTTTTAAGCAAGTCAAGATATACCTCACTACTCCGCCGATCCTTTATACCCAAAATATTGGCGAAAGGCTGTACCTTTATATTTCGGTTTCTGAATATGCGTTGAGGAGAGTAATCATACGGAAGGATCAAAGAGAGCGACGACCTATCTATTTTATAAGCAAAAGTATAACGAGCCCAGAGACTCGTTACACGCTGATAGAAAGTTTACGCTCGCTGTGTTAGTTGCTGTTCGGAGGCTAAAAACCATATTTTCTCACATCAACCCCCCCCTCTGTGAACAAACCTACATCGCCTTTGTCGAACAGGACTTTTGACAAAGTGGTTGATCAAACTTAAACTTCCAATCAGTGAAGCAATATCAGGTGAAAAAATAAGACCTCGAAACTCTTCGTGGATGTGCCTTTATCAAAACAAGGATGTATAGTTAGAATCATGCTCGAACAACTATTTCAGTTTCCTCTTGCTTCTAAACCAAGTATGAAGTACTCATCATTGGGCTTCACCTCGCCGAAGGAATTGAAGCACATGATGGGGACCATAGTTACTTATCGTTTCAAGTTTCCATCAAAAGGGTTCAAGCACAATAAGTCTGGTTTTAGTAATAAGGCTTAAGTACCATTCACATTAGTTATTGAGGGGCTGACTAAGGGTATACTCCCTCACCCATAAATCATTAGTGAAGTGGCTAACAAGTTCGACACACGAGTTTTTTACTTTTCTGTGTTTAATTTCCAGCTCTTGCTAAAATATTTTATTGTACGAACTACGATTTGGCTTGATCCCATTATGGGTACGTAGGTAATCTGATTATTCGGATGCAGCTATGAATGATTCAAACATTTATGCTCGCATATTTATTACGTAACATTCCAAATAGATGAGTTTTACATATTTTAACAAAACTCATATCAAACCGTCATCAAATTTATAAACTATTCGTCTTCGAAGAACAAGTTAGCCCTACTTTAAATCTGTTTAATCATTACCCTAACACAGTGCGGAATGTTATAGCCAAAGTCTTTAGATTCAAGAGCAAGCCAAGCATATGGAGAAGCTTCCATGATACCAATTTCGTGAGAAACCCGGCAGAACTGTTCCTCCAGGTCACCTATTCTTGATCGAAGAACTTCCCTTTCATGCTGGAGCATTGTTGTTGAAACCGGATCCTCACCGAGGATCCACTCTCTCCAATCATGACATGTGCTAACCACTGCAGCGGATCAAGGGCTCAATGGATTGAACTGGGGTCTGACCAGTAGTGAAGCCTCGCGGATGGAAGGACCGAGCAAAGCCAGAAGTGTCTGCGAAGCAAGGTGACTACCATCCAAGACTCTCTGTTCTAAGCAAAAATTTTGATTGAGGCCGAGGAAGAAAAGGCAACCTTCGAGAAGAAGTACCGAACTATGAAACCTGGAGCCGTTCCCGCTACTAAAAAGTCCAAACCAAAAATTGGTAAAGTCACCAAACGCTTTGGAGCCTCACCTTATAACAACAATGTAGGGCAATCCTCTTTTGGTAAAGGGAAAATTGGGTCACTTTCACGAAACACTTGGATTCATGATGAGAATGCTTATTGTGACATCCACCGAGTGAATGGCCTTAGTACCAAGGACTGCAATGTCTTCAAGAAACACTTGGCCAAGTTGTGGTCTTCTGGTGACCTCGCAGATTTCCAGATTAAGAGTTTATCTACCTCTACCACAAAGATCGTGACTCAGAGCCACTAGAAAGGAAGCCAAAAACTTCTGACCACACTACAACCAAACCTACGAAAGGGAGGATAGATGTAATTATCGGGGCCTCAAAGCTGTTACCAGACACAGTTCGCACTATCAAACAATATAAGCGAGCCGCCGTAATGAAGGTCAGCAGAGATCCAAGAGGAGTCGATGCTAATATGCTGATTACCTTCGAAGAGTTTGATACCCAGCATCTCATAAAACCACATGATGATACGTTGGTGATAACTCTTGAAATCACAAACTACAAAGTTTCCCAAGTCTTAATTGACACTAGGAGCTCGGTTGATCTCATTTTCTTAAATAGTTTGCAAAGGATGGGAATTAACAGGGCGGACGTTGTTGGACCACCTGCACAACTCACCGCTTTCACAAGTGAAACATCAATGTCAGTTGGCACAATCAGATTACCTATGCTTGTTGAAGGAGTATCATAGATCGTTGAAGTTATAGTGTTTGATCGACCGGTTGTGATGTGATCCTAGGAAGCACTAAGGAGCAGGAAGAGGAAATGGAAGCTTATGAAGATGAGGAAATCTAACAAGGAGCAAAGGGTGCATTGGAACAGCTTGAACCGGAGCAGCTTATAGCCGAGGAAGCTAAGAAGAAATGGATTAGCTCAACAACAACGTTTGATCCGGGAATATTAAGAGGATCACTTCAACAATTCAAGACATCTTTACAACACCTTCTCAACACCATCCATGGCAGTTTAGTGTGTGCTAATCCAACTACCCTAGTTGTGATCCAAGCCACCTAGACATTTATCAAGAGAGGTGATAAGACTTGCACTCTTTTTCCCTTCGTTTGGTTTTGTCCCAATGGGTTTTCCAAACAAGGTTTTTAATGAGGCAAGCCTTATTACTCTTTCACAAGGCCTCTTGATAAAGCCAGGCCCAAATTCTACTCTCAGCCACGAAATGGAGCCCAAGAGACATTCAAGAATGGTTCAAAGTTTATGTTTAATGCTTTGTTGAATTCCAAGGGGTTATTTTCTATTTTCTATGCATCTTTGAACTCTATATGTATTCCCTTGTTCTCTTCTTTTCAGATTATCAAACTTTTATATTCCAAACTCATTTTACTTGTTTGATCATTTCTTGCTCAAAGTGTCGGGTCTTCATTCCTTCACACAGAGCAAGCCGATAGTCTTAGAGTCTGTCACAACTCTTAAGAAGTATCACTCCGATCCATCTCTTGTTCATCACGTCCAGAGTCCTTACTCACGTACCAAACAAGTCTGAAAGTCTAAAGGTTCATTATTCCCTTTAGAAGTTTCGCATCGATCCATAAAACCCATCAGACCATACTTGCCGTTTCACATCATTTCATCACTTCCGCATCACTAATCTCATTACTCCGACCATCACAACCTCTTGGAGAGCATTCAGGGACGTTATCCTCATCTAGGATCATATCAAGTGGTATCAGAGCTCGCTCCAATCCAGGTTGTGTCAATTCAAAACGTTTTACCCTATGATTTTCCACAGATCATTTGAATCGATTATGGCTGATGATTGCTTGATTTTCATAAATTCATTTTGTCTGATAAAATCGTGAGATCTGTTGAATCTGTTTCAAAAAAGAGTATAGTATTTGTTAAAATTTATTCTAGAATTTTTGAACATGTTTTGATAATTGTTCGAGGTTAATTTCGTCGAACAATCGCAACTAGAGGTTCTCGGAATTTGAAAAGTTATTTTCATGTTAACTTGCTAGAATTGTTTAAAATCATTGGTTAACCCTATAATCGTGAAATCTGTTGCATTGAAACCTAGATTGAGTCTAGTATTTGTTAACATTGTCTGTGGAATTTTTGAATGTGTTTTGATAATTTTTAGAGGTCAATTTCGATGAACAGTCGCGATTAGGGTTCTTTAGCATCTGAAGAATCATTTTCGTGTTTTGCTCATTTGATTGCGATTTCTTTCAAAGGAACTTGTTACTGGGTTTGTTTTGTGTTGCTTTTGCAGGCAGAGATGGCCGATCATTAAGAAGAATCCAGTACAGCAATGACTACTCACAAAGGAAAGGATCTGTTCTACACTAGGTGTCAGGTTCAAGGCAAAGTACGCAGCATCAAGATCGATGAAAGGACTTGCAACAACGTGGCAAGTGAGTATATGGTCCAGAAGCTTGGATTAAAGGTGAAGCAGAACCCATGGCTCGATGATAATTACAACATAAGGGTGATCCATCAAATGACGATTTTTATACGCATTGGAAAATACGAAGACGAGGTTTTGTGTGATGTTCAACCAATGGAATCATGTCACATTCTCCTTGGAAAACCGTGGCAGAACAAACATCAAGCGATCCATGAGTATTCTGGTTCCAAAAACCAATATTCGTTTAAGTACAAAGGAAGAAAGCATTGTTTGGTTGCAATGAAACCACATGAGATTCAACAAGATCTGCTCATTCTAAAACAAAGAGTAAGACTTTTTGTAAGTGAATCTCCTAACTCTCTTCACCAAAAGGAAAAAGTTATTGCGATTGGTTCTAAAGAGACTTCTAAGAGTCTAACTAACGCTGCACCGGAGCTGCCATCTCCGAGTGATAATTTTTCTCTCTTGCAGGTTCCTAAAGACACAACAGAAGATCCAAATGAGCCTTTTGAAGAATCTGGTCCGAGCAGAATTCAGTTTGGAAAAGGAATAGTAAATTTGAATTCTATGAATTCTGAAAGTGAGAAGCATAACATTTGTGAAAAAGCTGAGGAAAGCACAAAAGAGAAGAATCATCATGCGGTGTCAACCCATTCACAAGCTTGCCGAGCTGAAATGTTTGGTAACATCTTACAAGGTACTCAGGTAAGTTTTTCTTGCGAGTTTATTCGATATTGGAATAATTTTATTTTCACTCGTAGCTTCAAACAACCTGTTTTGAATGTTGAAATTTCAAGTATAATGCACTTGATTTTTTCCTTAAGTACCAAGAAAGATACAGGTACCTTAGATGTGTGCAATGGCTTAGGCGGAATCACATCCACACGGAGCTTAACAATGGATCCATCAGAGAGAGTAACAAGAACTGAACACATCATTGTGATCAAGGAAAAACCACCAGATGCCTCACCACAAATAAAAACCCGAGGTAATTATCTAGACTCTCAAAAACGAATGAAAGCTAACTTGCTCTCTCTTGGCGCAGCTTGTACAATTTTGAGTTCAAAACCTTTTCAAGAAAAGAAAACTACTCTTGTGCCATTGCCGGCTCCTGAGTTTTACCTTAACAAAATTAAACTCAAAGGGAATCAAGAGCAAGGTAAGAAAGTTAATATTTTTGCTATGGTTAGTAAGGTTAATGATGCTGAATATTTGGATCATAAAATATTTGTCTCTTTAGATAAATTATCTTGTGTATCTAACCTTGCACCGGTGCTGCCGAGTGAGATGATGTGTCTTTTGCAGAATCATAAGAATGTGTTTCTAGTGGATGACCCCATAAGACTACCACCCATCTGTGATGCATCTCATAACCACATTTGGAGACCTGGAGACTATCTAGGACATTCAAGACACTTACCTCACGAGATTTGGACCTTTTCACTTCACATGTTCTCCATAGAACCTAAAAGGGATTTTTCATCATTTTGTTCATTCCAAAATTATCAATGGCGACCAGGAGAGCTCTCATTGTGTAAGATAACCGCAAGATTCGACAGTTTTCTCACCAACAATTTCCTGATCAAAGAAAAGCCCCCGGATCCAAGACCGCTTTCATTTACCGAGATAATTTCGAGCACCGAACACTCCAAGGATCTTATTCAGGTCAGTATTTATTTTTGTCAATTTGTTTCTCATGATTTAAGGGCTGTGAGTATGAATATATTATCTCCAGAAATCATTGAGAAAAATTTAGGTCTATTCAAAGATTATTCGGAACAGAAATCTTGTCTTAGGATGCAAGAAAAAGAAGGACTTGACAAGAATAAAGCTTTGATACAATCTGATACATGTTTTCCTGTTTATTGTGAGTCCATGACTGTTATAATATGCTTGCTCTTTGCCAAAAGTGTTGACAACTTTTCAGGAACAAAAGAGGAGCCACCGGACTTAAAAGTTATCTCATCAAGTTGTTTTGCGAGGACTGGAATCGGAGATGTTTTCATGAAGAATAAGAAACCCCTTCCTTACTTCAGAATGTTCTTTGAGGTTGGAGAACGAGTATGGACAGCAATGATTGATGGTTCATTTTACCTAACAAGAAAAATCATCAACAATGCCCATCGACTTGATCTCCGAGGTAAGTTTCCCATGATGTTACTCTTTGACGGTTCTAACTTAGTGTTGTTTGTGGCAGGTCAAACAGATTTGAGGACAAATCCTTTTCAACTGGGGGAGGATGATGTGATCCTAGGAAGCAGTAAGGAGCTGGAAGAGGAAATGGAAGCTTATGAAGATGAGGAAATCCAACAAGGAGCAAAGGATGCATTGGAACAGCTTGAACCGGAGCAGCTTGTAGCCAAGGAAGCTGAGAAGAAAAGGATTAGCTCAACAACAACGTTTGATCCGGAAATATTAAGAGGATCACTTCAACAATTCAAGACATCTTTACAACACCTTCTCAACACCATCCAGGGCAGTTTAATATGTGCTAATCCAACTACCCTAGTTGTGATCCAAGCCACCTAGACATTTATTTGGAGAGATGATAAGACTTGCACTCTTTTTCTCTTCATTTGGTTTTGTCCCAATGGGTTTTCCAAACAAGGTTTTTAATGAGGCAAGCCTTATTACTCTTTCACAAGGCCTCTTGATAAAGCCAGGCCCAAATTCTACTCTCAGCCAAGAAATGGAGCCAAAGAGACATTCAAGAATGGTTCAAAGTTTATGTTTAATGCTTTGTACAATTCCAAGGGGTTATTTTCTATATTCTATGCATCTTTGAACTCTATATGTATTCCCTTGTTCTCTTCTTTTCAGATTATCAAACTTTTATATTCCAAACTCATTTTACTTGTTTGATCATTTCTTGCTCAAAGTGTCGGGTCTTCATTCCTTCACACCGAGCAAGCCGATAGTCTTAGAGTCTGTCACAACTCTTAAGAAGTATCACTCCGATCCATCTCTTGTTCATCACGTCCAGAGTCCTTACTCACGTACCGAACAAGTCTGAAAGTCTAAAGGTTCATCATTCCCTTTAGAAGTTTCGCATCGATCCATAAAACCCATCAGACCATACTTGCCATTTCACATCATTTCATCACTTCCGCATCACTAATCTCATCACTTCGACCATCACAACCTCTTGGAGAGCATTCAGGGACGTGATCCTCATCTAGGATCATATCAGGTTGCATATAATGTCATTCTCGGCACCCCTTAAATTTACCAAATGAAAGCAGTACCTTCAACCTATGATCAGGGTGTGAAGTTCCAGATTCCTAGTGGAGTCGGAATGATTAACGGAGATCAAGAGATATCTAGATCTTGCTGCCTTACAAATCACAAGCTAAAAGTTCAATAGCAATTAACCAGCATTAGGGTACCAAAGGACTCGACATTTCCTAGTGGACAACAATCTACCGAGGTTTCGATCAAAGTTTCTATTGATCCTCAACAACCCGAACGTGGGGTGAAAATCGGATTGGGACTTGAGTCAAAGCTACGAGACGAGCTAATTGAGTTCTTGTCAAAAAAACAAGTTCTTTTGTTTGGTCCATCGAAGACATGCAAGAAATTGACCCTGCAAGCATCTTTTACGAACTGCACATTGATCAAAGCTTCAAGCCAATCAAGCAAAAAAGGACAAAGCTCGGCACCGATCGAGCTAAAGCAATAAATGACGAATTGGATGGACATCTCAAAGCCGGTTTTATTCGCGAAGTCAAATACCCAGATTGGCTCACCAATTATGTGGTAGTGAAGAAGAAAAATGGAAAGTGGAGGGTCTGCGTTGATTTCACTGATATCAACAAAGCTTATCCAAAGGATAGTTTACTTTTGCCACACATTGACCGCCTAGTCAAATCAACCGTAGGTCATGAACTCTTAAGTTTCATTGATGCTTGTTCCAGCTACAACCAGATCCGAATGAATATGGATGATCAAGAAAATACTTCATTCATTACGGATAAAGGAATTTATTGCTATGTAGTAATGCCCTTTGGATTGCAGAACGCCGGATCAACTTATCAACATCTCGTAAAAAAGATGTTTGATGAACAACAGGGGAAAACCATGGAATTCTACATTGATGACTTGTTGGTTAAATATCTAAAAAAGTAAGAGCACATTCAACACCTCGACCAATGCTTCAAGATATTGAATGAGTTTAGCATGAACTTTAACCCTACGAAGTGCACTTTCTATGTACCGTCCGGAGAGTTTCTTGGTTATATTGTAACACAGCGAGGCATTGAAGAAAATCTGAACCAGATTAATGCATTTCTAACAATGCCTTCTCCGCATAACTTCAAGAAAGTACAACGTTTGACTGGAAGGATTGTAGCTAAGAAGATTTTAAGCAACTCAAAGTATATCTCACTACTCCTCCAGTTTTTTCTAAGCCAGACACTGGCGAACAGTTGTATCTTTACAGTTTAGTTTCTGAACATGCGATGAGCGGTGTAATTGTACAAGAAGATCAAGAAGAGAAGCGACCTATTTACTATACAAGTGAAAGTTTTACATGCCCAGAAAATCGTTACATGATGATAGAAAAACTCGCGCTCGTAGTGGTGATTTAAACTCCCATAGAGGTTCTCACATCAACCCCTTTGCACACCATTCTACACGGCCCTTGCCAGTCAGGACAATTCGCAAAGTGGGCTGTCAAACTCAGTGAATATGATATCGAATACAAGAGTTGGATAAGCGCAAAGGCTTAAGTTTTAGCTGACTTTCTTACCGAGCTTCTAACCAATGAGCAACTTCAGAAGATGAAAATTGAGCGTTAAAATTATTCATCGATGGGTCTTCCTCAGGACAAGGATGCGGAGTTGGAATCCGGTTGGAAACACCTACATCAGAGATAATGAAACAATCATTCCGATTGTTGTTTCCTGCATCAAAAAATAAAGCTGAGTATGAGGCACTCATTGCCGGGCTTCGACTCGCGAAAGGAATTGGAGCATAAGAGGTAGTTGCTTATTGTGATTCTCAATTAGTTGTGAGTCAATTCAAAGGAGAATACGAGGCGAAGGATGCTCGAAGGGAAGCATATCAAAAGGTACATTCAAAATAGAGAACTACCTAGTGATAAGTGGAAGGCTCAAAAACTCAAAATATTTAGCGCAAAATATTGAATGATTGAGAACTCATTGTTTAAGCAAGGTGTAAGCGACCCTTACTGTGCATTCACGGTGAAGGAATCGACATCATTATGACTGAAGTCCATCGAGGACTATGTGGAAACTATTCATCTGGAAAATCTATGGTATTCAAGATCAAACATATTGGTTACTTCTGGCCTACAATGATCGCTGATTGTGCAGATTATGCATGGAGATGTGCAAAGTGTCAGCAACATGGTCCATTGATTCATCAGCCTTCCGAGCTACTTTCATCAATAACAGCTCCATATCCATTCATGCGCTGGTCTATGGATATTATTAGACCTATGCACAGGTCGACCCGAGGGGTACAACATCTCCTCGTTTTAACATACTACTTCTCCAAATGGATCGAAGCCGAGCATATTCATCAATAAAGGATTCTGTCGTGAAAACCTTTTTATGGAAAAACGTAATTTACCGGTATAGAGTTCCTTATGAGATTGTAACCGCTAATAGTTCTCAGTTTATTTGAAAGGATTTTGAAGATTTCATCTCAGCATGTGGAATTAAATCGAGTTATTTAACTCCAAGATATCCGCAAGGAAATGGCCAAGCCGAGGCAGCAAGCAAAACTGTCTTAAGCAATATAAAGAAGAGGCTCTGTTCATATAAAGGGGGATGGTACGAAGAACTTCAACCTGTTTAATGGACACACCGAACAACGCCTCGTAGAGCAAGCATATAAACCCCTTTCTCTCTTGTATATGGAATCAAAGTCGTAGTTCCTGCCGAATTAGATGCTCCAGGACTTCGACGAACAAAACTCCCTTTTAATTGGCCGACAATTGACAAGCAAAGAAATCAAACCAATTCGACGTCCTTTACCATTTGGCAAACCAAAATGAACTACGACTTGGCTTGATCCCAATCATGGGTACGTAGGCATCCCTCTATCTTGGGCACATCTATCCAATAAAATCAATATAATCCTTATTATATTATTTATTGTGAGAACTACATCACGGTTCAAACAAAAAGCAAAATAAAAAGGCAAGTACTTGAGATGTTACGAGCTGAAGCTCTAATCCTCTTCACGGGAATTTCCATATCAGGTATAAGATAATTCCTGTCACTAGTACCAGAAATTATCATCTGTTAGATTGTGTTGCAAACAGCATCTAATCTCCACCTTTTATAATCAAGTAACACTACATAATCATTACGAGTCAAAATCAGATGTGTCATCTAGCAATGGCATTTATTCATTCACCAAATCTCGAGATTAACGAAATCTAAGTCAAATGGGATATCGATATTCGGTCTGAAATGGAAAGATAATGAAAGTTTAAAAATGGAAAGATAATGAAAGTTTGAAATGGAAACAAATTGAAAGTTTGAAAATGGAAAGATATTTAGTCGCAAAACCCAACTCTTCATTACCAATTCAGAGTCGAATTTTTTTACTGGCCCAAAGGTCATCTAAGCCCAGCTCCTATCGTAAAATAATCGATCAAGGAATATTAAAGAGAAGGAAAAACAGCTCCGGCAGCGATCCAAGTATCGGTTCTCATCTTATGTACAAACATTCATTGGTGCACCCGAATTCCATGACCGAACTGACGAGTTTGGATCAAAAATGGAATCAGTTCTCTGGAACATTTCATAAGCCGATCTCCATACTCGCATTTTAATGAGGATAACTGGTTATAGTCTTCCTTTAAATATGGCAAGGGTCTGATCAATACATTCCCTTGAAAACAACTTGTCCCAGAGTTAACAAACAAAAGTCAATCTTTGCAAACCTGACGCATTTGTTCTGAAGAGATGTTTAACTTCCAAAGTAAACAAAGTCTTAAAAATAAAGCCTCAATAGGTAATAAGGAAACAGAACACAATTTTAATTTAACAAGCCTTATCTGGCAATACAAAGGGACAAAACCCTGAACAACGTGGACACAACCACAATAAAATATTATCCTTAGAAGGACTCTTTAATGGGTAAGACGCAGCAGCTTTCCCGAACATATTTGGAGGATCGTCGATATTATTCATTCGGCTACCATAGCTTCTACATCCTGCGAATCACAATGGATTAAATTCGTTCATATGAAAGTGTTTCTACTGAATATTATAAAAGTAATTTGATACCTCAGTTTCCTGTGGTCTGATAGATTTTGCTTTCATTAGTAAGAGTGAAGTCAACATCCATCAGAGGAGGAGAATAAGCAAAGGCAAATTCCAACTCTTTAAAGCCAAGAGAAGTAGCGGGAAGGGTCGTCAATTCTGACTCAGCTATTGAAAGCAAAGCCGACCCACTTGCCATCTCTTCTTCTCTGGTTGATGGACCTTTCGCGAGACCCTCAAGCATAGCCCAGTTACTCTTCAATTCATTAACATTTGACTGGGCCATTGCTCGTCTCTTTAGAGTGCTAACGTAGTCATCCACCTGTGCAAGAAGAGCCTTACCTTTGCTCCGAGTTTCTTTTTTAGCCGAGCTGGCTGTTTGGGTTAAAGCATAATCTTGGGAGCGGATCAAGATGTCATAGTTCGAAGAAAGTTCATCATAGCTAGCCCGAGCTGAGTCTAAATCTTTTCTTAAAGAAGATATGTTAGTTGCGGAAGAAGATTGTTCGAAAATAAATGTTCGATGTCAGCTTCACGATCTTTGACCAATTTCTTTGCATCTTCGCGCTCTTTCTCTATCTGTTTTAATCTTTGGGAAAGGTTTTTAAGTGTCCTTTTAAGGTCAGAGTTCTCTAATTCAAGAGAAGATATTTTTTCCTTTACAGCCTTTGTTGCGTCAGGAGAAACTTTAAGGATGGATTTATAATGAACAACTATGTCATTAAAATCCTTTGCCGCCAATAAAAGTAAAAAAAAAAATATGAGGCTCGATAGTTAGAGAGTCAAAGATATAAGTGATTACTAAGTGATCAAGCTCTCCTTTGATTGCATCTTCTGCTGCCTTCCGAACTTCTTTAGCTTCTCTTCGATCGTGAAAGTTAAGGCTAAGATGATCATTATCGAGAAAAGGTATTCCGTGCAGAAGGCCGGGTACTATCCATCCCAGGAACTATTAATTCCGAGACCCAAGATTACTATTCATCCCATGAGTCTTTGTCTTCACGTTCCAGCAATGTCACTATTCATGCTGTAAACTGCGTTTTACTATTGCTGGAGTTTATCACTACATTTCACTATTGCTGCAGTTTTTATTTATTTAGGGCTTCCTCCTTCTTGTATAAAAGGAGGAAACCCTTTTTCTTGTAACTAAACATCATTTACGCCTCTTGAGGCTGAATTAGAAATGGTTGTGCCTCTTAGTCTCTTCTCTTGATTCTCTACATAGTTCATCAAATCTCTCCCTTTATTCCGCATTAATCTCTTAAAATCTCATGGTATCAGAGCCTTGTTACTGATTCTCAATTTCTATTCAATCATTTCTAGCTATTTTCTTGATATCTCTTCACGGCACAGCCTTCTCAATCTCTAGGTTCTCAATATCTCTTTTGTTTGTTTCTCTTGTCAAAGCTTGAAGTCTCTTAGTGTTCTCGGCATTTGACGATCTCAGCTACAATAGAACTGTCTCAATTGAACTGGTCTCGGCATAAATGGTTGCTCAGCTAAAGTGTAATCTATCTGTTCTCGGCTACAATAGATCTCGGCAAACAGAGCTTGTGGTTGCTCAGCTAAAGTTGCTCAGCTAAAGTTTAATCTTTCCTTGGATTCTAGTCTCGTGGGTTGCTTGGGAAGTTAGGAACAATCTGGGAATTTGTTGGTGCATTTGTTGTGAGAAAAGCTTCAAAACCTGTTTCTATACCAGTTACTCTCAAAGGTATGAACTACTTGCTTTGGGCTATAACCACGAAAAAAAATATGTGTGGCCGTGGTCTTTGGAATCACATTTAAACCCAAAATAAGAAAGCAATCACGATTGGAGATGGAAACATGATCAGTGGAGATTCAAGTTCTGAAGAAGGCAAATGGTTTCAAGAAGATCAGGGCGTTCTTAGACTACTTCAAAACTCACTTGAAGCCTTAATACATGAAGCTTACTCATACTGTGAGACAGCAAAGGAGCTGTGGGACACACTCAAGAATGTCTATAGAAATGTCTCCAATCTTACCCGAGTGTTTGAAGTCAAGAAAGCCATCAAAAATCTCAGCCAAGAAGATCTTGACTTCACAAAACAGTTTGGAAAATTCAGATCACTATTGGCTGAACTCGAGATGCTAAGACCTTTCTCGGTGGATCCAAGTGCTCTCAAGGAAAGGGCTGAACAAGATAGGGTCTTTGGTGTGCTTCTCACACTGAACCCAGCTAACAATGATCTCATCAAGCACATCCTTGGAGCTGAGAAGATACCAAGTTTAGATGAGGTGTGCTCACAAATTCAACATGAACAAGGCTCAGTAGGTCTCTTTATTGGCAAAGGGGAAATGGTCATGACACACAAAGTTACTTTCAACTCTGAAGATAGGAAGATTCTTGTGTATGATCACTGCAAGGAGAGAGGCCATATCAAGGATAAATGTTAAATACTACATGCACATCTTAAGACAGCAAAGTTCAACGTTCAAGCGAACTACTCTCAAGAAGCCTCAACTGACCAAGCTTAGGCCGGACCATCTAGACAAGGAGATGAACTGGCTATGGTTTCCTACTCCAATGATGTTGTTAGGAAGTCGGACCTTGAAGCTCTCATCAAGTCAATTGCTGCCCTTACCAATAAAGAATCAGATATCACTCACTTTGCTTCTTTACCTAAATCACAAAATAAAACATTGATTATTGATTCTGGGGCTTCTCAACATATGATTAGTAACTCTAACCTCATTAATAATGTTAAACCTATTAATGGAAATGTGATAATTGCAAATGGTGATAGGATCCCATAAGAGAAGTAGGTGATTTAAAACTTTGTGATAAGAACTCTCAAGCGTTCTTCATGCCCGAGTTCAGCTCTTGTCTCAGTAAAAAGAGCTACAAATGCTATATTTGGCCCTTTCATTTTCAGGATATTGAGAGTGGGAAAATTCTGGGAGAAGGGAACACTAACGGTGACTTATATGTTTTTGAGGATTCTCCAGCAACAAAATCTACTTCTCTTTCTTGTCAATCTTGTTATGCTGTTAGCCCAAATAAACTGTGGCATGATAGACTTGGTCACCCTCATACTAGGGCGTTAGAGATTATGTTACCCCATATCGTCTTTAATCATATGAACTGTGAAGCATGTATTCTAGGAAAGCATTGTAAAACTGTTTTTCCTAAGTCTTCAACTATCTATGAATAATGTTTTGATCTTGCGCATTCAGATGTTTGGACTGCCCCATGTTTATCTAGAGACAATAATAAATACTATGTTACATTTATTGATGAGAAATCACAATATACATGGGTCACACTGCTTGCATCTAAGGATAGAGTATATGATGCATTTGTTAATTTTCAATCATATGTTACTAACCAGTTTAATGCCAAGATCAAGGTATTTAGGTCTGATAATGGTGGGGAATACACTAGTCACAAGTTCAAAGATCACTTAGCAAGACATGGGATCATACACCAAACTAGCTGCCCATATACACCTCAACAAAATGGTGTAGCTGAGAGGAAGAATCGACATCTTATGGAAGTTGCACGATCAATGATATTAAACACCAATGTCCCAAGGAGATTCTGCAGTGATGCTGTCACTACAAGAAAACCTGCAATTTGCGACTACTTTTTGTGACCAACTAATTGGTCGCACAATATCGTGACATTTTCGTGACTATTTTGCGACTCATGAACGACTACTAAAAATGCAAAGCTAAAACATCGCATATTTATGATGGGGACATGTGGTAGCTAATTTGTCCAACTACTTTTCTTGTCAGTCACAAATTCAGATGATTAAGGGACTCAATTATTTTGTCAGAAACTAGTGTTGAAAAGTAGTCCTAAATTTGCGACAAATTCGTTGCAAATAAGTCAGTAAAAAAGTTGGTAAACATCGTGGAAAATATGGAAGGTAGGTGAACTACCTAACTTTTGTGACCACTACAGATAGTCTCAAAAGGGTTGCAAAAGGGTGGGAAAGAAGTAGTAATTTGTGACTATTTTCTTAGAATCGCAAAGGAGTCATAAATATTTTCATTACAAATAGCTCATGCACTCTCTCCTCATTTGTATCCATCAGAGTTATATGCAAAGTGAGAGTAAGAAAAACAAATACGAGAGATAAAGAAAAAAACACGAGAGTTAGAAAAAAATCACGAGAGTTAGAAACGAAAAACACGAGAGTTAGAAAACAAAATGTGGAATCCATCACGAGAGTGGATGTTTAAGAGAATCGATCAAGAGACAAGCAATATCTCTAGAGACTTTTGGGTGGGGGTGGAACAGTTCATGAATTTTCCTAGTAGCTAGGCTATCGCCCATAGCAGTGGAGGTAGGTTTTACTGTCCCGCCGTCAAATCCCAGGGCTCAACCCTGGACAGGCGGTGGAAACTACCAAGCTTGAGTACGGTAGGGGCAGAGGGAATTTCCGGTGGAGCGGTGAAATGCGTAGAGATCGGAAAGAAGTTTAAAATGTCAAAATTTGAAATTTTTGCATGGAATGATAATTTCGAATCATTTGCATAGTAGAGGATTTATGTATCAATTATGACGTTAAATAACAAATGAATAACACAAAAAAAATGCTATTGCATAAAATACAATTGCATATACTAAAACGCTATTGTAAAAATAACTTACATAGCATAACATAAAACCCGCTACGAAAGCTCGCTAACCTATTATCGCAGCCGCAGATATAGCGTTTTTAAATACGCTGCAATATCGACACATAGCATTTTTTGGCCGCTATAAATGAGCAATTTTCCTGTAGTGATAATATCATGTATACTGTTATGAATGTCAAAGACAGAACAAAAGACACAATGAAGTCAAGATTAGATATTGCAAGATTTTGATCTGGAAAAAAGTACATGTAGATGATTGTGGGAGAGCTCTGTTTCCTATTTGTAGATTGAATTCAAAAGCGAAACAAAGCTTACTAGAATGGGTCAAACACTCAGTTAGATTCCCAGATGGCTATGTTGCAGATTTAGCTAGTTGTGCAGATATCAAAGGTGGAAAGTTATCAAGAATGAAATGTCATGACTACCATGTATTTATGGAACGAATGCTTCCGTTTGTCTTTGCCGAACTTCTACCAAAAAATGTGCATCTTGCATTATCATGTATATATAAAAATTAAGTTTCATATATATATATGATATTATTTAATTATATATATTATTGAAATAAATAGCAACATAATATTTGTGATCAATGTAGGGATTGGAGCATTTTTTGTGGTTTAAGTAGTAGATCATTGGTGCAATCCTGCCTCCAAATTCTGAAGGAAAACATTGTCCTGATTTTGTGTAATTTGGAGAAGATCTTCCCACCTTCTTTCTTTGATGTGATGGAGCATCTACATGTACACCTACCTTACGAAGCAGAGCTTGGTGGTCCTGTGCAATATAGGTGGATGTATCCTTTTGAAAGGTTTTTTAAACATTTAAAAGGCAAGGCGAAGCGCAAAAGATATCCAGCGGGATCAATAATCCAATCATACATAAATGATGAGATATCTTATTTCTCAGAACATTACTTTGCTTCACACATGTCTACAGAAAGCAGAAAAAGGTAAAACTTATTTAGTAAAATAAGTAATTTAAAAAATTTCTCCGAATTATATGACCTAAAAACATATAATTTCAGGTTAAAACGATATGATGAAGGTGAAGTACCTGTATATCCTATACCGGTACCGGATATATTCACTCAAGTAGGTCGTCCAAATGGAAAATGTACTGAATTTTGGTTAAATGAGAAAGATTATCAATGCGCACATGCATATGTTTTGCGCAATTTTGGTTAAATGAGAAAGATTATCAATGGCCACTTGAGAGGTACATTTCCGTTCATTAACTTAATTGCAACATTTTCTTTTGTATAGTTAATTTTGTTCAATAGCTCTACCTTTTTGCGAAAACAGAGTGTTGGACGCGCAGATTCGATTTCAATATCCAGAACTATCTGATGATGAGGTCATATCAAAAAGAGATGAAGATTTCCATTTATGGTTCGCCATTATGTATGTATTTGCTATCCACTTATTACATACTGAAGAATATATATATATATATATATAAATATATCTATATTTATTTCTTTAATTTGCTTATATCAATATATGCACAGGTGAGTACAAGTTGTGAAATGTTTCCTCCTTGGGTCCATGAACTAGTTGAAGGTCCAGAAAATAAAGTCAAGTTGTGGCCCATGTAGTTTACAAGAGGATATTTGTTTCACACGCGGGATCACGGGCTCACGAAAAAAACAATGAATTATGGGGTATGTGTCCGAGGACAAAATTATTCAGAACCATCTGACGAGGATGATTTTTATGGGACCGTGGAAAATATCATAGAACTCCAATATCCAGGATTTGTGAATTTAATGATTCATAGAACTCCAATATCCAGGATTTGTGGAAAATACTTTTCTACTGTGAATGGTATGACCCTACTTGCAAAGGCACTCGAAAGCAAAATGGAGGCACTGTTGACGTCCTATCATCAAGGAGATATAAAAATTATGAACCATTTATTCTAGGTATATATATATTTCAGTTATAACTAAGTATAAATATCATTAATTGTGTAATTCTAATTTTAAAATTTTGGAAATCTGCAGCTTCTCAAGCTGATCAAGTTTGCTATCTTTCATACCCTTCCATAAAACAACCTCGGAAAGTTTGGCTAACAGTTCTCAAAGTCAATCCAAGACATGTTGTTGAAGGGAAGTTTAACGATAAAGAGCTTGTCATATTGCAACAAACGGTCAACAAATGGAATGATAAGTACGATTAAAGATCTCATCATTGATAGTTTGGTAGACGGAAATCATCCTACTGAAGAAATTGATTTTGAAATCAATGATGCTGAAGCAGATGACGAATTGCACTGTAATTTATCCTCTTCAGATGATGAAGCTGAGGAATTTGTATAATATTCTTAGGACTTTAAATCTTTGTCAAATAATTTTCAACCTTTAATTTTAATGTTTGTAAAATAATTTTCAAATGTTTTTAATAATAGTAGTCCCATTAACGTCACAAACAAGTCAAAACATGCGACTAATTTGCAACCAATATTGAGAAGTCTATATCTATACACAACAGTCCCATTTACGTCACAAAGAGAGTCAATTTTCCGACTACCACCTAAGGAGATAGTGACCAACACCTGAATTTTTGACTCATTTTTTTCTTTTTTCTAACTCCTCTCGATTGTTATAAGTTGCAATATATATTTGGACAACCATATACACTGAAACTTTATAAACAAAGAAAAAAAAATTCCATATTTGCAAAATTATAAATTTATATTTGTATGATCCATAAAATGTTACAAGTGTTACTTGTATTATCCATAAAATGTTTGTGATCAATGTATAACTTTAATAATTTACTTACAAAATCTTCCTTTCCTCTTAAAATAGAGAGTTTTACTATAAAATTAGGATATTATGTATCATACAGTCATATATATATATATATATATATTTGGCTATGAATTATCATATAGGTTTGTGACTGAACGAGTTAGGTCACAAATTGGTTACAAATATGTCACAAAGGAGTAACACTTTGAGACTATCTCACGTGTCAGTTACAAATAAGTCACAACTTACCCACTTATATGTGACTAATTTGTGACTAATATTGAGAAGTCTATATTTATTCACAATAGTCCCATTTACGTCACAAAGCGAGTCGATTTTGCGACTAGAACCTGAGGAATTAGTGACCAACACATGAATTTGTGACTCATTTGCTTCTTTTTTCTAACTCCTCTCGATTTGTTTTAAGAAATTTAACCAAATGGAATTGAAACAGAGTAAGTTATAAGTTGCAATATATATTTGGACAACCATATACACTGAAACTTTATAAACAAAAACAAAATTCAATATTTGAAAAATTATAAATTTATAGTTGTATCATCCATAAAATGTTATAAGTGTTACTTGTATTATCCATAAAATATTTGTGATCAATGTATAACTTAAATAATTTACTTAATAAATCTTCCTTTCCTCTTAAAACAGAGAGTTTTACTATAGAATTAGGATATTATGTATCATACAGTCATATATATATATTTGGCTATGAATTATCATATAGGTTTGTGACTGAACGAGTTAGGTCACAAATTGGTTACAAATATGTCACAAAAGAGTAGCACTTTGAGACTATCTCACATGTCAGTTACAAATAAGTCACAACTTACCCACTTATATGTGACTAATTGCGACTAATCAAAATTTTACAAAAAAATTTACGAAAAATTGAGCGGTAATAATTTCCCCCATTAAAATTTCGTGAAATGTTTACCTAAGAAATATATATTTTTTTGATAAATCTATTTATCTTTTACCTTCTCTTTATTCTCACTCTCTCTTCTCTAGAAACTTCTCATCTCCTTTCCATTTCACTCTTGACATGCATTGATTCTCTGTCAGTTCTCATCTTTGATTTCATCGGTAATGGCTGGAAAGGGTAAATCTTGTAGGGGTCGTGGGGGTAAATCCGCCGCCGTAGGTGGGAGAGGTAATAATCCTGCTGGGAAATCCACCGGAGGTATCCGTATTAATGCCGGTAACCCGTATTCCTCTGACTCTTCCAACCCATCGTCGAACACGAGACCTTCTGTTTCGTGACCATCATCATCATCTCTCCCATCTCAATACCCGCCGTCGACACAGCCACCATCCTCTCAACAAGTACAATCGCCTCCTCCTCCTCCTTCACACCCATATTCATGACCTTCTCAACAAGTACAATCTTCTCCTCCTCCTCCTTCTCCTCCTCCTCCTCCTCCTCCTCCTCACGACCCTGTTCAGATTCAACACCCACCACCGCCAGCTGTTCAGATTGCAGATAATAAGCCGCCTTATCAACGTCCTCCTCCTCCTCCAGAACAGCAAGACTTTGACCAGTTGTTAAATGATTTACTGGCTCTACCTGGCCAAGAAAATCTACCACTATTGAGTCAACATCCTATCCCCGATGTTCAGACTCTATGGTAAGTTGAAAATGTTGGTTAGCAAATGGGTCTTGTCTTAAATGTTTAATCTTGTTAGCTGTATTAGGTCTGTTTGTCTTTATGGGTCTAAAAAAAACACTGATTTGTTCTGTTTGTGGTTGTCTAGAACATGCTCCGTATATAGCTTTTTGTATAATTTGGACTGAGTGCTCTGTTGTTGTGTCTGTCTTGTTTGATCAGAATAACATTGTTTGTGTTTGGTTAGTTCATTACTTTTCACTATAATTGAAGAAACAGTCGGATTTGGATTTGGATTTGTACAAATTGATATTGATTTGTGGTTAGAGCTGTTATTGGTAATATTCTTCTCCGCCGCTGATTCTGATTTATTTGTTTGTTTTCATGTTTTGAGTAAAGCTGAGAACATTATTAGAGACTTGAGAATTCTGATATTAAGAACTTATTACATAGGATCATTGTGTTTGTAGCTTATTCCTCTGTGATTATGCATCTTGTATTTTGATCAACTCTCTAACTTTCTTTCGTCTCTCACATCTCTTTTATTATATTAACCTCTTTTGATTTTCATGTAATAGGCTTAACCGGGACAAAGGAAAACTCACTCGAGTCATTTCTGGAATATTTCGGAAGAAGTTCGATAATCCTTACTTTAGCTGGAGCCTTACTCCTATTCACATTCAAGAAAGATATTTCAGAACTTTTGCGGTAATATTTACTTCTGATTTTCATTGTTTTATAGTTGCATACTAATCTATTAGTCTCATTTATACTTACTTACAATATTATATTGTGTAGCGCAAGTAAAATTGGGATCTCGGTATTACTGAGCTTGTGAAAGATCATTTTTAGACGATCGCCAAAAGACGGATGAAAGGAATCGTTAGCCAAACTAAGACCAGTGGTCAGAGAGCTGTTTGGATTCACCCTACGATTTGGACTCAAATGTCGGATAATTGGAACACTCCGGATGCAATTGAAAGGAGTGAGAATGCTTTGCAGTCCCGTAACTCTAACCGTGGCTGTCTTGGACGTCATAAACATTTATCTGGTCAAAGTTCATACATGACATCCCCTCCTTAGAGATTCAACAACTTCGTGAGGAGACACATAACAACGAAAGTTGGATCAAAAATTTGGAGATGCTCGTCTCCTACTTGAGCACAAGTAATCCGGGGTTAGCATAATTTATGGCTAATCAAGCACCACCCACAGCAGCAGCCAGCGAACCTTCCTCTTCAACATTGACATCCCCTCCTTAATCGAACTATTAAAAATTATGCTTTGTTTGTTAGTGTTGTGGATTAATTTGATCAGTTTTTTGGGTAATATATAATATTCTAATTCGGCTAATTTTGCATTTCAAATATCTATTTTTAAAAATTTTTTATACAAGATCATCGCAAATAAGTTGCTAAAATGTGACCAATTTAGAACTACCTAAATAACTGAAACTAACAAAAGAGTGTCATATTCGTTGCTAATACGTGACGCTTTTGCGACGCCCCAAACTTAGGCTTAAACTAGTCGCAACATTTACAGACTATTTTGTGACCAATTTTATTTGCGACCAAATATTTGTTCGTCCTAAATTCGACGCTACCCAATTGGTCATGAAAATGTCGCATATCTATGACTTGCAAGAACGTCACAAGTTAGTCTCGATTATACAACTCTAACACACGGTCACAGAGTAATCGCTATATTTTTCAGTCACTATTGAGTCATTAAGTATGATTAACTGAAACCGTTGTAAAACTGTCGCTAATATACGACGACATTTAGGCGTCACAGAGTAGTCGCACAATAGCGACTGTTTTGCGACCAATTTTATTTGCGACCAAATATTTGCGACTACTAAAAACCGTCCTTAATTAGTCTCAAATACAGACTTTGTGACCATTTTGACACATTTTGGTTGGTCGCAAAATGCAGGTTTTCTTGTACTGTGTCATGGCAGCTCACTAGAGTCTATTAGCGCCATTTGAAGTATTGAACCGAAAAAGACCAAGATCAAGATGAGGATGGTATGACTGAAGATGTGGTTCAAGAAGATCACCATGATGAGGTTGGAAATGAAGCAGAAACTCCTCCTCCACCGCCACCTCCTCTTCGGAGAAGCACTAGACAGAGGTTTGGACCCGAACATTGGAAGGTCACTAGAGTCTATTTCAACAACCAAGCTGTGGCACATCCTATACGAGCTGTGTGTTCGCTTGACCTGTTGCCAACTGCTCATCAAGCCTTCCTTGGGAAAATTGATGCTCAATGGATTCCACATTGTTATGAAGAAGCCAAAGGGAGTAACGAATGGCTCATAGCAGTGGATAATGAGGTTGGGGCTATGGAAAGGAATCATACATGGGATGAAGCCGACCTACCTTTGGGAAAGAAGGCTGTTAGTTCAAGGTGGCTTTTCACTATCAAGTATCTGAGCAATGGAGATGTTGAGAGGTACAAAGCCAGACTTGTTGCAAGAGGATTCACACAGACTTATAGAGACGACTAAACAGAAACGTTTGCTCTAGTTGCCAAGCTGCATACAGTTAGAGTTGTTCTCTCATTGGCTACAAATCTGGATTGGGAGTTATGGCAAATGGATCTGAAGAATGCGTTCTTGCAAGGAGAACTTGAAGAAGAAGTGTACAAGACTCCACCACCAGGCCTTGAAGACTCCATTGCCCCATGAAAAGTTCTGCGGCTTAGAAAAGCCATCTATGGACTAAAGCAATCTCCAAGAGCTTGGTACCACAAACTGAGCTGTACTGTAGAAGAGAAAGGGTTTAAGAGATCTGAAGCTGATCACACATTGTTCACAGTCCAAAGTCCATGAGGAATCGTTGTAGTATTGGTCTACGTGGATGACCTTATCATTTCCGGCAATGATAAGGACGGTATTCTCGAAACTAAAACCTATCTTAAAACTGTGTTTGATATCAAAGACCTTGGAGAACTAAAACATTTCCTAGGGATTGAAGTATGTCGCTATTCTGAGGGCTTATTTCTATCACAAAGGAAGTATACTCTTGACTTGCTTAATGAGTCAGGTAAAATAGGAGCAAAGCAAGCCAAAATTCCTCTTACGGATGGCTACAAACTTAAGCGAAAGGGGGAGAAAAAGGGCAATGAGCTTGAAGAAAAAGATCCATTAGACAAACCATATGCAGATCCTCTCCAATATCGAAGACTAGTGGGTAAGCTTATCTATCTGACTTTAACAAGACCTGACATATGTTTTGCTGTGAATCAGGTGAGTCAATACATGCAAAAACCCAAAGTCTACCATTAGAACATGGTGGAGAGGATACTTAGATATCTAAAAGGGAGTCCGGGACAAGGCATATGGATGGGAAAGAATGAGAATGCCGAGATTGTTGGTTATTGTGATGCAGACTATACTGGTGACACGAATGATAGGAAGTCAACCACTAGATATTGCACATTCATTAAAGGGAATTTGGTGACATGGAAGTCTAAGAAGCAGAAGGTAGTGTCATGTTCAAGTGCTGAATCCGAGTATAGAGCAATGAGGAAGCTCACGGAAGAACTCATTTGGCTTAAGGCACTACTCAGAGATCTAGGCATTGAAACCACAAGACCCACCATCATGCATTGTGACAATCAAGCTGCTATACACATTGCCAGCAACTCTGTGTTTCACGAGAGCACCAAGCACATAGAAGTTGACTGCCACAAAGTACGAGAGAAGATCAAAGAAGAAGTCACACTACCATGCCTTATAGAAGTGAAGATCAACTAGCAGACATCTTCACCAAAGCTGCGAGTCTTAAGGTTTGCAAACACATCTACAGCAAACTAGGTAATGCCTATGTAGGTTCAAGCTTAGTCTCTGTTCACTGACGGCATTCCGTGCAAAAGGCCGGGTACTATTCATCCCGAGACCTGAGATTACTATTCATCCCGTGAGACTTCATCTTCACATTCCAGCAATGTCACTATTCATGCTATAAACTGCGTTTCATTATTGTTGCAGTTTATTACTATTGGTGCTGCTTTTCACTATTGCTGCAGTTTTTATTTTACTTAGGGCTTCCTCCTTGTATAAAAGGAGGAAACCCTTTTTCTTGTAACTAAACATCATTTACGCCTCTTATGGCTGAATTAGAAATGGCTGTGCCTCTTAGTCTCTTCTCTTGATTCTCTACATAGTTCATCAAATCTCTCCCTTTATTCCGCATTAATCTCTTAAAATCTCAATCATGAACGACTGGGGGACCCATCACGCGTAGAAGCTCTCCACTTTTAAATCATCCCCCAGCTTGGTGTAAGCGACCAAGGGTAAAAGAATTCCAGAGCAAGTCTCTCCCAACAATTGATCTGAAAAAAGGCAATAAGCCCTCACTAGGGGTAGAACGAATTTGAGGGGCTGCAATAATAAGAATAAGTTAGCCAAGCAATGTGTAACCATCAACTGCATAGTAAACACAGAAAACAACTTGTTTGGCTACCTATAGATTTAGCCCAATCTTTGTGAATCTCGGTGAAGCCACCAACATAGGAACTGTGTATCTTAACAAAAAAACAAGAAATCTTCCCAAGACTAATCCTTTTTTGGAAGCCGAAAATTGGTTGTCTGTTATCCAGCTGGTAAATAGCAAAGTGACCGGCACCACCTCTTACGTTCCGGACGCTAAAAACTTCAAGAAGTTCATTGGCGCTGACTTAATATCCACATTCGGAAGTGACCTTGATCAAACATAAAATGCAACGAAGCATATTAGGGGTCATTTGTGGAAAAGCAAGTCCTATATGATTGAGATACTCGAAAAGTACATTAGGAATAGGAAAAAACAGGCCAAACGTACTTGATAGGCCTCATAGACATAAAAATAAACAGCGGGTACTGTCTCCAGAGATTCGTCCAATCTCGGAAAAAAAATTCAACCGAGGATGTAAATTTACATCCGCACCTGATATCTCTAAGATTCTCTTCAGTCAACCTCATGGTATGATAAGGCCCAAACATTGAAGGGCTTGCTGGCAATTTGGAAGCCGTGCTAGTGCCCGGGGTCTCAGTGATGGTAGGATCAATCAAAGGGTCGATCTCAGAATCAGGCATAGTTTGAAATGAAAGAGAAGGATTTAGATGTATCAAAAGTTACAAACCAAAGAGAAAACAAATGACTGGTTTAACCTAAATCCTAGAAAGGGAACCGTCGCACAATAAACAATGATGGGAGAGGAAGAGCTTCCCGCATATCATTAAAAAATCATCAATATCTAAGGATGAGTGTCAAGGCATCATGATAGCCAAACCCCTAATATTGAGGGATGAGAAGGAAAAAAGCAAGGAAAACACTTAAGTCCTCTGAGCCAGGCCAGAGCTCACAAGAATTGGGGGGCAAATGTTGATACCGGATCCGCACCGAGGATCCACTAACTCGCTTGGAGCAAGAAAGAGCGGGTGAACCGTAAGAGGGCTCAATGGAGTGAACTGGGGTCTGACCAGTAGTGAAGCCTCATGGAAGGAAGGAGCGAGTGAAGCCAGAAGTGTCCGCAAAGCGAGGTGAATCTGTGAGTTGAAGAAGTAAATTGTTTAAATACAAGATGTTATGACATAAAAGGCCAAATCAAAACCGACGAATTAAAGGAGGATCACAGGATTTTTTAGTATTTACTCTTAGCATTTACTCAATTTGTGTATAAATATAGACCCCCATGGTAATGTATGGGGGTCAATCTTTTTTCTACTCGAGATCAATATATACAATTTTACACTTTTTCTTTAGCAAGTTTATTTTCTATTTTCAGTTCATTCTTATTAACAAATTATATTTTTACTTTAATAATAATTTAATATATTATTGGGTGTCGAATCGAGCATCGACAACTGCATGTTTTTCCTTAAGCTGAAGAAGCTTTTCTTAGATATTGATTATATCCAATATTTGTTTGATCGTAAGAGTAACAATATTCAAGTATTAAGTTACGTTCTCAATTAATCGAATAGCAATATCTTGGTCTTGACGTGGCAGTTTCTTAATCAAACCACAAGGAACTGTCACTGGTGTAATCTGAACAAATGACGTTAGACCAGCATACATCCCTATGTTAAAAGATTGACAGGGATTCAGGTCAGGGTAAATTACCATATTTGCCGATGAGTCTTCCGGAGAGTTTCCAATCTGCTGAGGGTTCGTTGCCATTGTAAAGTGAGTATAACAATACTTTGTTTGCTTGTTTTATAAATGGTGAAGGTAAAAAAACTTAGAGAGAATTTCATTAGTCAGAATTTAATTAAAGATCAATTTATAATTCTTATTAATTTTTTGGATTCCAAGATTAATGAAACTCAAGTTTCCAACCATACTATGTATTTAAAGCGAATAACAGTAAAATTATGTTTTAAAAAAATAAACATTCAGGTTTTTAGATGGCCTGTTTAAACCCGTAAGTATGCTATAATATGATTCACTGGGCTCGGGGACAGCTTCATTCCTCGCAACGGCTGGATCAGATCTCTCTCTTGCTTCAGCTTCCAGGAACTCGGCTTGCAGACTAGCTTCTTTGTCAACTTGCGCTTTTGTGTCCGCTATTTGGCATCTTCGTAGATTTCTCATATAGCCACGGACACAGTGAGGAAATGGTGTAACTTTGTCAAGACTATTCCTCTCCCACTCCATGGGATTACATTCAAAAAGGCAAATCCACTTTTCCATTCGAGCAATCCACTCTTCGAGAGTTCTCCTCTTCTCGCCAAGTAGTTGATGTCTGATATGCTCAAACTTACCCTGAGCTACTCTCTCAAATTTACACTGTAGCTACTCTCTCAAGTTAAGAGATCACTGTAGTACTTAGGGATTCGAATCCACAAGGACTTAGAGTTACACAATAGATTATAAATGAAGGTATTATGCTAAACAAATAAGATTGTAATGAAATATCAATGCGATATAACTAAACGAGATGTAAATCAATGGAGGAAAATTACTAGGCATAGGGAAATCTCAGTAATCATCAGAACTGCAAATCAATTAATTTATCAGGATTATAATTAAGTACCGTCCTAGAACTGAAATCATGATTGTAAAACCTACCCGCTTTCGCTGCGTAAACTATCTATGTCTAAATCCAGAATTCCAAATTTCTTTGCTAAATTCTAAAACCTAAACCAGCGATAAGATCAAGTTTGATATGTTCACAAAATCCCTAAAACAAATTTCTTTGCGAATAAATGATTTTTCTCACCTAAGATAGATCAGCTAATTAACCACACTATCGTGCCAATTAACAAACCCTAAATCATATTCTAGGTCGCAAATCTAGAATAAGCAATAAATTCAATCCTAGATGAAGAACCCTAGCAATTAATCCCAATAATATAATCAATTCAACAATTCATTCAGAAACCCTTGAAATCCCTTAGCCTAACTATGAAACTACTCAGACATGATCAATGCAAACATAATCAAATACTGAATAAATATCATAAAGTACAAAATATTCAAATCATAGAGAAAGAGATACTATGCATCTTCTGACAAAAGCCTGAGTCTCCCATTCTGCTAGAAAACTACCTCCTTTTGAAACCCTAGTCTAAAACATGTTTTTATAACCTAAAAGTCGTACAACTACAAAATTGTAAATCTTGGAAACTTCTTGGCCAAATTGCAAATCTTCAAAACATTCTTCCGAAGTCATATAGGGTCGGTGTCGATCAACACCCATGGCTAGTGTCGATCGACACTAGCACACAAATTCGTCTACGAATACTCCTCTTCTAAGGAACTTGGTGGCATAAGCTCCAAAAGCTACAAGAATCTTCAAAGTACTCCTAAATGCACACCTATAGACAAAAGACTTGGAAAGACTCTAAAAACACCGAAAATACTCAATAAAGGACTTCTATATCATGGTTAAAACCATAAAAACCATGATATATCAACTCCCCCAGACTTAGCTTTTGCTTGCCCTCAAGCAAAACAGAAACTGAATACAAGGAAGAACTTTGAAAACATGAAACTCACAACGTCATCAGATTACCACAATCTTATCAACCATAGTAAAGCCACTAGAAACTCTTACATGACAAGATCCAGACCACCATGTAATACATCGCGAGCATTCACAGTTTTCCTGATAATACCCACAACCTCGCAACATAATCTCCCGTAAGGTCTTCATCACTGCGCTCCTCATGTCAAATCTTAATGCCCAGAACCTTCTAGACATTATTGCCATTCAATACCAAGACAAGACAACATACACAACGTATGTTATCACAAAGGGGGCAAGCGAATAATGGTATCGCGGGAAAATCCTAACCTCGCTGCGGCCTTTGCTGAGCATCTCTTATATCCAAGTAAAATAATGGGGTCACGGGAAATTTTCCTACCCCTTTATACGGAAGAGAATCATCTCAACTTATACATAAGATTTTATTCACCCCTTTCTATATATATCAAGTTCGATATGCGAGTATTGATGGTGTTTGCCACCGAATACCCGGTTCATCCCCTCTCTATATACATCAAGTACACATCATTGTTCGCTATCTTCTAACAAGGGAGAGGAATACCATTTAATTACCTCGAAGGTTGTATCATGTCTGGTATGGATGAGAAAGTCAAGCCCTTAGAACACTGAAATTGTCGAATTGGTTAACAGCTCAGACCATAAAACTAAGGATTTCTGCGGGAAGTATGGGAGTCTCAAGTCCACTGGTCGACCTTTGATTTTTCCATTAGTCTCGGATTCATGTCAGACTTGAATCAGTGGTCACCTAAGCTTCTACAACTGTGGGTAATTCCTCGGTAGAATTATAGTTTCAGACAACTGTGAGGAGTGCAGTCAGGAGGAGGCGGGAATCAGGCTCGAAATGCAGCTGGTTCGGGTCCTCAGTAATCGATGTAAGCTCCTGTTGTGGTAGATGAATCATGTGAGACCCTGCAGCTGTCCTAAAACACCAAATCTACTCGCTGTTACCTCAGGACCGGCTGTCTGATATCTGTCTTGGAGTCATAACAGCCCTTCCCAAAATGGGACCAGAAGACGTTGGCATCCAAGAACTGAGCTGGTAACGTAACTCCCGTCAAGTCTGGATCAAAACCATAGAGCTCGCAGAGATCGCGAAGCGGCAACGTATTGTGGACTCCTCTGATGAGGAACGTGAGAGTCCCTTCCTACACATTCTTCACGGTTTCCTTCTCATAATAAACACTAGCAGTGGCAAGAAATTGACGTACCAAATCCGGGTAGAGATCATAACGCGTTGTTGCTTTTTGCTATCGTTCCAAAACCAATCTTCATAATCAATTTGGTGACATCGTCTTTGATACCCATGCACCTCACTACGCAGCCATCAGCCAATCTGGTGGGTTGGATGTCAACGCCAAGCCACGCGTTGTAGAACATCGTGTCGTAATCATCCCAAGTCTCTGAAATATTACGGTAAACGCACTCGTCGCTTCCCGCTACCGTTTTTGGCGAATCTTCCCAAATGCGGGACGGGATAATCTTCTTGCCCTCTCTCTTAGGCCATGGAGGGCATGCCTGGATGGAGGGAGGTGACAATTCCGACGAGTTAACCCTTGAATCCGAGCTTGAAACCCCATCATCTCTCCTTTTCCACGCAAAGCCATAGTGAAAATCACCAAAAATTGATACTAGGAATTGATGGAGGATGCAATTCCGAGCACACTGGGCTGTGAATCGATCAAATCAGAGCCAAAACGAGGGAGAAATCGCAATTTTTGTCTCTGCGGTGGTTAGGTTTCGTGTTGTGTCGAGCGATGTATGTCGGGTTTAAATAGCTGGACCTGTCAACTTATGGTGTCGATCGACACTGATGACTGGTGGCGATCGACACCTTCACCCAAAAAGCAAAATGAATCAGATCTTATATACCCGCTGACTAATGGTGTCGATCGATACCGTGGATTGGTGTCTGTCGACACTAGCAATGAGGGTCCATACTACCGAAATAAAATCAGTTACAAAAATCAAAATAGAATCGAAACAAAAATCCTAATAATCCTAAAACACAAAACAAAAATAATTTACAACTTATCAGTGGGTTGCCTCCCACTAAGCGCTTGTTTACAGTCATTAGCTTTGACTTCGCAGGGGTTTAGGTGGAAGGGGCATCATCCAGATGAACAATGTGTCCGTCCGGGATCTCGGCGTGTGCCCATTAGTCTTTTACCCTCTGACTCTTAACTGTAAATTCCTTGCCTTCAGGGTTGACCAAGACAACAGCACCATATGGTCTAACCTCTTTCACCGTGAAAGGACCTTACCAATGAGAACGCAATTTCCCAGGAAAAAATTCTAAACAAGAGTTATACAAAAGTACCGGATCGTTGGGCTCAAAAGTCCTGGAGATGATTTTCTTATCATGGTAAACTTTGATCCTTTCCTTGTACAGCTTAGAGCTCTCGTAATCATAGTATCGAATCTCATCAAGCTCATTACGCTGAATCAAGCGTCTCTCAGCGGTTGGGTTATGTCGAAGTTCAGGATCTTAACAGCCCAGGCCGCTTTGTGCGCAAGATCCACTGGAAGATGACATGCTTTCCCATAAAGCAGATGAAATGGTGTAGTCCCAAGTGGCATCTTGAATGCAGTCCGATAAGCTCATAAAGCATCGTCTAACTTGGTCGACCAATCCTTGCCCGATCTGCCAACTGTCTTCTCTAGGATCTCTTTGATCTGCCTGTTGGAAACCTCAACCTGCCCGCTGGTCTGTGGGTGATACGGTGTAGCAACGCGGTGATGAACACTGTACTTCTTAAGAAGCCTCTCAAAGACCCGGTTGATGAAGTGCGAGCCACCATCGCTGATGACAGCCCTTGGTACTCCAAAATGTGCAAATATGATAGGAAAAAACAAAAAACTATTAACTTATTAGTAATGGTTGTTGTTTACACTAATTTTCATTTAAAATTTATTCCTATAAAAAAATTTTTTTTTTTTTTTAAAGTGGGGGAAAGGACCCATAAAATCGATACCCCAGCTATCAGAGACTTCAACCTCCAGTATAAAGTTCTGTTGCATCTCATGTCGCTTACTGATCTTCCCTCTTCACTGACAAGAATCGCTGCGAGACACAAAGGCATGAGCGTCTCAGAACATAGTAGGCCACCAGAAACTTGCTTGTACAACCTTGGACACTGTCTTGAAAGTAGCAAAGTGCCCAGCATACTCAGAACCATGACAATGAAACAACACATCTGGAATCTCAGCCTCGACAATGCATCTTCTGTAAGTCCCATCTGAGCAATGCCTATATAAGTATGGTTCATCCCAGTAGAACCGTCGAAGCTCTAGCAAAAATTTCTTCTTCGTTTAAATTATCGTGTTTAACTTCTGCAGCAAAGTAATTGGCAATATCGGCAAACCATGGTCGAGCTGGAACCTTAACAGTAGCAATAGAATTACGATCAGCCAAACCAGAACTTTCAGGGGGGGTGTCGAGCGACACCAGTGGTGGTGTCGATCGTCACTTTCCTGCTAAACTAAATATCGATTGACGCTAACGAGGGGTATTGATCGACCTGATGTCCGAGAAATCTGTAAATCTGCTCCATAATCATCTCGAATCCCTGTTTCCACTGAGAACACGTTCTCCTCTGGTAGAGAATCGTTGATAGGGATGTCATCTTTAATCCTAATGCGTGAAAGATGATATGCAACTCCATTCTCTGAACCTTTCTTATCCCTAATCTCGATGTCGAATTCCTGAAGTAGGAGGATCCATCGCAGTAATCTCGGCTTAGAATCCTTCTTCTGCATCAAATACTTTAGAGCTGAATGATCAGTATGCACCACAAACTTAGAACCAACAAGATATGGACGAAACTTTTTAATAGAAAGCAGTTCCTTCTCCGTAGTTGCATACTTTTTCTGCCCGTCGTCCAAAGTACGGCTGGCATAGTAGATAGTATGGAGCTTCTTATCCTTCCTCTGTCCCAGAACAACTCCAACTGCGAAATTGCTGGCGTCACACATCACCTGGAAAGGTAAATACCAATCCGGCGGCTGCATAATCAGAGCACTCACTAAAGCACACTTGATCTGTTGAAAGGCATCTAAACAATCATCACCAAATTCAAACGTAACATCCTTACAGAGCTTAGCGGTTAGTGGTCTAGCTTTCTTGTTGAAGTCCTTAATGAAACGACGATAAAACCCAACATGTCCAAGAAAACTCCTTAACGCCTTAACATTAGAAGGCGGCTGCAAACTAGTCATTACCTCAATCTTGGCCTTATCAACCTCAATCCCAGCTTCTGATATTTTATACCCAAGTATAATGCCATCTCTGACAATAAAGTGGCATTTCTCCCAATTAAGTACCAAGTGCTTCTCCTGGCATCTAGCTAGAACTCTGCATAATTATCCAAAGAGTCCTTGAATGAGGATCCATACACTGAAAAATCATCCATGAATACCTCCATAAAGTCCTCGATCATGTCCGTAAAGATAGACATCATACAACGCTGAAAGGTCACTGGAGCATTACATAGTCCAAAGGGCATTGTGCGATATGCAAAAGTGCCATAAGGACATGTAAATGTGGTATTCTCTTAGTCGTCTAGATGAATAGGGATCTGAAAGAATCCCGACTAACCGTCAAGGAAACAATAATAAGGATGAATAGCCAAGCGCTACAGCATCTGATCAATGAAAGGCAAAGGAAAGTGATCCTTCCTAGTTGCGGCATTCAATTTCCTGTAATCAATACACATCCGATGCCTAGTCACGATCCTAGTAGGAATCAGCTCATTCTTCTCATTCTGAACCACTGTGACTCCCCCTTTCTTAGGTACAACATTCACTAGACTGACCCAATCGCTGTCTGAGATTGGATAGATGATCCCGGCTTCCAATAGCTTCATGATCTCCTTCTTGACCACATCCTTCAGGTTAGAATTAAACCGTCTCTGATGCTCAATCGATGACTTTGTCTCATCGTCAAGATGAATTCTATGCATGCACAAGTTTGGAGAGATACCTGCAATATCATCAAGAGAATAGCCAAGAGCTTTGCGAAACTTGCGCAGCGTACTTAGCAAAAGGGTGAGCTCTGTGTTGTTTAAAGAAGCATTAACAATCACAGGATAAGAGTTGTGCTCACCAAGAAATGCGTACCTGAGCCCCGTAGGAAGGTATTTAAGCTCGATCTTAGGAGCCCGCTAAGCGCTCCAATTGGTGCGCTTCGCAGCTCGTTTTTCTGCGGTATCGCGCAGAGTGTCGATCGACACTGGCGGTTGGGTTTGATCGACACCAGCTACGTGCATCACCGGTTTTCCAGCATCCATCAACATGACACACCCAGCAGCAGTGTCGTTGAGGTGCTCGGCTTCATATACAGAAGTGATCAGCGCGCGCTCAAAAGGATCGTCGTATTGCATCTCTATTAAGCTCTCTTCAGCAAGATTAAAAAGTCTGTCCGTCAATCATGGGCCACTGCATTAGCTTGTTCATCCCAAAATTCATCACAAGGTCGCCCACATTTAGCTCTATACATCTGTTCTTCACATCAATCATGGCACCAGCTGTAGCCAAGAATGGTCTACCAAGTATCAGCGGGTCCTTAGGTTCATCCTCTTAAGTCAACACAACAAAATCTGTCGGAATCAAGCTGATATGATCCTAGGTGAGGATCAAGTCCCTGAATGCTTCTCCAAGAGGTTGTGAGGATTGGTGACAAGGTGAGTGATGCGGAAGAGATGAAAGGTGAAGAACTAGGAAGGGATCCGATGAGTTTGGGGGGTTGATGCGAAACTTCCAAAGGAGATGGAGATCCTCTGGACTTTCAGGCTTGCTCTGGACGTGGGTGAAGACCCTAGACGAGGTGAACAAGGGGTGGATCGAGATGAAACTTCCTAGGAGTGTGAAAGATCCTAAGACATTCGACTTACTTGGTGTGAAGGATGAAGATCCGAACACTTTAAGCAAGGATGAACAAACAAGTTTCAGAGAGTTTTAGAAGTTGAAAAGATGTTTGATAAATCACAAATGAAGCCTTACATGAGTTTAAATCAACAAGAGAGTAAAGGAGAAATCTCGAAAATTACAAGTATTAAAAACCAAAGTTGACAAGAAAATAACTCTTCATGTTCTTCAAGATTTCGGCTGAACTCTTGTTGGACTTGGGCTGTGCTTCACTTGGATAGTAGATAGAAATGGGCTTAAGCTTTATCAAGAGGCTGATGAGTGAGTGATATGGCTTACCTCATTAAAAACCTTATTTGGAAAACCCATTGGGACAAAACCAAATGAAGGGAAAAAGAGTATAAGTCATATCACCTCTCTTGATAAATGTTTAGGTGGCTTGTATCACAACCAATGTGGCTGGATTAGCACACACCAAACTGCCCGAGATGGTGTTGAGGAGATGTTGCAAAGTGGTCTTGAGCTTCTTTTGTTTAGACCGAGTGATAGGACCCGGAGAAATGCATAAATCTTCAGCTCCTTGTAGCTCCGGTTCAAGCTGCTGCCTTTGCTCCTCTTAGGCATCTCCATGTTGCATAGGGTCCTCTTCCTTGCTGGCCATAATCATATCATCCTCTCCCTCTTGAAAAGGATTTGACCTCAAATCTGTTTCATCTGCAAAATAAGGAACCAAATCAGTAATATTAAAACTCGAACTCACGTTGTACTTACCTTGGAGATCAAGCTGGTAGGCGTTGTCGTTGATCTTCTTGATGATTTCGAATGGACCATCAATCCTGGGCATAAGCTTGGATTTTCTCTCGTTAGGGAACCGTTCTTTTCTCAAATGAACCAACACCAAGTCCCCTTCTTTAAACTCCATAAACTTCCGGCCCTTGTTGGCATGCTTAGCGTACAACTTGGTCTTGTGCTCTATGTTGTTCCGAGCCTTCTCATGGATCTGTTTCATAAGCTCAGCCTTTTTCTTACCATCAGGACTTATCCTTTCATTCACGGGTAAAGGCATTAGATCCAAAGGTGAGATGGGATTGAACCCATAAACAATTTCAAAAGGTGAATACTTAGATGCGGAATGTCTAGCATGATTATAAGCAAATTCAACATGAGGCAGACATTCTTCCCAAGTCCTAAGGTTCTTTTTAATTATAGCACGCAACAGAGTGGATAAGGTTCTATTAACTACTTCGGTTTGGCCATCGGATTGTGGGTGACATGTGGTGGAGAAACAAAGCTTGGTTCCTAGCTTAGACCAAAGGGTTTTCCAAAAATAACTAAGAAATTTGGTATCCCTATCCGAAACAATAGTTCTAGGCATTCCATGCAACCTAACGACTTCTCTAAAGAACAACCCAGCTATATTAACGGCATCGTTGGTTTTATGGCAAGGTATGAAGTGAGCCATTTTAGAGAACCTATCAACTACCACAAATACCGAATCCTTTCCAGTCTTAGTCCTAGGCAATCCTACTACAAAATCCATGGATAAGTCGTGCCAAGGATGCAAGGGAATAGGAAGGGGGGTATACAAACCGTGACTCTGAATTGTCGATTTAGCTTGCTTACACGTTATACATCTTTGACAAGCTTTTTCGACATCACTTTGCATGTGCGGCCAAAAGAAGTGCTCACGTAGCACACTTGAAGTCTTTGCCACGCCAAAATGTCCCATAAGTCCACCTGCATGAGCTTCTTGAACAAACAAATCTTGCAAGGAGGAGTTAGGCACACATAGGCGATTTTCGTAAAATAAAAATCCATCACTTCGAAAATATTTTCCAACGCCAAATTTTTCACATGCAGCATAGGTTTCTTTGAAGTCATCATCACTAGCATATAGTTCTTTGATTTGTTCAAACCCTAGTAACTTAACCTCAAGAGAATTCAAGAGAACGTACCTCCGAGAAAGAGCATCGGCTACTACATTCTCCTTACCTTTCTTGTACTTAATGACGTACGGAAATGTCTCGATGAATTCAACCCACTTGGTGTGTCTCTTGTTCAGCTTTTGTTGTCCCTTGAGATGCTTGAGAGATTCATGATCTGTGTGGATAACAAACTCCTTGGGCCAAAGATAATGTTGCCAAGTTTGCAAAGCCCTAACAAGCGCATAGAGCTCCTTGTCGTAAGTCGGGTAATTGAGTGTGGCGCCTCCAAGCTTTTCACTAAAGTAAGCTATGGGCTTCATCTCCTGCATAAGAACAGCACCAATACCAATTCTTGAGGCATCACATTCAATTTCAAAAATTTTATCGAAATTAGGAAGAGATAAAACCGGGGCATGTGTTAGCTTCTCTTTCAAAGTTTGTAATGCATTTTCTTGAGCTTGCTCCCATTTGAATCCGACAGTCTTCTTGATAACCTCCGTGAGTGGGGCAGCTAGAGTGCTGAAGTCTTTAACAAATCTCCTGTAGAAACCGGCTAACCCATGGAAGCTTCTTACTTCACTAACGGTCTTTGGACTCGGCCAATCTTTGATAGCTCGTATCTTCTCTTCATCGACCTTGATACCATCTGTACTCACAACAAAGCCTAAAAAGACAAGGTTATCCGTTCCAAAAGTACATTTGCTAAAATTAGCGTACAAGGTTTCCTTCCTAAGCACTTCTAAAACCTTTCTAAGATGCTCCACATGTTCATCTAAGCTGCGGCTATAGATTAAAATGTCATCGAAGTAAACTACCACAAAACGACCTATGAATGATCTAAGAACGTGGTTCATTAGCCTCATGAACGTACTAGGTGCGTTTGTTAACCCAAAAGGCATGACTAACCATTCGTACAAACCATGCTTAGTTTTAAATGCAGTTTTCCATTCATCCCCTTCTTGCATTCTAATCTGATGGTAACCGCTCTTAAGATCTACCTTAGAAAAAATGCAAGAACCATGCAATTCATCAAGCATATCATCTAATCTAGGTATGGGATGTCGATACTTTACAGTGATATTGTTGATAGCACGGCAGTCGACACACATCCTCCAGCTACCATCTTTCTTGGAACAAGCAAAGCGATGCGGCACATGGACTCATGCTTTCGCGGATATGTCCTTTCTCCATGAGCTCGGTGACTTGTCGTTGAAGCTCCTTAGTTTCTGTAGGGTTGGTTCGATAGGCTGGTTTATTGGGAAGAGACGCTCCGGGTAGGAAATCGATTTGGTGTTCGATGCCACGGATTGGCGGCAAACCTTGGGGAGGTTCTTCCGGAAAAACATCTTTGAATTCCTGTAAAAGATATTGAATTTTGCTAGGAATTTCCTGCACCGTTTGGTTAATATTAAAACATTCTTTAAACATAAAAAGAAGGGAAGAGGGGTAACTCCCTTGTCGAGGTGTGATCATAAGGTTGGCCGGTTCTTTGAGCTTGGCTTCGGAAGTGGGCTTACTTTTCTTCAAGGCCATTTGATCTAGATGAACTTCTTGAGGAGTTAAAGGTACAAGGATGTTCTTTCTGCCCTTAAACTCGAACGAATATCTATTAGTAAATCCATTGTGCATGACACTTCGATCAGATTGCCAAGGACTTCCAAGCAAGATATGTCCAGCATCCATTGGTAAAATATCACATAGGACCTCATCTTCATATTTCCCTATAGACAAAGGAACTATGACCTGGTTTTTGACTTCCAATTCTCCCTCATCATTAAGCCATTGCAGCTTATACGGCTTAGCTCTCTTAGTGATCGTAAGTCCGAGCTTATCAACCATAGACTGGCTCGCGACGTTAGTACAGCTTCCACCATCAATCACTAGGCTGCAGACTTTCTTTTGAACTAGGCAACGAGTGTGGAAGAGGTTTTCTCTTTGCTCATTTTTCTCGGCCTGAATGTGTAGGCTAAGGGTTCTTCTAGTGACCAAGAGTTGTCCGAACTCCGGCAATCTAAGTGGTTCCTCTAAAGGTTCAGTTTCCGAGTGATCTTCCTCTGAATCTATCTCGCCGTTGTTCCTAATAACTATGGTTCTCTGATTGGAGCATGAACGGGAGTAGTGGCCGAAACCTTTGCACTTAAAACACTGAATTTCTCTAGCCTTGGTGCTTGATCCTTGATCAATTCCTTTGAGCGGGGGCTCGTCTATCTTAGGCTTGGCAAGCGGTTTGTAATCCTTAGGCTTGTAGTCTTTGCTGAACTTGGTAGAGTTGTATCCGGGCTTAGAGCTCTTCCTCTTGAGTTGTTTTTCAAACATGATAGCTTTGTGGAGAAGCTCTTCTAGCTCGACATAATGGTGTACCTCCAGCCTCTCAATGATGTCTTTGTCAAGACCTCCCATGAATCTGGCCATAGTAGCTTCATTGTCTTCTTGAATATCGGCTCGGAGTAACAAGGTTTCCATTTCCTTGAAATAGTCTTCAACGGACCTACTGCCTTGAGACAAGTTGCGAAGCTTAAGGTGAAGCTCCCTGTGGTAGTGACTTGGTACAAACCTTTTCCTCATAATGATCTTTAGTTGAGTCCAAGTTTCAACCGGTATATCTCCAGCTCTTCTTCTAGTCGTTACCAACTGATCCCACCAACTTAGAGCGTAATCCTTGAATACGGTTGGGGCGAGTCTGACCTTAACCTCTTGAGTAAACTCCCGGCAATCAAAGATAATCTCTACCCTTTTTTCCCACTCAAGATATTCTTCAGGTTTACTGGTTCCATGAAAAGACGGAATTTCTATCTTCACACCGGATAGTGGATCTCGAGTAGCGGTTTGGTGATTTCTATCGGTTTGATCTTCTCTTGGCTGTCTTCTTCGAGGACGATTTGATCTAGAAGTTTGACTGTAGTAATGCTCAGCATCAGAAGGTCGTGGGTGCCTCCTAAGTTGTTCTTCCATCACAGGTTGTTGATGTTCTCGGAATCGGTTGTTGATGGACCTCTCTAAATCTGCTTTCATATTGGCCATACTCTCAACCATCATTGCTTTGAAGGACTCCATAAGTTGTTTGTTGGAGTTAGAAGACTCTTGCTCATCATGGCTAGTCCCCGCCATGGTACCTGTTCAGAATCCAACAAATAAACTAGTGAAATGTTCAAACACCACAAGAACAACAAAACTTATTTGACAAGTAACCCTAATCGACAGTTTGACTTGATCAATCAGAATAAAATGTCAAATTACGTTCAAAAATTCCAGAAACAATTTTAACAAATACTAGACTTAATCATGGTTTCAATGCAACAAGTTTCACGATTTTAGGATTAACCAATGATTTTAAACAATTCTAGCAAGTTACACGAAAATAACTGTTCAGATTCTGATAACCTCTAAATGTGACTGTTCGACTAAATCAGGTTCGGAAAACTATCAAAACATGCTCAAAAATTCTAGAATCCATTTTAACAAATACTAGACTCTTTTTTGAAGCAGATTCAACAGATCTCACGATTTTATCAGACAAGACGAATTTATGAAAATTCCAACAGTCAACAGATAATACAGATCGGGATATGAAAAGGTATATCAGATCGGAAGAGATACAACCTGGCGTGGAGTCAGCTCTGATACCACTTGATATGATTCTAGGTGAGGATCAAGTCCCTGAATGCTTCTCCAAGAGGTTGTGAGGATTGGTGACAAGGTGAGTGATGCGGAAGAGATGAAAGGTGAAGAACTAGGAAGGGATCCGATGAGTTTGGGGGGTTGATCATTCCAAAGGAGATGGAGATCCTCTGGACTTTCAGGCTTGCTCTGGACGTGGGTGAAGACCCTAGACGAGGTGAACAAGGGGTGGATCGAGATGAAACTTCCTAGGAGTGTGAAAGATCCTAAGACTTTCGACTTACTTGGTGTGAAGGATGAAGATCCGAACACTTTAAGAAAGGATGAACAAAAAAGTTTCAGAGAGTTTTAGAAGTTGATAAGATGTTTGATAAATCACAAATGAAGCCTTACATGAGTTTAAATCAACAAGAGAGTAAAGGAGAAATCTCGAAAATTACAAGCATTAAAAACCAAAGTTGACAAGAAAATAACTCTTCATGTTCTTCAAGATTTCGGCTGAACTCTTGTTGGACTTGGGCTATGCTTCACTTGGATAGTAGATAGAAATGGGCTTAAGCTTTATCAAGAGGCTGATGAGTGAGTGATATGGCTTACCTCATTAAAAACCTTATTTGGAAAACCCATTGGGACAAAACCAAATGAAGGGAAAAAGAGTATAAGTCATATCACCTCTCTTGATAAATGTTTAGGTGGCTTGTATCACAACCAATGTGGCTGGATTAGCACACACCAAACTGCCCGAGATGGTGTTGAGGAGATGTTGCAAAGTGGTCTTGAGCTTCTTTTGTTTAGACCGAGTGATAGGACCCGGAGAAATGCATAAATCTTCAGCTCCTTGTAGCTCCGGTTCAAGCTGCTGCCTTTGCTCCTCTTTGGCGTCTCCATGTTGCATAGGTTCCTCTTCCTTGCTGGCCATAATCATATCACAAGCATCCACCAATCTTAACAAGAACATCTTCAAGAATACCGTCTGAGATTCGGATGGAGTGATCAGCAACAATAAGAATGATCCTCGTTGGCTGGAGATCAGTCATCCCAAGTTGGTTCACAACTGATCGAGGCATCAAACTAACACTAGAACCAAGATCGCATAGAGACCGGCCAAACTTATCGTCAAAAACAGTGTAGTCGAGTACAAAACTACGTGGATCTGGAAGCTTCTCTGGAATCTTGTTCTGGATCACAAGACTGACCTGTGCAGTAATCATCATCGCACCCTGCTCAACATTTAGATCTGTAGTGACCATTCGCTTCACATACCGTCTGATCACAGGAGATGTCTTGATAGCGTCAATCAAGGAAAGCTCAACAATAACTCTGTCCATCATAGCCTTGCACCTAGCTTCATCCATCTCATACTTTGACTTTCAGGGCTTCTTATGATAAGGGATTGTAGACTTATAGGTTGATCAAGTGACTGGCACGGAAGTTGATGTAGAGGCCATGTCTGTCCGTGACGGGTGTCGATCGATAATGGGTTGGTGTCGATCGTCACCTCTTCCGGAAACTCAAAATCTCCTGTGTAGTGAGACCACTTCTGATAACTGCTTCTAACGTCTTTCCACTCCTCAAAGCTATGGTATTTATATAATGCCTCGGATTGGTATCCGTCTTCCTAAGAAGAAAGTCATCTTGTCTCTTAACAGCTCCACCAATCTGAGTAACCTGAGTGTCGAGCTTCTTGACATGAATGTTCAGCTGCTTAATCTTGCCATTCATATCGGTATAAAGAGAATCGATCTGTCTGTTGAAATCCACAGTAATCTTCTGCTGTCCTTTCAGAAGTTGCTCTAACATTGACTCCATCTTGCTCGTAGATGTCAGCGTAGAAATGTTCTGGGAGGAGGACTATCCATAGTTCTTCGTGAAGTTGCTGCCACTAAGAATTCTGAAATTGAGGAGTCTGATTGCCTGTGTAGTTGGATGAGGACTGCATCCCAGAATAGTTGCCTTGTGGACTACCTCCATTGTAGCTTATATTCCCTTGCGAATTACCAAAGTGCTGAAAACCTGTTCCACTCACATAATTGACATCCTGCTCCTCATGCTCATTAACCAGCTCAAAATTCTCAACCCCTGCGGTAAACTGAACCTGCTTCTTGTTCACTAAAAGATTGTGTACCATGTCTAGCTTTGCTTTAACTTCAGCCATCGGACATCCTTCCAAGTTTCCTACTTGCTTCTTCCTTTTGAAATCCGCATTCTTGGTTGATGAGATCCTGACCAGCAGCATGTTTGAGGAAGCTAAGGAGATGGAGGAGCAGCTTGAACCAGAGCTTAAGGGAGCTAAGGAGATGGAGGAGCAGCTTGAATCAGAGCTTAAGGGAGCTAAGGAGATGGAGGAGCAGCTTGAACCAGAGCTTAAGGGAGCTAAGGAGATGGAGGAGCAGCTTGAACCAGAGCTTAAGGAAGCTAAAGGAGAAGCCACAAAGCAACATGGACTTGAGGAAGCCAACGACAAAGATCTACATGTGCCCCTTGGTCCGATGACTCGATCCAAGCAAGCAAGATTCCATCAAGCATTCTACACTCTCTTACACCATATCCAGGGCCGACTTGAGTTTGCTAATCCAGTCACCTTGATTGTGATTCACGCCACTTAAGCATTCATCAAGAGAGGTGTGTGGACTTGTACTCTTTTTCCCTCCTCTTGGTTTTATCCCAATGGGTTTTCCAAAAGAGATTTTTAATGAGGCCAGCCCACACACTCTTTATCATTTCCTCTTGATGAAACCAAGCCCACTCCATTCACTCAACATTCTCGCCACTTTGAAGTTGAAGAGTTTACTTGCATTAGTCTTTGTACACTTAATGATCAGCTTTGATTCATTAAGTATTATCTATTTTCTATGTATTTTAATTCTAGGTATCTGAAACTCTATAAGTACTTGTATTCTCTTTCTTTTCAGATTTATCAAACCTTTCTTATTCTCAATCTCTTTGAAACTGTTTGATCATGTTTGTTTAGTGTATTCGGACATATCCTTGCACTACAAACACCCCTGATAGTCTAAGAGTGATTCCGCAACTCTTATAAGTTTCATTCAATCCATTTTCGTGGTTACTCATCCATCTGAACCGATCTGTTCCCCTTTTCACTCGCCAATCATCATCAAACCGGTTCATCGGAGGCTTTCCTTGCTTCAAAGACTTCACCTATCATTTGGAGGACATTCAGGGACGTGATCCTCCCCCAGGATCACATCAAGTGGTATCAGAGCAGACTCCATCTCAGGTTGTGTCTTTTCAAATCGATTATACCCTTTCATATTCTTCATAACCTTTGAATCGATTTATCTGTTGATTGTCGGAATTTTCATAAATCTTTGGTAATAGATAAAATCGTGAAATCAGTTTTCAAAGAACATATTATGAGTCTAGTTTATGTGAAAATTGATTTCGGAATTTTTGGACACGATTTGATATTTTAATCTGACCGATCATCTTCAAGTGATTTTGAGAAGAGAATTTCTGCGATTTTTCAGTGTTTTAATTTTCATAAATCCGTTTTAATTGCTAAAATGGTGAGATCGGTTGGATTTGTTTTTAAAACGAGTCAGGTATTTTATAAAATTGTTTCTAGAATTTGTGAACGTGTTTTGTTATTTTTTTTCGAAGCAATTTCATCAGACAGTCGCAATTAGGGTTATTGGGCATACCAACGGTTAATTTGTTTTCTTGTGTGTGAGATCGATTTGCTTTCAAATGGACTAGCTGCTGGTGATCTCTTTGTTACTTGTTCCAGGTACAGCAATGTCTAATCACAAAGGAGAGGATATGTTCTACACAAGGTGCCAGGTTCAAAGCAAGTTATGCAGCCTTATGATTGATGAAAGGAGTTCCAACAACGTGGCAAGTGAATATATGGTCAAGAAGCTTGGACTGACAGTGAAGGGGCACCCATGGCTCGATGAAGATTACAGATTAAGAGTGAGCCACCAAGTGAAGATTTCCATAACCATTGGAAAGTATGAAGACGAGATTCTGTGTGATGTTCAACCAATGGAAACCTGTCACATCCTTCTTGGAAAATCATGGCAGAATGAGCGAAGAGCAATCTATGATGGTCTCAAGAACCGATATTCATTCAAGTACAAAAGAGGCAAGATCCATCTGGTTTCGATGACACCACATGAGATTCAAGAAGATCAGCTCATCGTAAAGCAAAGAGTAAGACAGTTTGTAAGTGAATCTCTAAACTCTCTTCCTCCAAAAGAAAAGATTCTTGTGATTGATAAAGAAACTCCTATGAGTTTAACTAACGTTGCACCGGAGCTACCATCTCCGAGTAAGCATTCTTCTCATTTGCAGGATCATAAGGACACCACAGAAGGTCCAAAGGAGTTATCAACCACCCAGAACTACCTGGACGTAATGAGAAGAAAAGCTAGTTCGAGCTCTAGGCATGCAGAAACTGAGAAGCATCACATGTGTGACAAGCTGCAACAAATTCCAAAGGTCCTCACGGTTCAAAAAGAAAATATGCCTAGCAAGGAACTTATAACTATTCACTCTAACTCTGCAAAGGCTGGTGAGATGAAACAAACTTTACTCTCTAAACCACATGTGCGTAAGTTTGTCTATAGAGAAACTCTTTTGAGCTTTACTAACCTTGCACCGGTGCTGCCGAGTGAGATATCTTGTAATTTCCAGGATTTCAGAAGTGTCGTTCAAAAAGAAGAATCTCGTGACTTGTTACTTCCAGTCCGTGACACAGAACGACCAGAACTTCATTCACAAATTCACATCCAAGGAGAAGCACTCGCTCTGCTCAAAACTTCATCAATGGATGCAGGAAGTGTCAATAACTCCTTGATGATCAAAGAAAGAATTTTCCCCTTGATCCGTCGTAAGGAGCATCAGATCGTATTTGATCCAGGATCCCTATTTGAAAATTTTCCTCATGACATCCGAAACAAACAAGGTAAGGAAATTATTGTGGTTGATGCAATAATTCCAAGGTATGCAATTCTTTCTATTTTTAATGATAATTTGCTAGATATGTTTCAATCTAGTGAGAAATTTATCCTTGGACAGTTCTTTAAACGAAAAGGTTTCCTATTTGATAAACATGAAACGTGGTACCCTTGTTACTCCTTGATTAATTCTGTTTTGATGAGTATTGATAAATTCACTACTGCTGCTACTACTTCGAATGATGCTGAACTATTCTTTGGAGAGATTGTTTACTATGATAGCTGTCTGAATTTTAATAAACACTTAGATGATCATGTTGAACATGTGAATTTTATTTTAGATGATCTAAGTAATAAAATGTTTGCTGAAACAGAGAAGTTTGCATTTGATGTGTTTGATCTTGTGTTCCAAGTTATTGTTGTGAAAGCACAGGGTATACAGGACAAAGAGATGAGTTTTCATGCACCAAAATATGGCTCTACCATGTTTGGCTTAAGAAAAATGTTGTTCTTGAACCAATGAAGCATTTGAGAAAGGAGCAGCAAGCAAACAAGAAGCAATGCCGAATGATCTTTAAGCCTGGTGAAAATTTGTTGATCCAAATGAAAAGAGGACGTTTGCCAACCCAAATGAAGACTAAGCTGATGCCACGAAGCTTCCAAGGTAAGTACAACGTAAGCTCAAGCTTCAACATAACTGATTTAGTTCCTTTTTGCGCAGATGAAACGGATTTGAGGTCAAATCCTTCTCAAGTGGGAGAGAATGATGAGATCCTGACCAGCAGCATATTTGAGGAAGCTAAGGAGATGGAGGAGCAGCTTGAACCAGAGCTTAAGGAAGCTAAAGGAGAAGCCACAAAGCAACATGGACTTGAGGAAGCCAACGACAAAGATCTACATGTGCCCCTTGGTCCGATGACTCGATCCAAGCAAGCAAGATTCCATCAAGCATTCTACACTCTCTTACACCATATCCAGGGCCGACTTGAGTTTGCTAATCCAGTCACCTTGATTGTGATTCACGCCACTTAAGCATTCATCAAGAGAGGTGTGTGGACTTGTACTCTTTTTCCCTCCTCTTGGTTTTATCCCAATGGGTTTTCCAAAAGAGGTTTTTAATGAGGCCAGCCCACAGTCGCTTGATCATGTCCTCGTGATGAAACCAAGCCCACGCCGTTCACGCAACCTTCTCGCCACTTTGAAGTGGAAGAGTTTACTTGCATTAGTCTTTGTACACTTAATGATCAGCTTTGATTCATTAAGTATTATCTATTTTCTATGTATTTTAATTCTAGGTATCTGAAACTCTATAAGTACTTGTATTCTCTTTCTTTTCAGATTTATCAAACCTTTCTTATTCTCAATCTCTTTGAAACTGTTTGATCATGTTTGTTTAGTGTATTCGGACATATCCTTGCACTACAAACACCCCTGATAGTCTAAGAGTGATTCCGCAACTCTTAGAAGTTTCATTCAATCCATTTTCGTGGTTACTCATCCATCTGAACCGATCTGTTCCCCTTTTCACTCGCCAATCATCATCAAACCGGTTCATCGGAGGCTTTCCTTGCTTCAAAGACTTCACCTATCATTTGGAGGACATTCAGGGACGTGATCCTCCCCCAGGATCACATCATTGGTGCTGTTACATGAAACCAAATTCTCAATCAAAACCACAACATCAGCAGGGTACATGGTGTTAAAGTTTCCGTTCCTCGCAGCATCCAAAGCCATCTGATACCTCCAATCAATATCCCTGAAGAAGATACCTAGCAACTAAACCTCGCTGAAACCATGGGGTGGACTGTCTCTCTGATACGCCTTGAACCTCGCCCAAGCGGTCTTGAAAGCTTTAGTCGGTCCGTGAGAGAAGGTTGAGATCTTCATCCTTAGTTTCTCAGACCGTTCATCATCGTAAAAGTTAGTCAGGAACGCGTTCTTTGTATCCTCCCAAGTGGTTAGCGATCCCGGTTTCAACTGCTTGAGCCAATAAGCTGCTTCCCCAGAGAGAGAGTATGGGGAGAGCTTCCAGAATATATAGTCATAGGAGACTCCATTCGCCTTGATGCTAGTGACTAGATCTTTGAACTTCTCAATGTGATCCATAGGGTGCTCGTGAGATAGCCCATGGAAAGGGTTATGACCCACAAGAATGTAGTATGCGGGCTTGAGTTTGAAATCATTCCTCTGAAAAGGAGCCAGCTGGGTAGCACACCGGTTGGCATAGAACTGCTCAGGCCGGTTGTAATCTCCCAATGTCATTCCACGTTGAACAATAGCGCCAGCTGCACCTTGAACAACGTTACGATCGACAACAGCCGGCTGGTGTCGATGGACACCAGGTCCTCCCACTACTGGGTGTCGAGCGACACCATCGTCCTGAGCGACACCATCGTCTTGAACGACCTCCACAATTACTTGGCCGTTTTCGTCGATCCTCTGTCCGACGTCATTGTACGCAAGACCTTCTCCATCCCGGAGGACTCCAACATCGTCGGGTCTGATGATTGTTTGCAACATCGCCGCCAAACTCTGAGTTCTTCCATTTTTTCATATTAACCCTGCTAGCTCTTGATTCGAAAGGTTTACTAGCTGAAGATTCTTGTTGCTCCGGGTTTTGCGATTAAGCATGCAACTGAAACGCACAAGAAAAAGAAAGAAAGAACGAAGTTAGTAACAAAATAAAATAAAAATTTAGACAAAAACTTAGACCTATATCTAATGGAAAACTCTAAGTCCCCTGCAACGGCGCCAAATTTTTATATGCTCGAATTTACCCTGAGCTACTCTCTCAAATTAAGAGATCACTGTAGTACTTAGGGATCAAATCCACAAGGTATTAGAGTTACACAATAGATTAAAAGTGAAGGTATTATGCTAAACAAATAAGATTGTAATGAAATAACAATGTGAAATTACTAAACGAGATGTAAATCAATGGAGGAAAATCACTAGGCATAGGGAAATCTTAGGAATCATCAGAACTGCGAATCAATTAATTTATCGGAATTATAATTAAGTACCATTCTAGAACTCAAATCACGATTGTAAAACCTACCAGCTTTCTCTGCATAAACTATCTATGTCTAAATCCAGAATTCCAAATTTCTTTGCTAAATTCTAAACATAAACAAGTGATAAGATCAAGTTTGATATGTTCACAAAATCCCTAAACCAAATTTCTTTGCGAATAAGTGATTTTGCTCACCTAAGATAGATAATATAATTAACCACACTTTCGTGCCAAGAACCCTAGCAATTAATCCCAATAATATAATCAATTCAACAATTCATTTAGAAACCTTTGAAATCCCTTAGCCTAACTATGAAACTACTCAGACATGATCAATGCAAACATAATGAAATACTGAATAGATATCATAAATAGAAGTACAAAATATTCAAATCATAGAGAAAGAGATACTATGCTTTTTCTGACAAAAGCCTGAGTCTCCCATTCTGCTAGAAAACTTCCTCCTTTTAAAACCCTAGTCTAAAACATGTTTTTATAACCTAAATGTCATACAGGTACAAAATTGTAAATCTTGGAAACGTCTGGGCCAAATCGCAAATCTTCAAAACATTCTTCCGAAGTCATATAGGGTCGGTGTCAATCGACACCCATGGCTAGTGTCGATCGACACTAGCACACAAATTCGTCTACGAACACTCCTCTTCTAAGCAACTTCGTGGCATAAGCTCCAAAAGCTCCAAGAATCTTCAAAGTACTCCTAAATGCACACCTGTAGACAAAAGACTCGAAAAGACTCTAAAAACACCAAAAATACTCAATAAAAGACTCCTATATCATTGTAAAAACCATTAAAACCATGATATATCAACGTCTCTCACATTCTAGGCGATGACAGATTGCGAGCTGTGAGACATAAGCAACTAAGGGGAGATCATTTGTTAATATTTTTAATGTGATACTAAGCGTGGTGACAAAGCTTACCTTATGAAGGAAGTATCTGGAATCTTCTTCTTCTTTTTTGGAAAGAGTTAGTATGGAGTCAGGCAACTTAACCTTGACCTCACATTATTTTAGTCTTGGTCAATCCTCGTATCATGATTCTATGATCAAACTGATGAGTTCAGAACAAAAATAGAATCAGTCCCGTTGGACATATCATAAGCGAAGCTCCATATTCGCATAAATTTACCGAGGATCACTGAACATAGTTTTCCTTTAAAAATGGAAAGGGCATGCCAATTCATAAGTCGAGTTCAATCCTTGCTTTTTACCCAGGATAACTGGATATAGTCTTCCTTTAGTCATGGTAAGGGTCTGATCAACCCATATTTCCCTTGAAAATTACTCGCCCCAGAGTCTGAATGAACTAGTTGGACTTTCTAAACCCAACAAAGTTATTCAGGGAAAATCTGAACTACCATAGTAACTCTAATCTTTATACAAGCCCCAATTGGCGAAGTTATCTAAACAAACATGAAAATCCCAACTTAAGTGGTCATAACTATTATATCTTTACACAAATACAAAACCATAAGCAAGCATCCTAGGTAAAAATGGTATTTGGAATAATCATGGTTAAGGTCAACCCGAAGATTCATGGCATAAGTTTCTTTCTTTGGACAAAGCATGAATAATTTTAAATCTATGTTTAGTCACATATTTGACCTCATATTTGAAAAATTAGAGCTAAACTGATTAAACTGTACCTCCTCCTAGATCGAAGATGGATCTGCAGTAGTTTCAGTAGAAGTTTGACTGTGAATCACTTCAGATGGAACAAAAGGAGGATCATCATAAGACAGTAGGTCAGCAAGAAGCAAACTATATCGTTCAAAGTCTGGCTCAGGAAATTGAATGGCTCACAATTGAGCTTTAACCTCTGCCAAAGAGTTCTTCACCTCTTTCTTCTCTTTGATCAAATTAAAGTCACTCCTTCCAAAAAGAGCTAGAAGTGATCGATTGCTCGTTAGCTCGTGAACATCAGATTGAAGTCGCAACTTTGCCTTCAAATAATCAAAATGTCCAGCTATTTCTTGAATCATACCAAGACAACGATCCTTCGGGTTATTCCAATCAGGTTATTCCAATCAGCTTCGAAAGAGCATCATACTTTGGCATTTGTTCATCAAACTCCTTCGAGATAAGAGCATTCTGTTCCTGAGGCGAAGACGATATAGCTCGCACAGCCCAACTACTTTTTCTTGCGACAGCCTAAGAGAATCAAGGGCTTTATCCCGTTCTTTCTCTAACTAATCAACCTTGTCAACCTTGACAGTATCACTCTCAATCTTCGATTGAAGATCTAAGATTCGCTTTTTTGCCACAACAAGGACTTCTAACGGGACTCTCTTTCTAATGGCCGATTCGTAGAAGTGAACCATATCATTATAACCAGTAACAAGCTGCAGCAAAAAGCAACCGAAGCATTTCAGGAAGAAGGTTAATAATTATTTCAGGGTCTCTTTCTCCTGTCCCGAGAATTTGGGTCGTTCCAATTTTCCTTGGGTAGACTACCTTGAAAGGTCTTCTGAGCTGGGACACGGGGAGAAGATGGAGGAATTGAAGAAGGACCTTTTTCTTTATTAGGAGTGTTAGATCTCGGTATAGGTCCTCGAGGGGGAGGATCAGGATCAGGATAAGTGCTATATATACCCTTGGCACGAGGGTAGGTGCTACATATACCCTTGTTATCAATATGAACGCCGAAAAGTTCAAAAACGTCAATAAAACATAACGATAAACCAACCTGTGCAGTGACAGTTAGTGAACACAATATGTGGCAAAGCAATTTTAGGCACATTTGTGGAAGTGCCATTCCAAGAGAACAAAGACCTAAGACAAGTGCGTCGGGGATTGGGAAATATAAGTCACAGCCGTAAAAATAAACCTCGTAAACGCACATATAGCCATCACGAATTGATTCCGAAGACTCATCAAGGTTTAGAAGAACGAACTTGACTTCTGACAGAATTTGGCAGAATCTATTAATGCTTTCAATGGAGTCATGCATAGAACGCGATGGGAAATGGGGTCCGAATTGGTCTTTGCGACTGGAACAGTCACCGGACAAGGTTTTCTAGCAAAAATAGTACAAAGAAACAAAAAGAAAACTCGTAGAGAAAACGATCTGATTCGGTAAATTGAACCATCTCGATAATAGTGGGAAGTGGAAATGTTTCCCGCTTGTTGATTAAAAAATAAATATTTAATAAAGACAGGTGTCAAGGCGTTAGGATTGCCAAATCCCAAAATTTGAAGGGATCAGAAGACAGAAAGCAAGGAAAACACTTAAGTCCTTCGAGCCGGGCAGTCTCTCACAGGACATGGGCGCAAAGGTTGATACCGGATCTGAATCGAGGATCCACTCTCTCCAATCATGACAAGTGTCAACCACTTCAGCATGATAAAATAAAAGCTGGGTCAGTTCGGAATATGAAAGAACGGAGAATCATTGGTGAAGCCTCATGAAGGGAAGGAGTAAGTGAAGCAAGAAGTGTCTGCAAAGCGAGGTGAATCTGCAAGCTGAAGGACGAAATCATTCAAAAAGTCAAGACATTATGACATTAAAGACCAAATCAAAACCGACGAATTAAAGGAGAATCATTAGATTAATTAGACTTTATTCGTAGCATTTAGTCCTTAATTGTTGTATAAATATCGACCCTCATAGTCTTGTAAGGGGGTGAATAATTTTCTTACTTGAAATCAGTATACACAAATTCATACTTTTTATTTTACAAATCTTTTTCTATTTTCAGTTGATTTTCTCAACCAAATTCTATTTTACTTTAATAATAATTCAATATATTATTGGGTGTGAGATCGAGTATTCAATGACATCTAACCGGACTAAGGTTTTTATGATATACGGTTCTAGAACTTGTAACACCATTAACAAGTAACACCATTGATTTTGAATTATCTAACCAAGGGTCGGTCGCATTAGATACCCTATAGATCAATTGCTAGATTTATCAACCTAACAATAGCATTAAAATTATAGAAATAGAGAACTAATTCATAAACCCTAATCTACAACAATATCATAATTAATCATTGAAATCCCTTTGAATAAATCACCGCACCCAAAAAATAAAAATACTCAGACATAGTGATATTAGTATTTTTACTCAGTACTCAGCAGAGGAGGCCAAGATTGATTGGAGCAGGGGATGCTAACAATCAGGATGAGATCAGATATACTTAATTCAAGCAAGGCAAGTTGATGTTGGATTGTCTAACAACCTAAGTGAAACATGAAATATGCAAAATAAATGCTAAGTAAAAATACTAGGGAGGCAGGTGCAGGTGCTAGAGAAGCAATGCACAAATGCTGTAAGAGTAATGCAGCAAGTGAAAATGACGAAATAAATTGATGAGATAAAACTAAGTGTGGAAGCTAGCAAGCGAAGATTATAACTAAGACAAGGTAAAATCAACTAAGACAAACAAGCTCTCAAGAATGGGGTAATTGGTCAGTGACTCCTCTGAAATCCATCTAAGCCGCTGACAAACTCAAACAGAGCTAATCCCTAGACAACAGGTTCACAAGCAATCAAATCCATTGTCGTGACAGATGACCTCAAGCTAAGGCAGTTCCAGACTCAGATGTCTCTGACAAAATCTACCCTAACAGGCACTAAGACGCAACCCGTTCTTGTCAATGAACACCCTAAACATCCAATCTCTTAGGCTAGGAATGGAAATCTCTGGCACTAGTTGTTCAAGCGTTTCATCAACCACCTTTTGAGTGTGGAAACACTTAAGATCTAGTTGCAATTGATCAGAGAGAAACTAGCATTAAGAACACTAATCCAGAAGGGATTCACAAATAGCTAAACTCAAAAGCCCTAGAAGATCAAAGATTCGTCACTAACCTATCCCATTCTCAAGAACCCTAAAAACTACTCAAACATATTGAAGAACATAAACCCAGAAAATCTAAACTTCTCACAATTCATTAAAAATAGATTAGAATGATAGATTATTGCAAGAATAACAAGACTGCAAAGAATTAAAGCAAACTAACAAGTGGATTAAAAGAAATCTGGATTCAAAGTCAAGAACAATGAAGAACAAATGAAGAACACTCAAGAACAAAGGGAGAAAACCTAACAATAAAGAGCTTACAAAAAAAAACGGAATACCCTTTGGACAAAACCCAAAATGGGTATTTATATGAAAATGCGGAAAACCCTAAAATGGGTAAAGATAAAATAAACGGCTAAGTCTTCAGAGGTCGATGCAGCTTGACTGGCATGTGTGTAGTTGAAGACCTGGTCGAGCACTTTGCTCGAGCATGTGCTCGAGCACTTCTTGAAATCTGCTCGACGTGTGCTCAATGGAGCTGCTCGAGGTGTCCTCGATGGAGCTGCTCAATGTGTGGTCGATGGAGCTCACCGAACGTCCAGAACATCGTCCAAGTACCTGAAATCAACTCCCAAAATGCATATGTATGCAATGCTAATGCGAAATCCTAGTATTGATGCTAAATGTGTGAAAAGACTATAAATGGGGTGAAACATATGATGAATCTAGTCCTAGATGATGATAAATTCATGCTAAAACATGCTAAAATAGAGAGACATCAACTTCCCCAAACTTAGTCTGTGCTTGCCCTCAAGCAAACAATTCATAAGAAGGGAGAGAGGTTAGAAAATGGGGATTCAAAACCTAGGCAATGCAGTTTTAAAACTTGATCAAATTCCCAAGAAGCTATCTTGAATGCGATGCTAACAAGTTCTACTTTTAAAGCTTTAGCCATGCTTGTCACATCACTTACTTAACAATGATTTGGCCTACGCAAGCATTCAGATTCTTCAAACCCTTTAACACTCATTAAGCAGAAACCATGAATCAAGTTTATGCAGTCATTGAACTCATTTGGCTAAGGGAATGGTCAAAGGACAAGAATGGTCCTTAATGTAACTGGTGACACTCATTCTCACTCAAGGGACTCTCAAAGAAAAACTGAGCTTTAGAAGAAGGCTAAAGGTTAGGGCCAACCGATGCATACAAGGATAGACTCCCATCTACCCAAACATATACATAATCGAAACCCAAACCTCTAAATCCAATCCCAGGAATGATCCTATTACTACCCTTTTGCACTTTTCTGCTATGAATCCCTTTTTGATCAAACTTTTCTTTTTCTTTGTGTTCTAAGGGCGGTTTACCTTAACATTTGCTTAGTCTAGCGGATTGGGTGTCTATCTGAGGCTCTATCTTTAATGTATTTCATACAAGTTTCTCTTTTTCTTTTCATGAGCCTATACATATTTTTTTTCTTTTCGTACTACCCAATCCTTTACTAGAGCTTTAATTATGCACATCTCTCTACTTAGAAGTTTCTTTTCTTTTTCCCTTCTCTTTTTTTTTTTTTCATTGTTCGACTCATCCCGCTTAGAACATCCTAATTCGTTTCTCCCCAAAATCATGTTCCCACCTAGTCCTAGCTAGTCCATACCGTGAACTAGAGCTAAACGAGAACTTATCCTTGTCAGCTCCAACCTAACACTTTCTACCAAGCTCAGTCTATAAAAAGGCCTCACACACAGAAAATATTATTGGCTTGAAAGAAAGGTTGGTTCAATGGTGAGAAAAATGTTCTAGTGATGGGAATCAGCTACTTGGATAACAAGGGTGGTAAAAAGATGAAAGATAATCCAAGTATGTATATAGGTATCCATGAGTTCAAGTTCAATGCGTAAACATGATAATTATAAGTTAGGTTATGGTCTAAATAGATAGGGAATGAATGCACTTCACAACAAGCTTCAGCCAAAATAAAATGTCAAGCAATGGATTCAAAGGATGGGGCTGCCTTATGCTTCAAACTTAATCAACATACACAACAGAACAACTAAGTGGTTCACTAACATTTTGTAGTGTATGATGGGCTAGGCAAGAATCATCATTAACCCCTATGCAGAAATCCTAGATGAAATGCAACTATACTCAATACTAAAATGCTAATGCAGCTACATGGACACTCTGTTTTTGTGGAATGATTTTTGAAAAATTTTCAAATTTTTATGGTTTTTAGATGCTCATAGATGATGCAAAATTCGAATTAAGAAAACAGGAAACAATGTTAAATACATCATGAACCCTCCCCCAAACTTAAATTACACAGTTCCTTGTGTAATAGAAATCTGGAACAGAGTTTGCAAGCGAAAGCAGAATTAAACTAAGTACAATGATAAATACAATGGGTTGGAGAGTGATACTTTAGTAGTTGGAGAAGAAAGAGTCGGTGAACTCTTCGATGTCCTCGCGGGAGTACGTTGGTAGAGGGGGTTGGTGTGGCTTGGTAGCTTTGCTCGGTTCTGCTGCTTTCCTTTTTCTCTGCCTTGGCTCAAAGGAAGAGTATCGAGGTGGCTTGTCATAGGTGTTGTGCCTGGAACTAATGTGTGTAGAACCACTTCTCCGTAGGTACTCGGTTGGGACAGTTCTTCATGTTGGACCAGGAACATCCTTTTTTCGCACTTAATGGAGGTCTTCCTGCACTGGTTGATAAACCAATTCGATTGGTGGGCAGAAATCGATGCTAGCACTTGCTAGATCGGCGCAGGGGAGTTATAGTTGAGCCGGTCCAGCTGTAGGGTGCATGAACTGTAATAGGCATTCTCCTGAACTTGGTGTCTTGTTTAGGAAAAATGCTTTCCTAAGGTAGTCCAGGTCCAGCCATTTTGGTGCGCAGCGCTCCAAAATCAAAGGTACTTTGCAGATGACCAGTATGGGTGTGATGATACCTCCAATGCTGAGCTCTCCTTTCGAATTTTTTATGTGCAGCTTCACACCCCAGTCTCTATAGTTCTGGAACTGATTTAGCATAGTGAAGGTGAGACTTGTATTGTTTCTGTCTCCTAGCAGTTCCGTCCCATCCTTAGCGAATTCGAGAAGCCCTTTCAAGGCTAAGTCTATCACTTGCAGCTGACATTGGTCTACAGGGCCTGTTACTTGGCGCGCAAGCATGGTATGGGCAAAGGATTTGTGCAGGTATCTCACTGCAGGGTGGCGAATCTGAGTGCTCTTGGACCTAGAAGATGAATAGGGCGTGTCCACTGTTATTGTACGCCAAAGGGATTGTAGCTCTTCTTTCGCAAAATCTTCTTCCGATCCTGTCCCACTGCTGAAACCATAGAGAGTGTCGAGCTCGGCGGTGGTGAGGGAGTAGAGCTTTCCTCTTACTTTGAATGTGATCCATCCCAGCCCTCCGTCCGAGACGTATTCAGGGTGATCTTCATAGAGGTGAACTTGAAGGGTAGCGAGGAAATGACAAGTTTCAACTTGATAAGCTGGTGAGTTATTTCTCATGAATTTTGTCAGCCACCCTAGTGCGAATAGGCATTCAACATCTTCATCTATACCCAATTTCTTCATGGTTGGTCAGTGACGGTAGCGTGTCCCTACGAAACCTCTAGAAAGAAAGACTGCTCTCATCGCTTTGGCCGTAATCTTTGGCTCTGTCCTCTCGCTACTCTTTCCTTCCTTAGCCTCCACCTCTGCGCTTCCATCTCCAGATTTCTCACCACTACTCCTAACAGGTCGTTTTCCACGAGCAATCTCTTCCCGGTCTCGCGAGAATGCCATGGGCTTTGCTCTACGCTGCGGACTCGAGTGCTGAGGGTGATATGTCTCATCGAGCTCCTTTGTGCTTGAGTAGTGGACTCGAGTGTCTCTGCTGCTCTTGACGGGCCTTTTTCCTCGAGCGATTTCTGCCTTGTCTCGTGAGAATGCCTTGGTCTTTGCAGCACGCTGCGGACTCGGGTGCTGAGGATGATATGTTTCATCGAGCTCCTCTGTGCTTGAGTAGTGGACTCGAGTGGTTTCTCTGCTTGAGCGCTCGAGCTACTCGGGACTTAAGTGCTCGACTCGGGTAGAGTAACCAAGTCCGTGTCTTCTCTTAATTTCAGGCTCTGGTTCAGGTTCAGCAGGTCGTTGACTCTCCGCTGCACGCTTGATCTTCGCGTAGCGCCGAGCTAGTGAGGAAGCTCTTGCACGGTTGCGCCAGTCTGGTGCAGGCCCATCAACTGCACTGGGGTTGCTTGCATGGGATGTGAAGCTTTGTTTCTCTGCATAGCGCCTAGCAATTGCTTCAGCCTCTGTATGTCCCCGGTTGGTTGTCATCTTAAGGTGTGGTCGGGTAGGTTAGGTTGACGTGGGTGCTGGGCGTAGTAGAGCTCGAGTAGGGTGATAGAAAAATCTTGGATTTAGAAACTTTACGAAAAACTTGAAGATCACGAAGAGCTCGAAGAACACGAAGATCAGAGGTTTTTCGAGATTTTTGCTAAGTGATGAGTTGTGAAGTTGCAAGGATGGGAAGCGTTCCTTTTATAGGGAAAACGGGGGGATGAACCTGGACGTGCTAGAAGACAGACGACGCAATTGGCGGTGGAACGAGACAGAGGCGCCTAACAAAGACAAGAAAAAGACATGGGTTAGAAAATTGAAAAGCGTGATTTAGATAAGTCTTGAATACGTAGAAATTATCTCGATTCAATTCAGAAAAATCCAAATCTATATTTTACAATTTTTTTTTTTTTTTTTTTTTTTGGAACCCCTTTTTGCGTTATCGGTGGAGCGGCTCGTCGAGCATTTTTGCCCAGTCTTCATCGAGCACTTTTGCTCGGCTTCATCGAGCACTTTGCTCGGCTTCATCGAGCACTTTTGCTCGGTTTCATCGAGCACTTTGCTCGAGCACTTCCATCAGCATCTGATCGAGCACACATCAAGCACATTGCTCGAGCTGACATTGAGCATGTTGCTCGAGCTCTTCATCGAGCATTCTATTCGAGCTCATTTTCCAGCCTACTCGAGCACCCATCGAGAACTTCTGCTTGATTTATTTTCCTTCTTCCTCCACCCTTTGTGTGCACCTTAGACATTAAGTAAAAACAAATTAGGAAAAACTACGAAAATCATGAAATAGAAGGAAATAATATTTACAAGCATAAACATGGGACTTCCTCCCAAGCAAGCTTGTTTAAAGTCTCTAAGCTTGACTTCCTGGTTTTTAGGCATTGATCGGCTCGTCCAGAGGAATTGTGATCCCCTCTGGAATGTACTCCGCCATGTAAGGTTTGAGCCGCTGCCCATTCACTGTAAACTCGTTACCCTCCTTAGTAAACAAGGTGACAGCTCCATATGGTAATACCTCCTTGATGCTAAATGGTCCAGACAACCTTGACTTCAGTTTTCCTGGGAAGAGTTTCAGTCTCGAGTTGAAGAGCAAGACCTGATCTCCGGCTTTGAAATCTTTGCGGAGAATCTTTTTGTGCGAAAGGCTTTAGTCCTTTCCTTATATACCTTCAAACTTTCATAGGCTTCAAGTCTGATTTCTTCCAGCTCGTGCAAGTCCACAACTTTTTTTTCTTGAGCTGTTCATATATCGAGATTCAGAAGCTTTGTTGCCCAGAGCGTCTTGTGCTCAACCTCTACAGGTAGATGGCAAGCCTTACCGTACAGCAGCTGAAATGGGGTCCTCCCGATTAGAGTCTTGTAAGCGGTTCTGTAAGCCCATAGAGCATCGTCGGGCTTAGTTGCCTAGTCTCTCCTTGTAAGCGGTTCTGTAACACCTACAACTCTTGCCAGGATGGCCTTAATTTGCCTGTTAAAGACCTCAACTTGGCCACTGGTTTGAGGGTGCTAAGGTGTTACCACCTTGTGCTTTACTCCATGTTTTCTTAAAAGATTCTCAAAGACCTTATTGATGAAATGAGAACTTTCGTCACTGATCACTACTTTGGGGACTCCAAACCTGGGGAAAATGATAGTTTTGAACATCTTCAATACCACCCTCGCATCGTTAGTGGGACTGGCTATGGCTTTGACCCATTTTGATACATAGTCTACGACAACCAGTATGTAGCTGTTTCCAAAAGAAGCTGGGTTAAAAGGTCCCATAAAATCGATGCCCCACACATCAAATATTTCAACCTCAAGGATGGGATTTTGAGGCATCTCATTTCTTCTGCCTATGTTCCCCATTCTTTGGCATGGATCATATTTGGTGATGAAATCTTGGGTGTCTTTAAACATTCTTGAAAGTAGCAAAATGGCCTCCATATGTGGAACCATGACAATGTTCCAAGACGCTTCTTACTTCTTCTTCAGCTATGCATCTTCTAAATAGACCATTTGAACCTTTCTTGTAGAGATACGGCTCATCCCAGTAGTAATGGTTGACGTCTCTGAAAAATTTCTTCTTGTTGTATGTATCGAGACTGCTGGGAATTTCATCGCTCACTAAGTAGTTAGCTAAATCCACAAACCATGGTGATTTCTCTTTCGCTAGTGCCTGGACTTTCTTTAGATCAGCCCTTTCGCAATGGGTATTTTCGAAGGTCTGGACTAACATCAGCTGTTCTTCTGGCATGGAGTCGTCGATTGGCAATGGGTCTTCAATCCTCATCTGGGATAGATGATCAGCTACCCCATTTTCTATTCCTTTCTTATCAACTATCTCCATGTCAAATTCTTGTAGTAATAGAATCCATCTCAGCAACCTGGGTTTGGCGTCTTTCTTTGCATAGATGTGTCTTAGTGCTGCATGATCTGTGTAGACTACCACCTTTGATCCCACTAGGTAGCTTCTGAACTTTTCAAACGCAAAGACTACTGCAAGCAATTCCTTCTCCGTGGTAGTATATCTCCCTTGAGCTTCATCTAAGGTTCTGCTCGTATAGCAAATCACGTGCAACTTTTTATCTATTTTCTGACCTAACACTGCTCCAACGGCATAGTCTGAGGCGTCGCACATGATTTCAAATGGATAGTCCCAATTCGGAACTTGGACTATTGGGGCTGAGATCAACGCTTCCTTTATCAACTGGAAGGCTTTAAAACATTCAGAGTCAAAGACGAATTCTTGCTCCTTGCAAAGTAACCTGATGAGCGGTCTGGCTATTTTTGAGAAGTCTTTTATCAACCTTCTGTAGAAACCAGCGTGACCAAGGAAACTCCTGATATCCTTGCCGTTCTTAGGTGGTTACAACTGCATCATTACATCGATTTTGGCTTTATCTACCTCAATGCCTTGCTCAGAAATTTTTTGCCCCAAGACAATCCTTTCTCTGACCATAAAATGACATTTCTCCCAATTCAGCTAAGCACCCTGCACAAATTCAACAAATAGGAGGAGAAGGAGAAGCCATACACAGAAAAATCATCCATGAAGACTTCCACCATCTCCTCTATTAAATCTAAAAAGATAGAGGTCATACACCTCTGAAACGTTGCAGATGCATTACATAAACCGAAAGGCATTCTTCTGTAAGCAAAGGTGCCATATGGGCAGGTGAAGGTGGTTTTTTCTTGGTCATTTGGATGTATTGGGATCTGAAAGAACTCACTATATCCATCTAAGAAACAGTAGTAAGGGTGGTTTGCAAGTCTTTCTAACATTTGATCAATAAATAGCAAAGGAAAATGATCTTTTCTAGATGCTGCATTTAACTTTCTATAGTCTATACACATCCTATGACCAGTTATTGTCCTAGTGGGTATAAGCTCATCTTTATCGTTCCTCACCGCTGTTATACCACCTTTCTTAGGGACACAATGCACTGGGGATACCTAAGTACTATCAGAGATATGGTAGATAACTCCAGCATCTAGCAATTTAAGAATTTCTTTCTGAACAACCTCTTTAAGGTTAGGGTTCAATCTTCTTTGAGGTTCAATGCTAGCATATAACTTATTTTCAAGATTAATTCTGTTAGTGTACAAACTAGGTGATATGCCCTTAATATCATCAAGTGAATATCCAATTGCTTTCCTAAACTTTCTCAACTCGGTCAACAGCGATTTCAACTCATCATTACTAAGTCTTCTAGCATGCCATGCAGAGTTCTCACAGATCTATCAGCCAAGACAAGAGAGATATTGGTGGTTTTATACTTGTTAAAACCCAACTTCTTAGCTACTGAAAGTGGCATGAGGCTTATAGACGCTCCCAAGTCGCAGAGACAATTTTGAAAAGTTAATGGCCCAAGAGAGCATGGCAATGTGAAACAACCTGGATCTGGTAGCTTGACGATCTTCTTTTGAATAATGGCGCTGCACTGATGACTCACTACTACCATTCCTTTCACTTCCTGGATTCTTTCTATAATTGCATCTTTGATCCACTTGTGAGATTGAGGTAAAAGTGCCAATGCATCAAGTATGGGCATCTTGACCTTAATTTCTTTAATGTGCTTGTCGAAGATAGCTCTGTATCTCTCCACTCTGTCCTTGTGAAATCTCCCTGGGTAGGGGAGTTTAGGCTTGTAAGGAGGAGGGACGAATGGTGCTTGCTGGTCCTTGGAAGGTGCAATTTTGTCAACTGGGGATGGCTGGACTCGACTTGCAGGTCGAGTTGATGTGTTGAGCTGGTCAGTCGAGTTGGAGTTTTTCTGTTCATCTTGTTCCTCTTTCTGACATAAGTCTTCCCCAACTTGGAATTCACTGTCCGCGGTGATAGGAGTGGTTCCTGCCCTTTCTGGTAGTTCTTTTCCGTTCCTCAAGGTAATGGCATTGATTTGAGCAAAGTCCTTAGGATTTTGGATTAACTTTCCTGGGAGTTGTCCAGGGTGCGTTGTGGAAGATGTGGATGTAGACTTGTTCTCCAGGTATTTAATTTTTGAGTTTAGTATCTCAAATTTGTTGTTGAGGGTATCGTACGCGTAGTCCGACTGATTCTTTAGTTCAGCAAACCTCTTTGCAGTTTCCATTGTACTGGCAGCTTGACCTTGGAGTAGCTGCTGCATCATACTTTGCAGGTCTTGATCATGGGCAATAGGTGTTGGAGCTTGCTGTGGTGCAAAACCAGGTGGTTGACCTATGACGCCCTGTGGGTTGTACCTTCCTTGGAAATTTTACTTAGGAACAAAACCTTGAGTTTGATTGTAGGGGACAAAAGGTTTGTTTTGTTGTGGTGGTGGCGGAGAGTAGACTTGATCTTGCGGGTTTTCCACGTTGTTACTTCTGTAAGACAAGTTAGGGTTGTTCTTGTAGTTGATGAAACATTTGTTATAGCTGCCTTGATTCTGAACATAGCTAACTTCTTCGATTTGGTCAGCCTCCCCATCTTGAACATTAAAAAGTTCCTCTTCATTTGCAAAGTGAACGTGTCTCTGCTGGCTGAGGATGAATTTATTGACTTTTTCATTCAGAGACTTGATCTCTTTCCTAGTCCTCTAGTCAGAATCAACACTTCCCCTTATGCTGTGGTCATAGTCCTCAGTGTAGTTCCCATCGGATTGAGCAAGATTTTCAACTAGTTCCCACCCTTCATCAACATCTTTGTTTAGGAAATTGCTATTGCTTGCTGTATCAAGAAGCATTATGATCCTTGGAAGAACGCCTCTGTAGAGCGTGCTGAGCAGGGATTCATTGCTGAAACCATGGTGAGGACAACGGGTAGTGTAGCCCTTGAATCTTTCCCAAGCTTCAGAGAAGGTTTCTCCATTCTTTTGGATAAAGCCGGATATCTCATTCCGGAGTCTAGCTGTGCGGGCGTTGGAGAAAATTTTTGCAAGGAAAGCTTTCTTGCAGTCATCCCAGGAGGTGATGGAGCTATGAGGTAGGTTCTTTTCCCATAGATGGGGTTTATCACCAAGAGAGAATGGGAAGAGTCTGAGCTTGAAACCATCTTCACTGACTCCATTGATCTTGGTGAGGCTGCAGAGCCTATCGAACTCGTCCAGGTGATCTAGAGGATCTTCCATAGGTAATCCATGAAATTTGTTACTTTGGACCATAGCGATCAGACCACTCTTGATCTCAAAATTATTGTTTTGGATTGTTGGTGGCACAATCCCTTGCCGCTGAGGGTGAGTGTTAGGAGCATCCCCTGCTCCAATCAATCTGGGCCTCCTCTGCTGAGGACCTTGTTCAACTTGTCCTTTAGGATTTTCCATTCGTACTGGATGTTGTTGGTCTGCTCTGATGTTGTCCCTCTGTCCTTGCAACGCTGGTCGTAATCTGTGGATGTCGTCGAGAGGGCGAAAGAGGTTTTGGTTTCCTTGGGATTGTGTTTGCATACAGGTGAAACTTAGAACAGTGTGACTGGCCGAGCTGGTACCTGAAACAAGAAAGTTAAGAAGTGAAGTAAAACTAAATAGAACTTGATCTCAAGAAATCTGAAATCCTAAATGTAGCAAACAAACACCCAATCGGCAACGGCGCCAAATTGATATTAGTATTTTTACTCAGTACTCAGCCTGTAGTCAGGGGAGACCTAGCAATAGGAACTTGTCCTATTGGATGCAAATCCCTTGTCCTTGTTGCTTTTTCTAAGTAAAAATACAAGTTTAAGTGTGTGGTGTGTATTGGAACTATAAACTATGGATATATCAATTCCTTAGTCTAACATGTCATTGTAGTACTAAGGTGTCAATCCAAATGGGTGTGATGCTAACAATCAGGATGAGATCAGATATACTTAATTCAAGCCAAGCAAGTTGATGTTGGATTGTCTAACAACCTAAGTGAAACATGAAATATGCAAAATAAATGCTAAGTAAAAATACTAGGGAGGCAGTTGCAGGTGCTAGAGAAGCAGTGCCCAAATGCGGTTGGAGTAATGCAGCAAATGAAAATGACGAAATAAATTGATGAGATAAAACTAAGTGTGGAAGCTAGCAAGCGAAGATGATAACTAAGACAAGGTAAAATCAACTAAGACAAACAAGCTCTCAAGAATGGGGTAATTGGTCAGTGACTCCTCTGAAATCCATCTAAGGCGCTTACAAACTCAAACAGAGCTAATCCCTAGACAACGGGTTCACAAGCAATCAAATCCACTATCGTGACAGATGACCTCAAGCTAAGGCAGTTCCAGACTCAGATGTCTCTGACAAAATCTACCCTAACAGGCACTAAGACTAAACCCATTCTTGTCAATGAACACCCTAAACATCTAATCTCTTAGGCTAGGAATGCAAATCTCTGGCACTAGTTGTTCAAGCGTTTCATCAACCACCTTTTGAGTGTGGAAACACTTAAGATCTAGTTGCAATTGATCAGAGAGAAACTAGCATTAAGAACACTAATCCAAAAGGGATTCACAAACAGCTAAACTCAAACGCCCTAGAAGATCAAAGATTCGTCACTAACCTATCCCATTCTCAAGAACCCTAAAAACTACTCAAACATATTGAAGCACATAAACCCAGAAAATCTAAACTTCTCACAATTCATTAAAAATAGATTAGAATGATAGATTATTGCAAGAATAACAAGACTACAAAGAATTAAAGCAAACTAACAAGTGGATTAAAAGAAATCTGGATTCAAAGTCATGAACAATGAAGAACAAATGAAGAACACTCAAGAACAAAGGGAGAAAACCTAACAATAAAGAGCTTACACAGAAAAAACGGAATCCCCTTTGGACAAAACCCAAAATGGGTATTTATATGAAAATGCGGAAAACCCTAAAAATGGGTAAAGATAAAATAAACGGCTAAGTCTTCACAGGTCGATGCAGCTTGACTGGCATGTGTGTAGTTGAAGGCTTGGTCGAGCACTCTGCTTGAGCATGTGCTCGAGCACTTCTTGAAATCTCCTCGACGTGTGCTCGATGGAGCTGCTCGAGGTGTGCTCGATGGAGCTGCTCGAGCGCCTGTCCCTTTTCTCCCCGAGCACTCGTTAATCTTCTTGGAAATGTGCTCGAGCACGCTGCTCTTTCTCTTGCTCAAGCATTTTATCTTTCCCCTGCTCAATCACTTTGCTGCAGCTTGCGGCGTGGAACTCTCCGAACGTCCAGAACATCGTCCACGTACCTGAAATCAACTCCCAAAATGCATATGTATGCAATGCTAATGTGAAATGCTAGTATTGATGCTAAATGTGTGAAAAGACTATAAATGGGGTGAAACTAGTCCTAGATGATGATAAATTCATGCTAAAACATGCTAAAATAGAGAGACATCACATAGCACAGATCATGATGAATGAATTCATTGAAAGGATGAGACAAAATGAGAAATATAAAACAATAGAGATCCAAAAATAAACTTAAAATGTAGATCTAAAATCTCTCAAAAAATCTCAATAAAAACTGACGAAAAACTCTGTAAAAATCTAAATCTGATGCTCTGTGACAGCTCAGGCACGAGCCTCCTTTATTTACAGGAGATCCCTAGGTTTAAGTCAGACTAAAAATAAAAGATTTAGAGAATATTCGCAATCGTGATAGATCAATCTTTGTGGATCGGTCTATCTCAAACTTCAAAATGCACCACTTCATTAATTTGTCATTCTGGTCGATCCTCCTTCAGATCGGTCGATCCAAATGCATCTCCAACTGATGTCCATAGCTGCTCCAATTGATCCATTTAGCTCCCATGACTTGTAATCCTTAAAGAATACTAAAAAGAACCAAAACCACACAAAACCTAATCCTAAACTCAATAAGGACTATAAAAACATATGCAATCAAAGGCATAAAACCCTTGAAATCACAACACATCAATTCCCCCAGACTTGAACCCTTGCTTGTCGTCAAGTAAGAAACAAACAAATGAAACAATTATAGAAGAAAGGTTTGAAATATGGGAACTTATGCACTCTTTTAGAATTCACCATGTTGATCAGATAAACCAAAGAACCCTAGGACAGGTTATTGAACTAAAAAGTACAACATGTACTTTACCATAAGCATACCAAACAATACCGTACTCTAGCACCCGAGACACAAATGAAATTCTGAAATCTTCATTATTTACCCTTTAACATTCATTAAGTGTAGTTGCGGTGTCACAAAGGAAGTCTCAATCGCAATAAGGGCTAGTAATAGGAGGTCATTTTATGGTGAGGGTTTAGGCTCGCTGAATGAACTCCTGTGCAAGCCAATGCGCAAAATCACAGTGAGACAAAAAGCAAATGTTGGTGCACAACCTCATGAACTTCTGAATCTAAGTTCATATTAGAGTTGCTAATGGTGTCTAAGATAAATGCTAAACACAGCAAAAGGTTTTATTCTGGTTCCTTTATTTTCCCTTCTAAGTCTTTTTTTAAACGTAACTGGGATCGGTAGATCTTGATAAGATCGGTCAATCCCTGCATTTTCTTTTTCGTTTTCTTTTCAATTTCTGAGAAAGGGAAGTTGGAACCAGTTCTAACCATAAAATAACTGCACCAATAGACAATTCAAACTAATATTGATGAAGTACAAGTACTAGAAAGCTTACTCAAAAATCCTTAGTGCCCTTGGTTGTAACGGTCTCCATACTCCGTAGTTTTTGCACTTGGTTTCACATGCACCTAATACGTGACAGAGACATGGGGTCTGAATGTCTATTGGTCATCTCTAGGTGATATGTCATCACCCCTAGTGTTGCTGGGGCCACCCTCATCGGCTGCAGGGGGAGCAATACAGCAAGGGCAAATCGTGCAAAGGAACTCACCAATCCTTCGTATCATGGAGTGCTTCCTCTTAGTGCTTTCCACCATCCATCTCTCAAAATCTGTGCTAGGATCTCCTGGAAACAAGGGAAGGTGAAACTCGCTAAAATCGGATGGCAGCAGTGGGGACGTGGAAGACAGTGGCTAAGAAGAAGTCGACGTAACGATAATGAGACTTCTTCCTGAGGTAGCCGGATGTGGCTGGTTGTAAGAACTCATAGTGATAATGAGACTTCTTCCTGAGGTAGCCGGATGTAGCGATAGACAGGATTGTGGTCCTGGAAACAATAGACCGGGAAGTTGGGCACTAAGATCTTACAGTAGCTAAAGTACTGCTTGTCTTTGAAAACACATTGCTCTATTAGGATGGGTCGTGGAACCTCAATACCCAAGCAACAACCGTCTTCTTAGACGAACAAGCTGGTCCCAGCTTCACAGATACTAGGGCCATGGTGAGAATGTATCCCATGTTGACCCTATGACATTTCTTCAATAAGCTATCAAGTGTATCCTCTAAACTCTTTTGTTGTGAATAAGCATTGGCATGATTTTGGAAAAGTTGGTGTGGGAAGCGATGAGAAAAGTTGTTCCACGGAAACCAGTTTTGAAAGTCCTCGGGTTTTCTTAGGTATGGATGCTGAAAGTGACCTGGGTGATGACCTGGGGATGCTCTCCAATCTCTTTATTGGTGGTAAGGTCCTGGAGGTGGTCTATAGTTACCTCGGTAGGTGGTTTCTCCTTGATTCCGAAATTGATGAAAATTGTGGTTTTCGGAAATTTCTTCATTAGGGATCCGAGTAATCATATAGCAATGCACTTCTCCTAGGTTCTCTTACTTGTCTTCTCCAGTAGATAGACTTTTGAACTCATCATGGTCCTTTCTCAAATCTCCAAGTCAGCTCTCATTTGATTGTTCTTCTAAATAAACTTCATCTTCATTGGTTTGATAGTCTCTACGTTGAGTCAACCCCAATGACTCGGTAGGGGTGGTGATCTTCTCTTCTAGAGCTCTTTCTTCTTCTTCTTGATCATAAGCTAAGTAAGCTTGATCATTCTGCCACTTAGCATAGTCATTTGGCTCGGTGAAATCTTGCTGCAAAGCTTCAATATTCAAGGATAGATGGTCTTCTACTTGGTTCATGGTGTGTGTAATGACCCACTTCCTTACTTAAAGATGGGAAGTGGAAAGATCGAGGAATCTCATGACGAAATCAAAGGTGAATGTGAAAAAATCTTAAGGAAAGGCTAAGGAGGAAAGGGAAAAAGGCCAAAACGTTCCATGAACTCAAGTGTTCGGAGGAAGTCTATCATTTTCAAGAAGTTACTCGGAAAAACATGGAATCAAGAAAGAATTTCTGGAGAAAAGATGAATAGAGTAACTCAACTAAATAAGAGAACACGTCAAGATATGGAAAAGACGAAGGAAATTCACTACGGATTGAAGAAACACGAAGAAAATTCAAGGAAGAATGAGGAGATTTACCAAAGAACAATTAAAGACAAGTATTTATGCTATCACCGAGAAAGAATGGAGAAGTATGGGAAAAGGGTGTAAATAAGTAGGAGGTTATATCCAAGAAGTATTGAAAAATACTAAGGATGGAAAATATAAGCATTTGTTTGAAGGAAACTCCCCAGTTTACGAGTAGAAGCGGAGACGGAAAGAGAAAACACATATATCATAAAGTCAAAATGTGGATTTCTCGTGTAACTTATGGTGGCGATGCATTCCACGACGCGTTGAATTGATGAATGATAAACAACAAACCCAGCGACCAACAATTCATGAACCATCAGACCCAAAGACTCGTGACCGGAATAGTATTAAGACCATGACCCAAACCCAAATCCGACCCGACCCGTTTAAGGGACGTGGATCCTAAACAATCCGGTTCAGAACCGGTTCAAGCCAAACCAAAGGGGATAACTGTCAAGATGCATGCATATTAAGGTGTAGCCATGCATTGTTAATATCTCATGTAAAGCTCAACATGTTCATGGACCATCTGGGAAGGAAATGTTTCTTCACAATGGATACGAGGCCGCTAGGCCCATCCGAGAGCTTTTATTGGGCTGACTCTTTTATACCGTTTCCACATATATTCCAGGGCGATCCAAAAGGCGATCCACATATCGATTTGAAGCTCCGTGAGTCTGGTTTCCAGAACTCCAAAGATCATTCCAAGACTCCACACCAATCGGACCAGAATGCCCCAACACTGAAGGTATGTCGGCTGGACCCTTTTCTAGCCGATAGCAGTAAGTGGCCACTCATTAAGCCCAAGCTCGTGGCTGATATTAGTATTTTTACTCAGTACTCAGCCTGTAGTCAAGGGAGACCTAGCAATATGATATGACTATGGCTAGCAAGGAGGAGGAACCAATGAAACAAGGAGACGACAATAAGGAGCAAAGGAAGCAGCTGGAACCGGAGCTACAAGGAGTTGAAGATTTATGCATATCTCCGGGTCCTATCACTCGGTCTAAACAAGAGAAGCTCAAGACCACTTTGCAACATCTTCTCCACACCATCTCGGGCAGTTTAGTGTGTGCTAATCCAGCTACACTGGTTGTGATCCAAGCCACCTAAACATTTATCAAGAGAGGTGATATGACTTACACTCTTTTTCCCTTCATTTGGTTTTGTCCCATTGGGTTTTCCAAATAAGGTTTTTAATGAGGTAAGCCATATCACTCACTCATCAGCCTCTTCATAAAGCTTAAGCCCACTTCTATCTCTTATCCAAATGAAGCAGCCCAAGTCCAATAAGAAGATTCAGCCGAAACATGAAGACATGAAGAGTCATTTTCTTTGTTCAAACTTTGGTTTTAATGCTATGTAATTCTCGAGATTCTCTCCTTTACTCTTTGGCTGATTTAAACTCTTGTAAGGCTTAATTTCTAAGTTATCAAACTCTTTTCATATTCTCAAACTCTCTGGAATCTGTTTGATCATTTCTTGTTCAAAGTGTCGGGTCTTCATTCCTTCACACCGAGCAAGCCGATAGTCTTAGGGTCTGTCACAACTCCTAGGAAGTTTAACTTCGATCCACCCCTTGTTCACCACGTCTAGGGTCTTCACCCACGTACAGAACAAGTCTGAAAGTCCAAAGGTTCACCATCCCCTTTGGAAGTTTCGCAACAATCCCCAAGATCCATCGGATCTTACTCGCTGTTTCTACATCTTTTCATCTCTTCCGCATCACTCATCTTATCATCGATCATCACAACCTCTTGGAGGGCATTCAGGGGTTTGATCCTCAACTAGGATCATATCAAGTGGTATCAGAGCTGACTCCACGCCAGGTTGTATCATTTCCGATATATTACACCTCTTTACATTCCGATCTGTTTTGTATGCTGACTGTTGGAATTTTCATAAATTTATTTTGTCAGATAAAATCGTGAGATCTGTTGAATCTGCTTCAAAACAGAGTCTAGTATTTGTTAAAATTGATTCTAGAATTTTTGAACATGATTTGATAATTTTTCAAGGTTGATTTAGTCGAACAGTCACAACTAGAGGTTATCGGAATTTGAACAGTTATTTTCGTGTTAACTTCCTAGAATTGTTTAAAATCATTGGTTAATCCTAAAATCGTGAAATCTGTTGCATTGAAACCATGATTGAGTTTAGTATTTGTTACAATTGTCTCTGGAATTTTTGAACGTGAATTAACATTTTATTCTGATTGATCAGGTCAAACTGTCGATTAGGGTTTCTTGCCAAGTTTTGTTTCCTTGTTTGAGCATTTTACTTGTTTACTTGTTGGGATCTGAACAGGTACCATGGTGGGAACTAGACATGATGAACAAGAGTCTTCCAACTCCAACAAGCAACTTATGGAATCCTTCAAAGCTATGATGGTTGAGAGTATGGCCACTATGAAAGCTGACTTAGAAAGGTCCATCAACAACCGATTCCGAGAACGTCAACAACCTGTTATGGAAGAACAACTTGGGAGGAACCTACGATCTTCTGATGCTGAGCACTACTATAGTCAGACTTCTCGATCAAATCGTTCTCGAAGAAAACAGCCAATGGAAGATCAAACCGTTAGAAATAACCAACCCATTACTCGAGATCCTTTAGCCGGTGTGAAGATAGAAATGCCATTTTTCCATGGAACCAGTAACCCTGAAGAATATCTTGAGTGGGAAAAGAGGGTTGAAATTATCTTTGATTGCCGGGAGTTTACTCAGGAGATTAAGGTCAGACTCGCCCCAACCGCATTCAAGGATTATGCTCTAAATTGGTGGGATCAGTTGGTGACGTCTAGAAGAAGGGCTGGAGATATACCGGTTGAGACTTGGACCCAATTAAAGATCATTATGAGGAAAAGGTTCATACCTAGTCACTACCACAGAGAACTTCACCTTAAGCTTCGGAATTTGTCTCAAGGAAGTAGATCCGTTGAAGATTATTTCAAAGAAATGGAAACCTTGTTACTTAGAGCCAATATTCAAGAAGACAATGAAGCTACTATGGCCAGATTCATGGGAGGTCTTGACAAAGATATCATTGAAAAACTGGAGGTACATCATTATGTCGAGTTAGAAGAGCTTCTTCACAAAGCTATCATGTTTGAAAAACAACTTAAGAGGAAGAGCTCTAGGACCGGATACAACTCTACCAAGTTCAGCAAGGATTACAAGCCTAAGGATTACAAACCGCTTACCAAACCCAAGATAGACGAGTCTCCGCTCAAGGGAATTGATCGAGGTTCAAGCACCAAAGCTAGAGAAATTCAGTGTTTTAAGTGTAAGGGTTTTGGACATTACTCTAATACTTGTACCAATACGAGAGCCATCGTTATTATGGCCAGTGGAGAGGTAGAGTCGGAAGAAGATCATTCGGAACCTGAACCTTTAGAGGAACCACTTAGAATGCCGGAGTTTTGACAACTCTTGGTCACTAGAAGAAACCTTAATTTACACACTCAGGCCGAGAAAGATGAGCAAAGAGAAAACCTCTTCCACACTCGTTGCCTTGTTCAAAACAAAGTCTGCAGCCTAGTGATTGATGGTGGTAGCTGTACCAATGTCGCCAGCCAGTCTATGGTCGATAAGCTTGGACTCACAGTCACTAAGAGAGCTAAGCCTTATAAGTTGCAATGGCTTAATGATGAGGGAGAATTGGAAGTCAAGAACCAGGTCATAGTTCCTTTGTCTATATGGAAATATGAAGATGAGATCTTATGTGACATTTTACCAATGGATGCTGGACATATCTTGCTTTGAAGACCTTGGCAATCTGATCGGAGAGTAATGCATGATGGATTTACCAACAGATATTCATTTGAGTTTAAGGGCAGAAAGAACATCCTTGTACCTTTAACTCCTCAAGAAGTTCATCTAGATCAAATGGCCTTGAAGAAAGGTAAACCCACTTCCGAAGCCAAACTTAAAGAACCGGCCAACCTTATGATCGCGCCTCGACAAGGGAGATACTCCTCATCCCTTTTTTTTGTGTTTAAAGAATGTTTTAATACTAACCAAACTGTGCAAGAAATTCCTAGCAAAATTCAATTTCTTTTACAGGAGTTCCAAGATGTTTTCCTGGAAGAACCTCCCCAAGGTTTGCCGCCAATCCGTGGCATTGAACACCAAATCGATTTCATACCCGAAGCGTCTCTTCCCAACAAACGAGCCTACAGAACCAACCCACTAGAAACTAAGGAACTTCAACAACAAGTCACCGAGCTCATGGAGAAAGGACATATCCGTGAAAGCATGAGTCCATGTGCCGTACCCGTTTTACTTGTTCCGAAGAAAGATGGTAGCTGGAGGATGTGTGTCGATTGCCGTGCTATCAACAATATTACTGTAAAGTATCGACATCCCATACCTAGATTAGATGACATGCTTGATGAATTGCATGGTTCTAGCATCTTTTCTAAGGTAGATCTTAAAAGTGGATACCATCAAATTAGGATGCAAGAAGGGGATGAATGGAAAACCGCATTTAAAACTAAGCATGGTCTTTATGAATGGTTAGTCATGCCTTTTGGGTTAACAAACGCACCTAGTACTTTCATGAGACTAATGAACCACGTTCTTAGATCATTTATAGGTCGTTTTGTGGTGGTATATTTTGATGACATTTTAATCTATAGCCGAAACTTAGATGAACATGTGGAGCATCTTAGAAAAGTTTTAGAAGTGCTTAGGAAGGAAACCTTGTACGCTAATCTTAATAAATGTACCTTTGGAACGGATAACCTTGTCTTTTTAGGCTTTGTTGTGAGTACAGATGGTATCAAGGTTGACGAAGAGAAGATACGAGCTATTAAAGACTGGCCGAGTCCAAAGACTGTTAGTGAAGTAAGAAGCTTCCATGGTTTAGCCTGTTTTTACAGGAGGTTTGTTAAATACTTCAACACTTTAGCCGCCCCACTCACAGAGGTTATCAAGAAGAAGGTCGGATTCAAGTGGGAACAAGCTCAAGAGAATGCCTTTCAAACCTTGAAAGAGAAGCTAACACATGCCCCAGTTTTATCTCTTCCTAACTTCGATAAAAACTTTGAAATTGAATGTGATGCCTCAGGAATTGGTATTGGTGCTGTTCTTATGCAGGAGATGAAGCCCATAGCTTACTTTAGTGAAAAGCTTGGAGGTGCCACACTCAATTACCCGACTTACGAGAAAGAGCTCTATGCGCTTGTTAGGGCTTTACAAACTTGGCAACATTATCTTTGGCCCAAGGAGTTTGTTATACACACAGATCATGAATCTCTCAAGCATCTCAAGGGACAACAAAAGCTGAACAAGAGATACGCCAAGTGGGTTGAATTCATTGAGACATTTCCGTACGTCATTAAGTACAAGAAAGGTAAGGAGAATGTAGTAGCCGATGCTCTTTCTTGGAGGTACGTTCTTTTGAATTCTCTTGAGCTTAAGTTATTAGGATTTGAACAAATTAAAGAACTATATTCTATTGATGTTGACTTCAAAGAGATTTATGCTGCTTGTGCGAAATTTGGTGTTGGAAAATATTTTAGGAGTGATGGATTTTTGTTCTATGATAATCGCCTATGTGTACCTAACTCCTCCTTGCGAGATTTGTTTGTCCAAGAAGCTCATGCAGGTGGACTAATGGGACATTTTGGCGTGGCAAAGACGTCAAGCGTGTTACGTGAGCACTTCTTTTGGCCGCACATGCAGAGTGCGTTGAGAAATTTTGTCAACGATGTATAAAGTGTAAACAAGCTAAATCGACAATCCAGAATCACGGTTTGTATACCCCTCTTCCTATGCCCTTGCATCCTTGGCATGACTTATCCATGAATTTTGTAGTTGGACTACCTAGGACTAAGACTGGAAAGGATTCGGTATTTGTGGTAGTTGATAGATTCTCTAAAATGGCTCACTTCATACCTTGCCATAAAACCGATGATGCTATTAATGTAGCTGGGTTGTTCTTTAAAGAAGTTGTTAGGTTGCATGGAATGCCTAGAACTATTGTATCGGATAGGGATACTAAATTTCTTATTTATTTTTGGAAAACCCTTTGGTCTAAGTTAGGAACCAAGCTTTGTTTCTCCACCACATGTCACCCACAATCCGATGGCCAAACCGAAGTAGTCAATAGAACCGTATCCACTCTGTTGCATGCTATAATTAAAAAGAACCTTAGGACTTGGGAAGAATGTCTACCTC